>CM038222.1:343533-678422 GCA_021442155.1 Cymbidium sinense
GACTTCATTTAACATATCAAATTTGTTAAGTGAAGTCTCAAATTCTAAATCCAAAAAAACTAAACTAAGTAAAGTTTCCAAATCAAAATCAAAATCAACAATCATATTTCAAAAAATTTCAAAACACATTTGAATTTCATTTAGCATAATCAAATTTGCTAAGTAAAGTTTCCAAATCAAAATCAAAATCAATAATCATAATTCAAAAAATTTTCAAAACACATTTGGAATTTCATTTAGCATAATCAAATTTGCTAAGTAAAGTTTCCAAATCCAAAATCAAAATCAACAATCATATTTCAAAAAAATTTCAAACACATTTGGAATTTCATTTAGCATAATCAAATTTGCTAAGTAAAGTTTCCAAATCCAAAATCAAAATCAACAACCATATTTCAAAAAAATTTCAAAACACATTTGGAATTTCACTTAGCATAATCAAATTTGCTAAGTGAAGTTTCCAAATCCAAAATCAAAATCAACAATCATATTTCAAAAAAAATTTCAAACATACATTTGGAACCTCACATAGCATAATCAAATTCGTTGAGTGAAGTTTCCAAATCAAAATCAAAATCAACAATCATATTTCAAAAATTTTAAAAAATACATTTGGAACTTCATTTAGCATACTCAAATTTGCTAAGTAAAGTTTCCAAATTCAGAAATTCAAAATCAACAATCATATTTCAAAAAATTTCTAAACACATTTGGAACCTCCCTTAACATACCCAAATTTGTTAAGTGAAGTCTCCAAATCCCAAAATTCAAAATTTTTTCAAAATACATTTGGAATTTCACTTAGCATAATCAAATTTTCCAAGTAAAGTTCCCAAATCCAAAATCAAAATCGAAACATATCTCAAAATTTTCAAACAAATTTGGAACTTTATTTAACATACCCAAATTTGTTAAGTAAATTCCAAATCAAAATCAAAATTTTCAAACACCTTTTGGAACTTCTTCCTTAGCATACCAAATTTCTAAGAGAAGTTTCCATTTTCATAATAAAAAATGAAATCAAAATTTTAAACACACCATTTGGAATTTCATTTAGCATACTCAAATTTGCTAAGTGAAATTTCCATTTCATAAAACCAAGTGGGACTTCATCTTTAGCATACCAAATTTACTAAAGTTGAATCTCTACTTTCAAAACACTTCAAAACAAAACAAAACACTTAGGATTCCCAGCATAACAAATTTGCTAAGG
Source organism: Cymbidium sinense (assembly GCA_021442155.1). Classification (NCBI taxonomy): domain Eukaryota; kingdom Viridiplantae; phylum Streptophyta; class Magnoliopsida; order Asparagales; family Orchidaceae; genus Cymbidium; species Cymbidium sinense. The sequence continues at coordinate 344,747 of CM038222.1, forward strand.
ATCTACCCTTTTAAAATAAAAAATTTCCAAAAAAAATGAAACACTTAGGATTTTCTTAGCATACTTAAATTTGCTAAGAATCCTATTTTCAAAAATTAAACAAAACACAATAATATTCTTCACTAAGTAAGAATTCTAAATTTTTCCAAAATAATCAAACACGAACAAAATCATTTTGACCCTTACTTTAACATACCCAAATTTGTTAAAGGAAAGGGTCCTCAAAATCACAAAATTCAAATTCAAAACATAAATGAACCTATGGAAGCATCCTATAAAAAATTTTGAATCCATATTTCAACATACCTAAATTTGTTGAAGTTTGGATTCATATTCAAATTCCTCTTTCAATCAATCTCTTCAAATCTATTTGAACCCACTTAACACTTCCAAGTTGTTGGATGTGGGTTCAAATTTTCAAAATTCAAAATCTATGGAGATAAAAAAGGATACAAGTTCATTTCTCATTGCATATTCTTTTTTTAGTGTAGTGCAGTTGATTGTTTCTATAGGTTTGCAAATGGCTAGTTCTCAAAAATTTGTCTTTAGTTTCCCTCATGGTATGGATCTAGCTTTAGACCGGACTGACTTCCCTCATTTGGACCGTGCACACTCGATCCACTTTGGTCAGGGATTTGGGGGGGCTAGGATGACTTGTGAGGGCATTACCCTCACCACAGTCAACAAGAAGAAGGTGATCGGTGATCATCGATAGATTTACCATCGATTGATGTCTCCTCAGAGAGGAAAGCTATGGTAGTATTTTCTGAGACTTTATTACAGGTTCTTGAGTCTTGGTTCAATTCTGTTCATCTAGAGTTTATTTGCCTAATGAGGCTAGTGCCTACCATCACCCTCCAGGGTAGGCTCCCTCTCTAGTTTGGGCTTTCCCCTTTGACATTTGGGTCTAGCTCACTCTCCTCATCCTGCACCCGGTCTTAGGAACAAGAAGATTATGGTTCACCACTAGAGAGCTAGAGGCGGCGGCGATTAACCATGGATGAGTCTCCCATGATCACTTCACCATGGTTAGAAAACTAGTTTCATCCTCTCTTAGATCAGATAGAAGATGCGGAGGATATTTCATCATCTCCTCCCGGTGGTGCACTTGTAAGTTTCTAGGAGTTGAGGTCATCGCGGCCTCTTTATGTAGTGGAGCATCTGGGACACTCAAGTCAGTTCAACCTTTGATCTTATCCCCATAGACGTGATTCATCAAGAGGGGCCCATCTTTATACAGCGATGGAGGTTAGAGGTTCGTCGACCTCTTACTTGGTTGATTTTCCGGCTCGCTACCCATGACCATACTAATATTCTCCTCAGGGACCAACCATAGGAGGAAGTTCTGTGCAGAGTCGTGGAGTCTCCACCCACATCACCCCTCCAGCCATGCCGGTGTAGGTTTCACATCTCCCATTCCATCTAAGGCCATGAAGGCGGGAAAAAACCCGTTGATGATGCGAGGATCCTACCCTCTACACCACCCATTGTAGGGGTGAGCTCTCTGCGACCCACGCCTGGTGGTAGTGGAAGTGGCGACCCCGAGCATCGTGGTTCATTCCTTCCACCATACTGGTGGGATGCAAAATGGTGATAGCTATCATGGATATTCCGATGATAGTTGGTTGTAGCGGTAGAGGATCATCTAGGATTATTTACCATTATTATCAATCGAGTATCATTCTTCTAGTGAGTACAATTTGCATTGACTCCCAATTATAGGTGAGTCGTGCCTCTGCATGATATGCGATCACCTTATTATATTTATACCTTGAGTTAGATCAATCCTTAGATGAGATAGTTGAACACTATGTTATGGAGAAGAAGGAGATCTTAGCTTGGATGAAGAGAGATTCTTTGATCCCAATAAAGATGACTTGATGGGATTGACTAGGATATGCATGGTTGATACTAGAGGATCTCTTCTTAGGGATCAACATGGAAGATGATGAGATTGATCAAGGAGACACAAATGAGACATCACCGCAATTAAGGCGAAAGATGATATTGATAGGATGGCCCATTATAGACTTGTTAGCAATAGTGTGCTTGAGAAATAAGCCCCTCAGTTCATCCTAGTATGATGTCGGTCGAGCTAGTGCATGTCTTAGACCAGTTAAGACTCTACCTCTGAGCAAGGTAGCACTAGCTAGGAAGGTAGTGGATAGTACCTCCATACATGAAAATGATCTAAAATCCATGGTTGAGCAAGAGGTGAAGGAAGCTTTGGCTCAAGCACGGGAGGATCACCGATTTCAAAGGGTAGACCCTTGATGCTATCCGTATCCCAAGGGTTTTCTCCTTCCTTCAGCTTGATGGTAGTGGGAACAGAGCGATATAGCTCACTTGAGGGCTTATTGCAATGTGTGGCATGATGCTTTACTCTTTAGACTCTTTGTAGTAACTAGCGGTATCACTTTTGATTGGTATGTTGAATTGAATGGTTCAATAAAGACATTTTGTTGAGCTAGAGCAACTCTTCATCAAGAGATTTGCTAGGCTTAGGAAAGGTTATGTGATCTTATTTACAACACTCGTGAGTCACTTGTTGATTATATTCTCGATGGCATAACGGGTAAGTGTGAACTCACTATGAACAACATGCCATTGAGATTCTCTTGAAGAATATCCATGGCCGATCCTTCTTAAGGGCTTCACTAAGAGACATTTGAGAAGCTAATCAACAAGGCTAGTCTACAAGGAGAGGCCAAATTTGCCTTTCTAGATCGGTTGCCCAAATCCCAAAGGATTATGAGAAGAAACCTAGAATAGTAGTAGCAGTTGACAAGGGGAAGCAGCCAGCTAAAGATCAGTTTGAGAGACCATGACCTCAGTAGCCTCCACCTCCTTTTCCACCACCGAGGTAGCCATACCGACCTCCACCGTAGGCTCCATGCGACATAGCCATCCTCATACCAACACGGTGACATGCATATCTTGCTAGTAGCTATGGTCCACCTCTTCTAGATAAGTTAAACAAACCTTCATTTTTTTAAGGGAGAAATCAAGAAAATCTTTAAGAATCTCTTAAAGAAACTTTTAATAAACCTAGGAGAGTAGGTAAAGTCATGATCCAAACTTTTGCCCTTACCACCATATGCTAGGCCAAGTTTTGGAGGATTGCTTCACATTCAAGGACTGGCTTGAACATAGCTTCAAGACTATCGCTATAGTTATCCCAGAGGAATACCTTCTGGAATAACCTTCTAGTTCCATTAGGGTAATCCTTGGGGATACAAGTGATCTACCAAAACCAAAGAAGGTTGGGACATTTCTTTGTCTAAAATCTCTAAAAATAATAAGATCAAGAAGCTTTCCTTACAGTGAGTCTCAAACCTTCAACACTAAGGAAGGTTTGCAAGTTGCAGTGCCAACTCTAGGAAAGTGGGAGCTGTTCATGTGTTGATAGATAGCCCTTTAGCTCGACCACCATGTCAGCCTAGCCTTATTGCACTTCCACGACTTCTACCATTTTAGCTAGATCTTCTATTTCTTCTAATAGTAGAACTCTTGTACCAATGGATAAGGGCATCAAATCCCTTACTCCACTCACTCTACTTGACTTCTACTTTGTATAATTCCAAAAAAATTGAAGAATAAAGCTGATTTGAATTACATCTGTCTCTTGATGAGTTATCTTCTATTCCTAAAAAATAACTCTTCAAGTCTAATTAACTATAATAATTTTGATCTTCCTCTTTAATTGATGTTGCACTCTCAACTCGAATACGTTCACCTCTTAAGATAGACTTGGAATCATATAATTTCGAGAATCTCATAGGAGAAGCTATAGGTGAGCTTGAAGTGTAGGTAGAACTTGGCACGATCTTGCCTCAAGAGATTACCGAAGTCAACCTCTGTAGTGGCAAGGTTCTACCTCCCAGGCGACTCTAGATAGAGGGAAACAAGTCATTGGTACTGAAGATCGAGAACCCCTTTCACAAGATGCTCCACCCTTGGTTATGCTTGTGGAAGACCGACTGAAATGGACTACAACATCCTTTCTCATCTAAGAAAGTTGACATCTAAGCTAAGCTTATATGATGCCCTCATCTTATCCAAAGAGATGAGGGAATCACTAATCAAGTCTCTCCTTGATCCTTAAATATGCTTAGCACAGCTGACCGTTATAGGTGAGGAAGCACATTATGCAAAAGAAGCCCAATGGATCACCTTCACAGATGAAAACCTTCTACTGGGGGACTTGGAGCACAACCGTCCCCTTTACATCACAGTCGACATGGACATGTTCAGACTCGCCATGGTTCTCATGAATTCAGATGCATCAGTAAATATTATGAGTCTAAAGACCCTTGCTTACTTTAATATTGACATCTCTACACTCTGAGGAGATAGGATGATGTTGAGAGGATTCAATGATCAAGGTGAGCGGGCTTTAGGTTCTATAGTGTTACAGAGATCGATGATTGGAAGGCTGAATAAGTTCTACATCATTGATTCAAATACTTCATTCACTACTTTGCTTGGTAGGCACGGGATACATCAGAATAAGATCATTCCATCCTTCCTTCGTTCATCAAGTTCAAAGATGGAATTGAGTACCATGTAGGGATGAAAAGCATTTTAGTTAGAAAGGTTGAGATCTATGAGGACGCACCCTACTATCCTCCTCAAAATACCCTTTCTTGTGAACTTGGACAAAATTTAAATGCAAATGAAAAATTAAAGTAAATGAAGCAAAATAAAAGATAAAAGAAAATGAAAAGAAAAAGGAAAGTCCTAGCACACAAGAAAGGGGAATTGAAGAAGAAGTGGATCCATTTATCACATTCCACCCAGTTCATTCCATCATATGGACATGTGTAGAATGGCTCAACCTCCACCAGGAGAGGCAAAAATAGAGGTAGTTCAGGTGGGAGACCCCTAGTTTAGACAATAGAGGTGTTCAGTTCATAAGAGTACCCTTACTATTCACATAGACTTGGAATTCAACTTGAATATAATGTGATTAGTATACCAACCAACCCCTCTCAATGGGTTCCATTGGAGGTGACTTTTGATCCAGCTAGAGACAAAGACCATGCCTCCAAGAAAAGCAAAGTATTCGAATTTGGTTTATGTGAAACTATGGTGGTTGGGAACCTTAGCTCTAACCTCACATCTCAGAAAGTTGAAGGTTTAGTAGTTAAGGAAGTCCCTAAGTCTTCCAGTGACATGAAGCAGAAGAGGTTCTTTTTGGGTTCATCATCCTCAAGTCCAGAGCTCGATGTAGGACTTGAGGAAGATACTTTTAAAGAATTAATGGAATTACCTTTTGGCTTTTACTCACCTTGTGTTCAAAATCTTATATATAAAGGTTTAGTTCCTCACACTTGGTCCAAGCACAGGTCAGAATACTTCGAAAAGCTATGGAACAATACAGGCAGAGAAGCACAATCAAGAGCTGGACTAGGATTGACATAGTGGGTCGATGATGATGATTATTGCCTTATTACCAACCATTTTAGTCGATGGTTCTTCTCACACATCCCCAACTCTTATGAGAGTGTGTGTTTAGAAACTTTGATCGATGATCTCCAAGTCAAAGAGGCACAAAATTTGAAGAGGAGATTCATTCAACAATCGACAAGCTTAAAGAAATCAACCTTGGGATGAAGAAAATCCATACATCATATTGTCTGAATGAAGAAGAAACCAATGACTTAGTTATTGACTTAGTTTAAAGGTTCACATGGAGTTATGAGGAAATGCCCATTATCTCTATAGCGTCCACAAGCTAGCAATAGATCTAACATTACCCCATATTAAGCAAGCACCTAGATGCATGCGATTAGAAGTTGAACAATAGTCATTTCTGAAGTCAAGAAATTGATCGATGTTGGTTTCATTAGGGAAGAAAAATATCCTACCTGGTTAGCTAGTGTCATCCCAGTTAAGAAGAAGAATGGCCAAATTCACATTTGCATCAATTTTAGATACTTAAATAAGGCATGTCCTAAGGATGAGTTTCCTATTCCTATACTAGAATTAATCGTGGACATTATCTCATCTCATGCAGTCTTCTCTTTCATGGATGGGTCATCTGGCTATAACCAAATTAAGATGTCTCTTGAAGATGAAAGAAACACTGAATCGAATCTTCTATTATAGGGTCATGCCTTTCGACCTTAAAATGTTGGTGCTACATACCAAGGGACATGACTTCAGATCTTCAATGAGCTCATCCATCATCGGGTTGAGTGTATGTTGATGATTTAGTAGTCAAGTTTGAAAAGGAAGACCATCTCTTTGACTTGAGTAGTTTTGAATGGTTAAGATAATATAACCTCAAGATGAATCCCAAGTGTGCATTGAAGTACTTGGAAATTCTTGGGTTTATTGTTCAACATTGAGGAATAGAAATAGATCTTGAAAAGATTAAAACTATCGTAGAAATGCCACCTCCTAAGAGTTTAATTGACCTGAGATCCTTTCAAGGATGGCTGGCATATCTAAGATTCTTTATCTCAAACCTATCAAGGAGATGCAAGCCATTATCAGCACTTGTCAAAAAGGATGCCAAGTTCAGGTAGGATGATAAGTGCTAGCATGCCTTCGAAGACATCAAAGAGTACTTGGTGAAGCGTTCTAGTAGCCCTATCTCGGCATTGATCCTTTATACTACATTGGATGACTCTCTCTCTCTGGCCCAAGCCAATGATGAAGGGAAGGAGAGCACTCTACTACCTCGATATCATCGATCCCCTAAAACTATCCACCTATTGAGAAACATTGCCTAGCTTTGATCTTTGCATAAGCTATGACACTACATGCTTTCTCATAAGGTGAACTTATCTCTTAAACCAATCCACTGCTGTACCTCATGACACAGCCAATACTTTTCAGATGTTTGGCTCGTTGGTCCATGATACTCTCAGTTTGATATCACATTTGTACCTCGTGCGGTAAAAGAATAGGCCAAGAGATCTTAGCGGCATACCCACTTCCTGGCGATTCTTGCTTAGTGATCTCCCGATGAACAAATCATGAACTTAGGGGAGGCGACAATCATCGATGGAGATATATTTTGATGGTGCTACTTCTTTTCTTAAAGGTGAAGCAAGTAGATCTATTCCCATGAGAAGGGGGTAGGAATAGTTCTTCTAACTCCAAACCATGATGTGATGAGATTGTCATACTATCTTTCCAACCCTTGCACCAATAATGAAGCCGAGTAAATGGCTTTGATTGTCAATTTGTAGTTAGCCATCACTATCAATGTCAAGAGCATCAACATCTTTGGGGATTCTTTGTTGGTCTTCAACCGGTCGGTCTACCAGTTCTCAAACCCAAGCTTCATCACTATCATGAGTATACCATGAAGCTGTTGATTCAGATTCCCGAAGTTACCATCTACAAGGTTCCCAGAGCAGAGAATGTAGAAGCAGATGCTTTGGAAAAACTTGCCAAAGCAGCATGTCAATAAGGGTCCAAAATAGAGTCCTATCCCTTATTGATCTGAACTCATCGAGACTTTCTCTTGAAGAGGAGGTTCATTGCCAAAATGGACAAGGAGCTAGATTAGAACCATTCATAGATTACTTGAACACAGAAAACCTCAAGAGAAATCACAAGCCCATCAGTAAAATAGAGAGCTCTTTCCTAGCTCTTGTTGATGGCACACCACATCCTTTGACCAAATGTGGTTATGTTGTTTGACAAAACGAAGCCCATGGCATTATAACCAATGTACATTTTTATGTGGAAATCAATCGGTCGAAGATGAAGATGATTATTAAAGACTTGGATACTTGGCCTTCTATGATTACAAATTGCATGGATGTAGCTAGGAGGTGGTATGGTTGATGGTGTGGTCCTCCAACCACCCAACATTCTACACACATTGGCTTGGCATGGCCATTTGAGTGTTGAGACACATTGTAGGTTCAATTGATCCTCCTTCTTTCAAGGTCATCGATTCATCTTAGCTGTTACCGACTACTTTTTCAAGTGGGCAAAAGCCATCCCACTCAGAGAAGTCACAACTCACCATGTGCTTCAGTTTTTAAGGAACCATATCTTATATAGGTTCTGGGTGCCTTGATGAATTATATCCGATAATGGTACTGCATTCAAAAGAACTAAGATCAGCTTAAGACATGGTATAGATTGGAGATACTCCACCATCTACTACCCGGTGCTAATGGTTTAGAAGCATTCAACAAAACTCTCATCAGATAAGAAAACTCTTGAAGATAACAAATGATAGTGGAATGAGTTGGTTTGAAGCCTTGACCTGCACCATATACCAAACTCCAACTCGGTCACCCCATTTTCCTTGGTATGGGTCCAAAGCCATTCTTCCTTTAGAAGTTCAACTCCCATCACTAAGGATAGCATTGGTAACAAAATCACTATAGAAGAATGCAAAGTTTGGTTAAAGAGCTTCAGCTTTGGAGGAGAGTCACAGGCATGCCAAAACATTGAGTTGTACAAGGCCAAAATGATTCAAGCTCACAACAAGCTGGTCTACCCTAGGTCTTTCTAAGTAGGAGAACTTGTGTTAGTCCTAAGGAGACCAATTGTTTCCCATCAAAAGATGGGAGGCAAGTTTGAACCCACTTGGGAAGGCCTCTATGTCATAGAAAACCTACCAAAGGATCTTATTAGCTTATTGATTGTAAAGGGAACACTCAATTGCTTCCAATTAATGGGCTCTAAAGAAATATTACCCATGAAATAAATCTTGTTTGAAAATAATTATTAATAAAAAGAATAAATAAAAATCTAATTCCATTCATCAAATCTTCTCTTCTTTCAAAGTGTTGTTTGCTTGTCTTGAATCCTCCATGGCGTGTTTAGGGTAGGTGTAAGAGTCCCCCAGTGGCATCCTATCCCTCTTTCACAACACAAACACAATCTCCTGATGCTATTAGAATAGGTGTAAGAGAAATCGAGAGGCATTCTATTTCTTAGTGGGAATTCTTGTTATCATCTGTGGCATAATTTCATAATTCTTAAGCGTGTTTTAAGGTATGTGAAAGAGTCCCCTAGAGGCATCTTATTCCTTTTAGCACATGCACAACAACAAACATAAATCCTTTATCTTGAGCTATTCTAATATGGGAGGAAGCCCTCTGTGACACTCACTCATTAGCTACTCTATGTCAGGTTTACATGATACTTTGCTAGTATGTCTCCCCAGTGGTCATTTGTTAGAAGAAGAGAGTCCCAATGCTTTTTTCCTAACTTGATCACTGTAAACCAATGAGTGCCTTGTTAATATGGTATGCTTCACTGCCCAGCCAGTAAGCTACCTCATGATTGACTTCTTTTAAGAAGATGTGAGTCCCATGCTTTCTTCTTGAACTAGCCATCATGTTCTAACTAGGTTGAGTATTTCTGAGGCTTAGGATAAGTCCCCTAGAGGCTCCTTTCCTCTTGACTACTTTTGAGCTGATATAAGTCCCCTAGTGGCATTCACTCAATAGTCGACCTAGGTCGAATAGCCCCTATCGAGCCGAAGATAGACTATCGCAGTAGTCAGTTTTGCTATAGAAAGATGTGAGTCCCTGAGCTTTCTTTCTAGGTTAATTATAGCGAACCTTAGGTTGGTTGATGTTGCTATCTTGATATGACTCACGGTGTGTACACCACTCTTGGAAGATATGAGTCTTCGAGATTTCTCCTTGAGTTGGACACCAAATACTTATTGGATATATGACTAGCCATGTCATCTTCTCCAAGGTGTTGGATTAAGCCCCTTAGCATCCCCATCCCTTGTGGGCACTCTATTTGGATCAAGTCTTTTGTGACCCATTTAAACATTACCAGTTACTTTTTGGATGGTTCCCCTTTCTAGTAGCCACCACATGGTTGGAAAATTTGTTTAGCGGATGCACAAATTCTCCCTTAGTTCAGTAAATCTGAGATAGGTCTAAACTAATATAAGCTATTTCTCAGTTTGATCCCTCTCAAACTAATAGGGTCCACGATAAATAAACAAACTAAATCAAATAAATAAAAATTAATTCGCTTTTGGATTAGGAATTTAAGCCCTCAAGGGGCCCCCTTTTCCTAAGCAGACATCCTATCTTTAGGGCAATGTCAACAAAACTCCATATAGCAATTACTTGACTACATGAGTTGAGATAAATCCTTGGGTACTCACTCCGTAGTCACCCTTAGGTCGGGTTCAATCTATTTTACCATAAGCAGATTGCCCCGGCAATCATTCCTCTTTGGAAGATGTAAAATTATGACATATTTTTCTAGCATGATTATCGCAAATAGTCAGGCAGCCCTAGGTCGGGTTTGATTTTTTTCCCAAAACAACTGATCACACCAGTGGCCTTTTCTAGTGGAAGATGTGAGTCCCTGAGCTTTCTTCACTTAAATTGATCATTGTTTATCAAAAGGCACTCCTTTGGTCAGATAGTACTTGCATCGGCCAGGAAGATACTCCCTTTTGGTTCAATAAATCTGAGATAGTTCTAAGCTTCTATAAGCTCCTTCTCAGTGTGATCCATTACAAACTAATAGAATCCATAAAATAAATTTGGAAAATGAAATCAATCTTGATAATCTTTGAGTTAATCTAAGTCCCCAGTGGCATTCACTCAATAGTCAGCCCTAGGTTGGGCTCAATCTGTTGCCTTGCCAAGAGATTAACCTAGTAACTAATCTTTACTTGGAGGATGTAAGTCTACTACGCTTTCTTTCTAGTACAACTACTATACACCAAAAGGCATCCCTTTGGTTGGTTAGTCCTACTATGTGTTTATTAGACTATCCCTTTGGATTGGTAAATCTGAGTTAGGTCTTAGCCTCCATGGCTCCATTTGAGTATAACCCATTGCAAACCAATAGGGTCCATTCTAAAAATTCAAACCTATAAAATTAGAATCAAATCAAACCTCTCATCCCCTTGGATGACTTGAACTTCTTCCCTAGGAAGGTTCACACTATCCCTTAGTGGGGTTCTTCCCTCTCTTATGTCTTAGACATAAGTAGAGCCACATTGCAGCTGGATTCTTTTTTTTCCTTGGGTTATAGTTAGATTGTTTCTATTAGTGCTTGTGATCTCTCGGTGTTGTTGATCATTTCGGTCAACACCAATACATGTGGTGTTCCTTGTCACTCACACCACACTTATTGGATGCCCTTTGTTGACCTCATTTTTAGGATGAGCTCTCAACCCCTCTATTTAAGACATAGGACTTCTCTTAGACTTTAAGAGTTCCTTAGTCTTATGACACATCTAGTGATTAGGTGGACACTCAACCTAGCCCTAGAAGACTTAAAAGAGTTAGCCATAGGAATAGGTCATGCCTTGGGTGTTGTTAGGAAAACTTCACCCACCTTAAACCATTCCTCACTTTCCTTCCTTCAAGTTAAACTCCAAATCAATTCTATTTCCTTCAAATCCAATTCAACTCCATATGATTGAAATCCATGATTGAAATCTATGATTGAAACCCATGATCAAAATCCATCAAAAATTCCTAAGTCCAAATTTTGCCTAAGTCCTTAATTCTTCCCTTAAGGACTTAACCAAAATCATGATTCAAACCTATGAGATTTTCTCATAATCCATTTATATTCTCATTTATATTCACATATATAAATGAAATATAAATTCAAATCAATCAAACTAAACTCAAAACTCCAAATCAATTCATGAAAATTTTCTTAAGTCCCTTTAATTTTCCATTAAAAGACTTAGCCAAAATCAATCTTAAACCTTGATCAAACCTATTCAAATTCATGATATTTTCTCAAAATTATTTATATTCTCATTTATATTCTCATGTATAAATGAAATAGAAATATAAATCAATCAAGTCAAACCCACAAATTAAATTCCAAATTTAAAATCCTTTAAATTCCTTAAATCCTTTAAATTCCCTTTAATAAATTTAACCTAAATCATGATCAAACCATTTAAAATTCATAGGATTTTCTCAAAAGTTTTTTCTATCCTCATTTATATTCTCATATAAATGAAATATAAATATAAATCAATCAAATCCAATTCAAAAATTAAATTTCAATTTAAAAATTCCTAAAAATCCTTTAAATTCCCTTTAATGGATTTAACCTAAATCATGATTAAACCACTTCAAATCCTTTAAATTTTCTCATGATCAATTTATATTCTCATTTATATTCACATATATAAATGAAATATAAATTCAAACAATCAAAATCAATTCCAAAATCAAACTTAAATCCACTCAAAATCAAATCTAAGCCTTTCAAGCCAAAATCTTGAACTTAGTCAAATCACTTTCAAATCAAGCCAAACTCTTGATTTTCTCTCATGGTTAAATCAATCCTACAATCATGAGCTTATATGTAAAACCAAACTTCAATCACTCAATCAAAACCTAATTCAGAAATCAAACCCAAGACCCTTTCATATCCTTCCTTTGAATATGAAATTTTCAAATGAATCTAAATGCATTTGACTTCAAAACACTTGTAAATGGATTTATATTTCAATCATAAGTCCATATACAAGATCAATCAACTTCAAATCAAGCTTTGACCAAGCCATTTGACCCACTTTGGATCACTTGACCCAAAGTGACCTAAAAATTACCTTTGTTTTGATCCTAACCAAATTGGATTGAACCAAACTCATATATCCCTCTCATCATGATCAACAATCATCATGGGATGATCAATCAACCAAATTAGGTCAAACCAAGTCAAACCTAAGGTTGACCAAGTCAAAACAACTAAAATGAAACCTTACAAAATTCCACCATAGGCCAAATTGATTGAAACCATTGATCTAGGTTCACTCATAACCTATGTTTGAACTTGACCAAGCCAACATCTGTGCCTAACCTAGCCCAATTGGCCCACTTGACCCAAGTAGACCCATTTTTACCTAAAGGGTCAAAATGTGTCAAAACTTCATCTAAGTCAAATTGATGGAACCAATGGGTCAAGTCCATCCCAAATCACTTGTGGAACTTGACCAAAGCCTTAATTGGCCAACTAGACCCAACCAAGCCCAATTGACCTTAGACCCAACATGACCTAAAGGGGTCATGTTGAGCCAAAATTGAACTTAACTCAAATTGATTGGAAAGATACAAATACCCAATGACTAACCTAACTAAACCTACCCTTGACCAACCTCAAATAAAATGGGTCAAATAGGTCAACTTGACCCATTTGACCTAAGTGAAGTCATATGAGCCAAAACCAAATATATACCAAATTGAATCAAACCAACCAAAACATTTCAAATGGTCATATGAACTTGACCCAAATCTTGGTTTGACCCAATTTGACCTATTGGTCAACTTGTTGATTGATTTTGACTAAATGGTCAACATGAGCCAAACCTATCAAATGGATTCCAAATCCAATGAAACTTGGCCAAACCTAGTTTTTCCGCATGCCCAACATGTCCAAAGTAGGAAAATAGCAAAATGACCATTCTACCCCTAGGACATAGAACGAATTTTGACTTAACCCATTGGTAATTTGGTCATACCCTCTTCACAATCACTTGAGGCTTTCCTAAAAGCTCAAGGGGACTTAGTGATGAGTGGTGCACCCAACCAATGGGTTTGGGTCCATTTGGTCCCTAGACCAAACCACCCCAGCTTAAAATTAAAATTTCAAACTCCCTCTTAAGCTCAAATGAGGAAGTTGGCAATCCATTCCTTAGATCAAACCAACCATGTGCACACTCAAAATAGATCAAACAACCCTCCCAATATCATTAATTGGATCAAAATAGCAAGACCATTATTGACCATCTGATCCTTCAAGGGTGAGATAAACTCACCCTAATTCACTTCTATTTTCACACACTCAAGGTTGATTGAGGAATAGGAAGCTAGTGCATCCATTAGGGTTTGATCCTAAGCCTCTTAGAGCTCTTCCCAGTTTCTTCTTCTCGGCTTTTGAATAGTGAAAAATAGGGGAGGTAGAGTGAATTGCCAACTTCTTTTACACTTGATTTCCTCCCAATTCCTCTTACACACTTCTTCTAAGGACAAATCAGGCTCACTCAAGCTTCCATTGGAGTTCCCATAGCAAGGAGAAGAGCAATTGGATTAAAGCCGCAATGATCTTCAAGTGGTGTTGGTCCATAGAGCAAACCACTCAATCCCAAGGCCTAGGAATTTCAACAGGGCTTCATCTCCACTAGACAAAGCTACCTCAATGATCTCGAGCACTAGTGATCACCTCCGGTGAGGTATGAAATATTTTGATCACTAAACTCAATGTGGTGTGGAGCTTTATTAAAGAAATTTTGACCATTGGATTTTTTGCTCTGTCTAGATGGTGTGGGTTAATTTTGGTTTGATTCAATGCTAGATCGAGCTTGGATCTTCCCTTGATCATGGGCGATCTGTTGATCAAGGGGAAAAGAACTCATCAACCATCCACATTTTAGATGGACAGATGAGATTATTTAGCGTTTAGTAACTTGCTTTATAAACTTCGGGTGAATCCTTAGCTCGATCTTTGATGACATATAGAATATGCGTTTTGCTACCATTTGGGATGTGACATTTAAGTTACACCCTCACATGGCGTGTGTAAAATTGGCCACGCCATGCATCGGAGCTAAGGATTACTTAGGTTGAATTAAAAATGCTTAATTAATTTTTGATTAATCCATGGATCTTCAAAAATTCATAACTCTTCATAAAAATTCACAAAAAATATGAAATAAAATGCTTTTGATAGATAATTAAACTGAGAACATTTTAAAATTAATTTTGATGAGTTTTGAATCATGATTTTCTCTGAATTTAGGTTTTATTATAAAGTGTATTTTATTAGAGTAATTGCATGTAGTTTCCATAATTACCCTTCTCATGTAATTAAGCATAATTAAGGTATAATTAGTTGTTTTACCATCTAATTAGGGTTGATTAAGGTCAGATCAAGTAAGTAAGAGGTTTATGGAATAATTTTGGGGCATTTCCCCTAAGCTATTCCCTAAACCTCCTCTTCTCTCCTTAATCTCCTCTTAATTAAAGGGTTAATTCATTAATTATCCCCTTAATCAATTTTCTAAAAGTTCTAAAAAGTTCCAAAACTTAATTAATCTACCTTGGGTAGATGCTTAGGTATTTAATAGCCGATGTTCAATTAAGAAAATTAAAACCTCATTTATAAGTATGAAAGGGTTTTTTGAAATTACTTAAGCTAACCCTTTAGCTTAATTAACTTTTAATTGTGAGCCAAATTGCATTAGGCCTTTTCATTATTAGGTGCATTGCAAATTTAAATTCTTTTGGGTTTTATGTCATCTCATTGATCATAATTATTTAGTTAATTCTTCTAAGGTGGTCTAGGTAAGGGTTAATTACTTAATTCATTTAACCTAATCAATACATAAAATGGATCTAATTATTTAAAAATTAAACAAAGATAAAACAGAATGGGTTAGGAATTGTAAACTCATCTCACCTTTTCAAAATTAAATCAAACTTCAAACTAAACAAAATTACTTTGAAATTCACTTTGATTTATTCTAAATATTCTTATTCTATAAGAATGTCTTTAGGATTTAAGTGAAGTGAGTTTGTTTACATGCTTTCATTACTTTGAATCTTTTGCCAACATGTTAAGTTGTATGCCATATGATTTCATGCATTCATAATTTCATATTTCAAATTTTAAAATGAAATTGTTTACTTTATGTCAAATGTGCATGTGTTGGCTAAAATAAAATATGAGTGGCTATTATCACTACTAAATCCAAATTATTTTTAAAACTTATAAATGAAATATGAAATCTGAAAGTATGCTACTTATACTTTAATTATAAGCTTTCATGTGAAATATTATAATGGTTTGCTTAGTATAGGTTTCCTTTCTCTCCTATGTTGGTATAGTTTTGAATAGGAATTCAGTGAGAAACAAGGTTCATTTGATGACTAATGTAATTTTCATATCATATTCATCCCTATGCTACCATCTAAGAAGGATTACCTACACTTACATGCATAAATTTCATAAAAAAAATAAATCTATTAAACAACTTTTGCAACTTCCTTTTCTATTTCATTTTTTTTGTATGCATGTTTGTATTTAAATAAAGTGGTATATTAGTCTGTACAACCCCAAGGTTGTGAGGATTTTAAGTAGCCTAAGTAGGTCTTGTACCCACCTGGTTAACAATGGTGTTGTACTCACTTATGCCTTTCTTACTTTCATGTATGTATGTGAAATTTTGGATAAGGAAAACCTTTTCTACTTAAGAAAAATCATGCATATTCAACTTCTAAATTTTCATAAATGGATTACTTAGCATGCATCATAAAGTGTGTTAACTACTCTCATTTGCATGTATAGATATGCTTAAGGTCCATCCATATGCATGTTATATATATATATGTTGGGAAAGAGATGAAGTAATGCATGTTATGTGAATTTTGATTCATTTTATTTAATCTTAAAATGCCTTTCTCTTTGAATAGGTTTGTTTAGGATGTATCTAAACTTAGGATTGATTAAAATATGTAATCAAAACATTCACCTAACTAAAACTAAAATATGAACCCACTTTAAAAAATTACTTAAGGTTAGGGAAGGAAGAGAAGTTCTCTTCTCTTTCCTCTCTTCATAACTTAAGTAATTAATTAGGTTTCACTTAAACCAAATTAAAACATGAAATAAAATCAACCCAAAACACTTAAACAACTTAAATGAAACCTTCCTCTAAGTTGAAAATGTCCTTCACACTTAGAAAATTTGAACTTAAAGCCATAGCTAAGCATACCACACAAACCTTCAAAACACATTAGCCTAAGTCACCACTTCTAGCCTTAGGTTAAGTGATTGCATGGTTTGATGTTATGTTTTATTTTGATATATGTTTTAGAATGGATGTTAGGGTGTATCATAGAATGAATGGTAGGAGTCTAACTATTCTTTTTTGCATGGGATTGTATGCTTAAGGGTCATTAAAAATATAAATGCTTTTGCTTGTAGATGCTTTATACCCCTAAGCATAATCCATAGGCAGTGGACTTAGTCACCCATGTGTGGGGTGATAAGTATAATTTACATGCTTGGGATTTGTGTGGTGTGTTTTTAGCTAATCTTTTTTTCAGGGTGTTAGTTAGATTTCCACTTTTCCCTTTTCATGTAAAAATTTGTATAATTAGGATTTTGGAATGATTTGTTATGGGGATTAGGATGAGCATTGGTCATAAGATCCTATCTTATGCACCATATGAAGCCTTGGAGCATCTATCATCCAACCATCAAAGAATGAACCAAGAAGAAAAAGAAAAGAAGAAAGAAGAATAAAGCTTGAAGGCCCCCCATAACTATGAATTCCTTTGCTTAATTGTAATTTAATTCATTTCTAATTCGAGTTTTATAAGGGTAGAGCTCGGTTACCCACTTTTGATATTTTTGGGCTTGTGTAGTGGTGCCTGACCACATTGGCCATTTATTCTTTTTATGATTAGCTTTATAAATTGATTGATGATTTATTTAGATTTTGCATTAAGTGGCATGATTTTCCTAGTTTCTTCCTTGCTTTATGTATGGCCTGGATGTGGATTAGGCTCTTTGGGAAAAATAAATTTTACCCTTAACAATTAAATTAAAATTAAACAACTCATAACCTCACTTAGGTTTAAAATCAAGATAAAAGAATTAGAAACCCCTTATGGATGAGCATTTCTATATAATATCATGCACAAATGCATCTTATTTCACTCTTGATTGGAGCTTCCACCTTTGCTAGAGAAGACTTGATCTTTAGAGTGGTGGAAACTCACCTCCATTCTTCTGATTTTGGCCAATAATCTTCTTTCTCATGCATTAGTCATAAAATACTATTAGCTTGAGTCAAAATATTTGTCCAAAATAAAAATAAAATGAAATTTTAATTGCATTAGATTTAGGTCATTTGAAGCATGTCCCTTTACATGATGTAGTCTCTTTTGGGAGTGAGTTTAAGGACTTAGTCTCTTTCAAAATAATAACAGCCTAGCTATCTTGCATAAGCATAAAGAATTGCCTATATGTATTTAACATCATAGAAGGGGTTAGTTGGCGGCCTCCCATAGGTGGTTATAAGTCCAAGCTGTCGGGTGGTTTGTCCTCTCTTGTGGAGGCAAACCAAATTACCCATTTTTTCCTTAGATTTAGGTTGTGCTTTCGGCTCTCGCTGAGGCTCCCTAGATTTAGGTTATGAGGTTACTTCTCCCCTTTCAAGGCCATAAGCATAATTCATCACCTCTTAGGCATTTCCTTAATCTTATGTTAAGGAATCTTAAGTCTAAAATCTAATGAAAATTCAACTTAAACTAAATCAATTTCAAAATGTAAAGCCCAACTATAGGATAGTTTGAGATGCTCGTTAGGTTTCCTAGCATTGGGTATCTTCTACTTATCTTTCATTAAGGCTTCGATAATAAATCCCTCTTTTGATCAATCCGATATTGATCTTCAAAGATAAACCAATCGATTGATAGTCCTTTCCTATTGAAATCTTCAAAGACAATGATCATTTTTCTAAATCGAGAGTTTTCCTAAAGGATCCTATTCTTTAAGATGTAATTAGTTATGGGGGCTTACCCTTGTAGGGAACTTAACTAACTCGATTTAAAATAAACCCTACTTTACTTTTTTATGTAAAGTACGGGAAGAATCTCTGGTACATATGCAGACCTAGGAGTCCTTATTGAAGTGATTAGATCCATTAAAGGGTAGTATTTTCTATCTTTCAAGATAGTACACTATTTCCTTGATGATGTACCTGATCACCTAAATAAGTACATCTGCGGATCTGCATGGCATCTTACCAAGATGAATTTCTATAGGTCTCTTCTTTTCTTTCTCTCTACATATTTGAAGGCGACTCCCTATAAGAGTTTAATCGCCACAACCTTCTTCCTAGCACAGCTGTTGCACACTGAAAGGCAACCCCTTAGGTTGGCTATCTCTACCCCACGGCTAGTAGACTATCCCTTTTGATTTGTAAATTTGAGATAGGACAGTTTGATATAGCCCCTTCTCTGTGGGTCCATCACACACCGACATGGTCCATAACTTAAATATATAAATTTGATCAGCCTCACATCTCTAACGGTTATGCCCTCAATTCAAAATCAAACTAAACCAAACAAACCATATCAGATGACATGAAATTAAGGTAAAATTAATCTTGACTACTTTTGAGTTGACATAATCTCCAACAGCATTCACTAGTCGTGGTCAAGTTTATTTGTGCATCCAAAGTCACCTCAATGATTGTTCTTTGCTTTGGAAGATTTAAGTCTGCTACACTTTCTTCCTAGCATAATCATTACACACCGAAAGGAAACCCCTTAGGTTGGCTAGCTTTACACCACATCTGATAGACTATCCATTTGGATTTGTAAACTTGAGGTAGGTCAAGGTTTATATAGCTCCTTCTCTGTGGGTCCATCGCACAATGACAGGCTCCATACATTAACTCAGATTAAATTAAACCCGATCTAATTTTCCCTAGTGGAGTTAAATCACACCCATTGGAGCCCCAAATCAAATATAAACAAGTCAAGCAAACAAATCAAATTCAAAACCAACCTCCCTAGTGGAGCCAAATTAAACTAACTCCCCTAATAAGTCTAAATCACAGAAATCCAACCAAACACTTATTCTCAGTGGATACATCCCCAAATAAATCTATGAAATCAAACTCAAATCTTAATCTCCAATGGATAGCTTGAATCTACTTCCCAAGTGGAAGGTTCATATACCCGATCCCCGGTGGACTCGAGCCCATATCTTTAGCAAATGTGCCTCCACATCAATTAAAATAAATTAAATTAAAGCCAATTCGATCTTAATCCATGGTGGATTATATATTCTTATCTGCAGTAGATCTTCTTTCGACAAAACATATAATCAAATCAAATTCAAACCTTATCCCCAAAAAATTTTCTTCTTCTATGCCCTCGTTATAGACCCTTCACATGTCATGTCCAATGCACGATCCCCAGGATCTCCTCCATGTCTTGACATGGAATTCTCATCAAATCTTATTTCTTCTCTTATGCACACCTTTAATACTTCAACCAAAATCCTAACAATGTATTTGTTCAAATTACATCATCTTAACATTGTTATCAACATTTTGTGATTTCTGATGGTGCAAGCTCAAACTAACTATACAATATCATGCTAAACATATTATAGTAGGAATTAACACACTATATTATATTATAATATATGATGTTATATTATAATTTGATATAATATAATATATTGTCTAACATTACACTGCATTATAATCCCCTAAAATGAACAAATAATAAAATTTTCTCAAAATATGAATAATGTTCATTTTGGATGTAAAATTGTTATTTTTCTATTAGAAATGGTACAAAATAACATATTTTTGGTGTTGCTTCTTGGTGTGTGATGTGAATTTGGCCAAATTCTTCCATCTCAACCTTCAAATTAACATTTTTGTGAGTTTTAACCCAATGTATTATAACAAAAGTAAAACATACTAAAATGTAAAATAACATTTAGTAACACACCACCACATTCATATATATGTGAAGTTATATTGTTATGTACATTATATTTTAATATGCTTTCATATAATATATTAACTTACATTACACCTTTAATGAATCACTTTAAGTAAAACATTTATAAAATTTGGTTGAAAAATGAACATTTATTTTGGATGCAAAATTCCTTTCTTTTGATTAAATGACACACCATAGCACACCCCAAATGATGTTGCCTAAAGCTTATCTTAAATTTGGCCAAATCCCATCATCTTAGCCTATAAATCAATATTTTTATGAATTATACTAGTACAAACTCTACCACATCATACTATAACAAACTAAAATATGCTAAATAACAAGTAGTAATGCACAATAGTATGATATAATGCATGATGCTACACTATGTTATGGCATCCTATATTATAATACACTATAACATACTATATTATATTATATTGCATATCACATCACAAGGGATTGCTTTAAATAAAACATCATAAATATAGTCATAACAATAAAATCTACATATTTTAGTCATATCACTTAAAAATTTTAAATTGAAACAATATTTTATGATGCCATGCTCTACCTATTATGAATTTGGCCAAATTCCACCATTTTAAAGTCTAAATCAACATTTTTATAAATAATTTTGGTGTAGGCTCAACTCGATAATTTCAAAATACTTAAAGAATTTAAAATGCATAGAGTAAAATATTATGATATATGATGATATACTATGCTACAACATATAATATTTATTTTGAACATAAAATCTTACTTTTTAGACTACAAGTGGCGTAGCACACCTTTGGTTCTACAACTTAATTCCCACTTCAAATTTAACAAATTTTATCATCTGAATTATTAAATCAATATTGTTAGGATTTATATTAATTTAACTATAGGGCACAATACTATAATATACTAAAACATTTCAAAACATCTTATAACATCCAGAAAGACATAACAAACATATATTATGATGATACATTAACATATGGTATTATAATATGATTTAGGGTTAGGGTTTAGCGTATTCAAATCTCTAATAATCAAGGGAAAGTCTCTTGAAGACATTTTCTTTAGCTACCATAACTATGTTAGGATTAGGTCATTCCTTAGACTACTCTAATGACATTTTATTTAAGGTTTAGGGTTTAAGGTTAGTTTAGGGTTTGGGGTTTAGGGTTTAGGGTTTATGGTTTAAGGTTTAGGGTTTAGGGTTTAGGGTTTTTTTTGGATAAAACCCACAAAGGGAGATATTTTATTGCCACAAAGAAGGAATACAAAAGTCCTTAAGAGGGAAAAATCTCAAAACTAATGCTTCAGAGCTACAATCAACCTAGAGAAAAATCCCCAAACTATTACAAGAGAAAAAAAAGAAACCTAAGAAAATGAGCAACAAAACAAAAGACCCAAAGAGAGCAGTGGGGAGGGAGGCGAGTGAAAACCTAAGTTGACATGTGCAAAGAAAAGAAGAAATACACAGAAGGAAATCAAGAGAAGGATCAAGAAATAAAAGAAGAGGAAGGGAGGGAAAGAAAAGCTTAGATATATAAAAAAAGAACAATAAATTTTGTGAGCATCCAAACTCAAAGAAGGGTTGCATTAAAAGGCTACCAACCAAAAGTAGATAAAAGGAACATGCTGTCCATTATTGCCAACAAACCTCAAAAAATGCACCCGCCAAGCAGCAAAGTCATCCAAGAACAAGGGATATCAACCACCATCATAGAAGGAGAAAAAAAATTAAGTAAATCGACATAAGGCAAACTTTATCTAAGTTAGAAAGGCCTCTTAATTGCTTTGGAATTTTATCATTGGAAAACAAAGTAAAATCAGAAAGATTACTCCCCAAAAACTAAAAGTAAGCATTACCTT
The DNA here is from genome assembly GCA_021442155.1 of Cymbidium sinense. Taxonomy (NCBI): domain Eukaryota; kingdom Viridiplantae; phylum Streptophyta; class Magnoliopsida; order Asparagales; family Orchidaceae; genus Cymbidium; species Cymbidium sinense. The sequence goes on from CM038222.1 coordinate 367,081, forward strand.
CTCTCAAAATATGAGTCATCTTAAAGATAGTTTAGAAATAATAGCATTAATATTCCTAAGTAAATAGAAAAGTTTAACATTACCCTTGTGATTAGAGTTTATCATAGTAACAACCATCTTAGCATCAGATTCTAACAAAATGGAAAGAAAATTCCTCTCCAAATAAAGCTTAAGAACATGATAAATAGTCATCAGTTCATAATAACAGTAGTAGAGAGGAGTTAAAAGCCAAAATAATACTCCCAAGATTATGAAAAAAAAATACCACATAGTCATTGACTTATTAAGTGTAATAGAGACATCTGTATTAATTTTAATACAACAACTAAGAGGCTTAATCCAATAAATGATTTTATAAAAGGATGCAAGTCATAATAAGGAAACTTAATACCCAATTTAGAAGAAACAAACTTGTAACCTCTAAAATGAGTACCACTAAGACGCCCAACCTTGTGTAAAGATAAAATTTTTTTCTTTAGTCATAGCAATAATCCTCTCATGATTCATTGGCACATTATGATGTTTAGCATCATTTCATCAAACAAATAAACCAAATCAAAGTAACACCCATAACAATTTTGATATGCCCTTTGACATTAAGAAAGTCGAGCTAAAGCATTAAATTAAAATTACCATTAAAAGAATTAAGGTTGAATAAGTCCTCATACCAATTCCAAACTTTAGAGGTAATAGCACCATTAACAAATACATGACTAACATTCTCAATATAAAAAAACACAAGCATTTAGAAGGAAGATAAAAAATCTTTCTCCAAAAGTAAAGAATCAACAGCAATAAAACCCCTTAAAATCCTCCAAACAAGAATAGAATAAGAGGTAGGAATAATGTTATTCCAAATCTTAAAAAAGACAAGCGAAGAGGGTTTATTATCTCTAATATGGTGCCAAGTATCTTTAAAGGAAAAATCACCATTACTAGAAATGTTGTAAAGAACTTGATCAAAAATAATACCATCAATAGGAATCTTGATGATATTATTACAAATGGAATCAGGAATCAAGTCATACAAAAAAGAATGAATCCAATCACCATTTAAAATAAAATGATTAACTTTCAAAAAAGAAGTTGAGTAAATATTAAGCATAGAATCAATAGATGTCTCCCCCATCCAGTTATCTTGCCAAAAGAAAGAGGAGCCACTGTTAATATGCTAGAAAATGAGAGGTTATGCTTGCCATTTAACAGCACAAAGGTGTTTCCAACCAATAAAGTCACCAGGCTTATGGCCACAAGTTAAAGGATGTTTACCTTTGTAGTATTTGTAATTCATAAAATTAGCCCAAAGATTAACATTCTTCCTAAAATTCCACCAAAGTTTATAAGAAAAAGCATTAGTGGAATCCAACAAGGACCTGCAGCCAAGACAACCTTCAAATAAAGTACCACACATGTTAGACCAAGAAGACCAATGAAGCCTTTTGGCTGAAAGTCTAGAGCCCCAAAAAAATTATTAAAAGCCTTTCAATGCATAATAATAAGAAGTTGGAACAATATTAAGCAACAAATAAAAGGAAGAGAGTAAAGAATACTTTTAGTAACAATTAATCTACCACCAAAAGATAAAAAATGAAATTCAAGGGTAGAAATCTTATTCGAATATTTTGGATAACCTCATCAAAAGGAGACCTCTTAGGACCATAGTATAAAGGAGAACCTATATACTTGATAGGAAGAAATTGATGAGAAAATCCAGTAATATCCTTAATTATATTGATTCTATGAGCAGAAATAGAAACAAAGGGGATAAAATAGCTTTTCTGAGTACTAACCAAGAGGCCACTTTCCTTTTCAAACTTATTCAAAAAGACCTTCAATTTGTTTAACATATTATAATGAGCCATTACAAAATATAATGAAGTAATCAACAAAACTTAAGTGGGATATAGCCAAACCACCAAGATTCCTGAAATACATGCTAGAATTCTTCTCAAACAAAAAATTAAGCCAATGAGATAAATATTCAGTAGCAATAATAAAAATTGATGGAGAAAGAGGATCACTTTGTATAATACCTTCAGAAGACTTAAAGAAGCCAAAATTTTCACCATTAATACCTAAACAGAACCAAACATTACAAATGATATTGTTAACCAAAGAGATAAATTTAGTAAAGGAATAAAGAAAGAATGTTGTTAAGAAATCCCAAGAAATGTTGTCATAGCTTTAGTAATATCAAGCTTAAAAAGTTAATTGCCACCTCTAGTTTTCACATTTAAGTCATGAATTAATTCTTACGCAAGAAAGATGTTGTCAGAAATAGTCCTACCTATCACAAAGCTAGTTTGATTAGGAGAAATAATCTTAGGAAGAAATTTACCAAGCCTAGTAGTCAAAATTTTAGAAATCAATTTATTAAAAAAAGTACAAAGATTAATAGTCTAAAATAATTCCAAGTCAAGATTATCTTTCTTGGGAATAAGAACAATTTTTGTAGAAGTGAAATATTTAAATAGAATTCCCAAGAAAGAAACCCCTCACAACATTAACAAGATTTAATAATAAGCTTTTGAAAGAATAAAGTAGAGTAGGCATCCAACCCTACAACAGAATCATCATTCATACCATTATAAATATTAAAATTTCCTCATCTGAAGGAGGAGCAACCAAGGAATCACTATCCTTAAGAGACATAATAGAAGGAATGATAGGGGTTAGATAAGATCAAGTTGACAATTTTATTTAAAAGATCTTTAAAATAGTTATTAATAGAAGAAAAATATCCTCTTTTTTTGGTGATCCAAGAACCATCAATTCTTTTATGAATTTTCCCAAGAACTCTCCTTTTCATAACCAAAGCATGAAAATATTTGGTGTTTCTTTATCCCTCAGAAAGATGTTTAGAAGCAGCCTTTTGTCTCCAATAGGTTTCCTCCATATCCTGAAACTTAATGAGGTTATCTTTAGATTCAGCAAGGTTAGAGCAAAAAGAGGAATCATTAATAACATGTTCATCCAAATCATTCACCTGTTGCTCCATGTTGATATTATCAAAATGATTTTTGAAATAATTTCTATTCCACTAATTAATATGGTGCTTAAGCCTTTTCAGTTTAAGCCAAAATCTCTTCATACTAAAAGCAGAATCATCAGGAGCACGAGGAGCATACCAATTAGAAGCAATAGAATCAAGAAAATAACTATCTTGTAACCACATATTCTAAAATCAAAAAATTTTAAAGACATTATTGTTATGAACAGCATCCTTAATGGAAATCAAAAGAGAAGCATGATCCGAGAGAGTTCTACTAAGATGTTCAACTAAAGTCAAAGGCTAATAGTTATTAAATAAGGCATAATCTCAACATTGCCAAAGTCTATGATTATTCCAAGTTAAGAGAATAAAAAACATATCATGTAGATTACAATCCAGGATCATATTCAAAAAATCTTCCATAGAATGTAAATTCGGAGAAGAACCCCCTTTCCTTTCATTTACTGAAAGGACCATCTTGAAATCTACACCAACAATCTAAGAATCATTAATACTAGAAGCAAAAGTAGATAATTGATCCCAAAGAATCCTCCACTCAATCTTATTATAAGAAGCATAAACAAAAGAGCCAAAAGCATGATACACCCCAAAAGAAATATCCACATTTACAACATGATGAAAATCATTAATGACATTAATAGAAAGAGGATTATTCCAAAATAACCAAATCTTATTGCTTTTGTTAAAAAATAATTGGAAAAACCATTCATTCTAACTGCATGCATAATTTTAGAAAAAAAATAAGAGGTTAAATAATAATCAAGAAATTAACATTATAAAAACTACAAAGGTTCCTAATCCTATTCCTAATAGCAAGAGTACTAATGCCCCTAACATTCCAAATAAGAAAATTAAATATTAATTCTTATTGGGTAAAGAAGATGAAGAAGATCGAGTCAATTTAGAAACTTTAGGAGGAAAATTTTTGAACTATTTTTTCTTTTTCAAAAAAATGGTTTGAAAAATAATTTCATTTTCCAAAGATTCATCATCAAAAGGAGCATTAGAACTCTTAACAACTACAGATTTGGTAGGAGATTCCTAGTGATAAGGCACTAAAGTATTTTCATTACATTGAGAAAGCATAAAGCCCATCGTTGATTAAGAAGGAAAATAGATTTGTTAAGCAAGCAAAACGGGTTGCACAAAATCCATCATATCCATACCATCAACATCTTCCATATTTAAAGAATTTAAATCATTTTTCTTTTAGAGGTTCTTGAAAATCAAAAGAGAAACATTATCTTTAAAATTTTAGGTTGTAAAACACAAGTATCTTTAAAGGAAGAAATCAAAACAAGATTAGCATCATCTTGCACAATTCCTGAAAGCAAAGGAATAAAAGCAGCTAAAAACTGGTTTTCACTCAAAAAAATATGTTCATTTCTAGTAGCATTTCAAAACCATTCTCAAGACGTAAAGCATAAGAAAGATTTAGAATACCATCAACAACATCTTTATCTTCTCCTGAAGAAGTAAAAAAAATATTTTTATCAGTTAAATGATCTTCAGATTGATCAATCAGCTTAAGAATTTTAATATATTTTTTCTTAAGTTAAGGATGAGTAGTGAAATAATCTGAAAATACATGGCCATGGGTTTTGCAGTGATTGCAAAAAGTAGGAAGGTTTTCAAATTCAATCATTTGAAAATAACCCTACTTTTCAAACCCTATCAAGATCTCCTTAAGAAACTTCTTTTGAAACATTAATTTCAAGGATATGACCAAGCGAAGGTCGAGACTTAGTACAGTTGCTTGATAGATTTGTAAAGGTCAAAATAGACTAGCATGAAGAAATTGATAATTAATAAATGAATCCTAAGATTAGGCAAAGCAATCCAAACCAGCACTATAGGAGATTCTTCTTGAATGTCAAAAAAAGAAGTCCATTTCAGAATGTGCATTTGATAATTTTTAACATATTAAGAATGACGATAGAAAATATAACTATAGTCAAGATCATTAGATAACTTAATGAGGACATGATGACCATCCAACAAACCGATTGAAAATGCATCGAAAAGCTTTAAATCATGAAAGAGAAATTGAATATCTTCCATATTAGGCTGATAAAAAAAATTTACCAATTAGAGTAAAGGCATAAGGTTTGGGAGTTTCTCAATATCAAATCGGACTCATTATAGTGCCTTTAAAATTATGAACAAGATTAATCAAAATTCAAGGGAGGTTGAAGCATCCTTACGGTAAGGCATCTTTGAAGGATTTAGAAGAAGCAACCTTAGATTTAATAGAAAATTTCTAGGAGGCGGTAAAAAATTTATTTAGCCCAAATGTGGGATCAACTCCATGGAAGCCATCAAAATCAAGGGAGAGGAGGATAGCCGGCCAAACATAGAAAAAGGAAGGGCTTACCAATGAACATCATCATATCAGCTAGGAGAAATGACAAAGGAAAATGGGGTTCTTGAATCACCATATTTCTAAAGGGGGAAGGCTCATGAACATGGTTTTTCAAAATTTATTTAGGTTATTAAGTTAGGGTTAGGGGATTACAGGGTTTAGGGTTTAGAGTTTCAGGGTATAAGGTTTAAGGTTTTAGGGTTTAGGGTTTAGGTTTTAAGGTTTAGGGATTAGGGTTTAGGGTTTTATGGTTTAGGGTTTAGGGTTTAGGGTTTATGAATTAGGGTTAGGGTTTAGGGTTTTGTGTTTAGGGTTTTATTAGTTTAGATTTAGGGTTTAGGGTTTAGGTTTATGGTTTACATTTTGGGTTTAGGGTTTAAGTTTTAGTTTAGGGTTTAGTATTTAAGGTTTAAGGTTTTTCTTAATAGAGAATAAATTCAGATTCAACATATCTTCTTTTTAATTTCATCAACCAAGTATCACCCAAAATTGTCTAAGACATAAGTGATGACATAGATAAAAAATCAGCACCCATAGAGCTAATCAAAAACCCAAGATAAGTATAACCATCTCTATTATAAAGACATAATTCCATAAGTAGCAGATCGGATAGGACATTCTTCAATTTCTATAGTTCCCATCAGAACTAACCCCTGTCTCTCAAGTAGCAGGATCTGCCATCGTATCCCTGATCTCTTCTTCTGCCACCACCATGACTTTAAACTTCATCGCTTCTCTTACCTCCATAACCACCACTACTCTAACCATCACCTCCATATCCACAAGCACCTCCAGATCCCCCTACCACCACTGTGATAACGACCACCCTACCTTCGCCTCCATCAGTAGATCTAGACTTAGCCTAGTTGACAGTGATGTTCACGCCATCAAGGTTCTGCCCATTCTTAAGGTTTAAAGTTTAGGGTTTAGGGTTAGTTTGGAGTTTAGGGTTTAGGGTTTAGGGTATGGGATTTAGGGTTTAAATTTTAGTTTAGGGTTTATAATTTAGGGTTTAAGGTTTAGGGTTTAAAGTTTTTTATAACAGAGAACAAATTTAGATTCAACATTTTTTCTTTTCAATTTCATTAACCAAGTAGCATCCCAAGTTTTCTAAGACACAAGTGATGACATAGATAAAAAATGAGCCCCATAAAGCAAACGAAAAAACCCAAGATAAGTAGAATAGTATCTACTATAAAGATAATTCCATAAGCAACAGATCAGAGCAATCATTCATCAGTTTCTCCACTTCCCATCAAAACCACCCTCGCCTCTTGAGTAGCATCATCTGCCATCATATCCCTGATCTCTCCCTCCACAGCCACCATGGTTCTAACCTCCATCTCTCCTGCCACCTCTATAACCAACACTACTCTGACCACCATGGTGAATTAGGGTTTAAGGATTAGGATTTTAGGGTTTTTGGTTTCAGGTTTTGGGTTAGGGTTTAGGGTTTAGGGTTTAGTGTTTAGTCTTTAGGGTTTTGGATTTTAAGGGTTTAGGGTTTAGGGTTAGTGTTTAGGGATTAGTGTTAGTTTAGGGTTTAGGGTTTAAGCATTATGCTTTAGGATTTTTTGGGTTTAGAGTTTAGGGTTTAGGGTTTAAGATTTTAAGGTTTAGGGTTTATAGTTAATATACTATTTAGGGTTTAATGTTTAGGGTTTTTTATGGTTTAGGGTTTAGGATTTAGGGTTTAGGGTTTAGGATTTAAGGTTTAGTGTTTAAGGTAGTAGGTTTACATTTATAGATTTAGGGTTTAGGGTCTAGGGTTAGTTTTAGGGTTAAGGCTTTAGGGTTTAGATTTAGGGTTTAGGGTTTTTTTTAAAAAAAGTAAGTAAAGGAGTAGGTTTAGGTTTATTTAGTTTATTTTTTATTTATTTGAGTTTATTTTTTTTATTAAGTTTAGTTTATTTATTTAGGTCTTTTTAATTTAGTTTTAGTTTTTCATTTTTGTTTATTTTTTTAGGTTTATGTTTATTTTTTAGTTGTGTTTTATTTTGTTTATTTTTTTGATTTAGGTTTAGGTTTTGGTTTTTATTTATTTTTTTAGGTTTAGCTTTTTGGTTTTTATTTTAGTTCTACTTTTAGGTTTTATTTTTTTTTAGATTTTGTTTAAGTTTATTTTTAGTTTATTTTATTTTATTTAGTTTAGGTTTAGGTTTAGTTTATTTTAGTTTAGTATTAGGTTTATTTTATTTATTTTATTTTATTTTTATTTTAGGCTTAGGTTTTTTTTTCTTAATTTAGGTTTTATGTTTTATTTTTTATTAATTTTTAGGTTTATTCTTTAGGTTGAGGTTTTTATTTAGTTTTTATTTTATTTTAGGTTCATTTTATCTTTAATTATTATTTTATTTAGGTTTTTTATTTTTTAGTTTAATTTAAGTTTTTATTTATTTTATTTTAGCTTATTTTTATTTTATAATTTATTTTATTTTTAGGTTTAGGTTTAGGTTTTAGCTTAGATTTTTTTATTTTTTTTATTTAGGTTTAGATTTTTTATTTATTTTACTTTTAGGTTTTATTTAGCTTAGGTTTAGGTTTTTATGTTTTATGGGTGTAGGGTTTAGTGTTTAGGGTTTAGAGTTTATTATTTAGGGTTTTTGTGTTTAGGGTTTTAAGGTTTAGGATTTAGGGTTTAGGGTTTTGAGGGTTTAAAGTTTAGGGTTTAGGGATTATGGTTAGTTTAGAGTTTAGGGTTTTTAGAGTTTAGGGTTAGTTTAGGGTTTAAGGTTTAGGGCTTTAGGGTTTAGGGTTTAAGGTTTAGTGTTTAGGGTTTACGGTTAGGGTTAAGGTTTAGGATTTAGGGTTTAGGGTTGTAGGTTTAGGATTTAAGATTTAGGGTTTAGGGTTTTTTTAAAAAAAATTAAGAAAATCGGCAGGCTTAAGTTTATTTAGTTTATTCTTTATTTATTTTAGTTTATTTTATTTATTTTATTTTTATTTAGGTTTGTTTCTTATTTATATTAATTTTAGTTTATTTATTTTTGATATTTTTATTTTAGTTTAGGTTTTTATTTTAGTTTATTTTTTAGGTTTACGTTTAGTTTTATAATTATTTTTTTAACTTAGTTTTATTTTAATTTTATTTTTAAGGTTTAGGTTTTTTTTTAGGCTTAGGTTTCAGTTTTTATTTTAATTTTTTAGGTTTAGGTTTTAGGTTTTTATTTTTGTTTTATTTTTTAGGCATTATTTTTTAGTTTAGGTCTAAGTTTATTATTATTATTTTTATTTTATTTAGTTTAGGGTTTAAGTTTAGTTTATTTTAGGTTTAAGTTTAGGTTTTACTTATTTTTAGTTCTGTTTTAAGCTTAATTTATTTTGTTTATTTTTGGTGTAGGTTTTTTTAATTGTTAGTATACGGTTTAGGTTTTATTTATGTATTTTTAGGTTTTGTTTTAGGTTCTTTTTAATTTTAAGCTTTTATTTTGTTTTTATTTCATTTTATTTTAAGTTTATTTTTTTAGTTTACATTTAGTTTTTATATTATTTATGTTTTTTATTTTTTGGTTTATTTTATGTTTTAGTTTAGTTAAGGTTTTTTTTATTTTATTTTATTTTAGTTTTTTATTTTTATTTTATTTTATTTTTATGTTTAGGTTTAAGTTTTAGTTTAGGTTTTTATTTTATTTTATTTTATTATTTTATTTTGCTTTATGTTTTTGTATTTATTTTATTTTTAGGATTTATTTAGTTTAGGCATAGGTTTTTAGGTTATTAGGGTTTAGGGTTTAGTGTTCAGGGTTGTAGGGCTTAGGGTTTAAGGTTTATTATTTAGTGTTTTAGGTTTTAAGGTTTAAGGTTTAGGGTTTACGATTTTAAGGTTTAGGGTTTATGGTTTAGGGTTATAAGTTTACGATTCAGGGCTTAGCTTTAGATTATTTTAGATTTATGTTTAGGTTTTATTCTTTTTAGTTTAGTTTATTTTAATTTATTTTCAAGTTTATTTAATTTTGTTTATCTTAGGCTTAAGATTTTTTTATTTATTTAGGTTTAGGTTTTTTTTAAGTTTTATTTAGTTTATGTTTAGGTTTTTAGGTTTTTAGGGTTTAGGGTTTAGGTTTTAGGGTTTAAAGTTTCAGGTTTAGGGTATACAATTTAGGGTTTGGGATTTGGGGTTTAGGGTTTAGGGTTTTAGGGTTTAGGGTTTAGGGTTTAGGATTTTAGGGTTTTAGGGTTTTAGGGTTTAAGGTTTAGTGTTTAGGCTTTAGAGTTTAGGGTTTGTAGGGTTTAGGGTTTAGGGTTAGCTTAGGGTTTAGGGTTAGTTTAGGGTTTAGGCTTTTAGGGTTTAAGGTTTAAGGTTAGGGTTCAGTTATAGTTTAGATTTTAGGATTTAGAGTTTAGGTTTTAGGTTAATTTAGGTGAGTTTAGGTTCAGGGTTGTTTATGGTTTATGATTTAGGGTTTCAAGGTTGAGGGTTTAAGGTATTTAGGGTTGAAGGTTTAGGGTTTAGGGTTAGCTAAATGTTTAGAGTTTAGAGTTTTAATGTTTAGGGTTTAGGGTTTTAGGTTTAGGGTTTAGGGTTTGGGGTTTGGGGTTTAGGGTTTATGGTTATTGGTTTAGGGTTTAAGGTTTAGGGTTGGTTTAGAGTTTAGAGTTTAGGGTTAGGATTATGGTTTAGGGTTTAGGGTTTAAGGTTAATTTAGGGTTTAAGGTTTAAGGTTTTAATGTTTTTGAGGGTTTAGGATTTAGGTTTGTAGGTTTAGGGTTTAGGATTTAGGGTTTAGCATTTAGGATTTAATGTTTTGGGTTTAGGGTTTGGGGTTTAATATTAAGGGTTTAGGGGATTTTTTTTTTAATTTTGTAAATCGATAGGTTTTGGTTGATTTAGTTTATTTTTTATTTAATTTAGTTTTTTTATTTTTTATTTTTATTTAATTTAGTTTATTTATTTGAGTTTATGTTTTTTATTTTAGTTTATTTTTTAGGTTTAGGTTTAGATTTATGTTTATTTTTTAGTTTTATTTTATTTTAATTTTATTATTTTAGGTTTAGGTTTTTTTGTTTTTATTTAGTTTAGGTTAAGGTTTTTTTTGTTTTTAGGATTTAGGGTATAGTGTTTTTGGGTTTAGAGTTTTAGGGTTTAGGGTTTTAGGTTTTATAATTTAGGGTTAGGGTTTAGGGTTTAGGGTTAGCTTAAGGTTTTTAGTTAATTTAGGGTTTAGAGTTTAAGGTTTAGGGTTTAGGCTTTTGGATTTATGGTTTTTATTATTTAAGGTTTACGGTTTATGGTTAGTTTAGGGTTTAGGGTTTAAGGTTAATGTTAGGTTTTAGGGTTTAGGATTTAGGGTTCAGGTTTAGGGTTTAGGGTTTAGGGTTTGGGGTTTTGGGTTTAGGGTTTAAGGTTGTAGGTTTTAGGGCTTAGGGTTTAGTGTTTAGTGTTTAGGGTTGTAGGTTTATTGTTTTGAGTTATGTTTAGGGTTAGTTTAAGGTTTAGGGTTTGGTGAGTCTTGAAGATTGGGATTTATTAAATTAAAACATATTGCTAAACAAAAATCTATTAGATAGAAATACAGAGCCAGGAAGATTGGGATTAGAATAAGTTTTTACATGGTCGTAATGGAATTGCTGTTAAAAAATTACTTGTATTTATCCTACTAAGATCAATTGTTTAGAGTTTTACTCTCTAAATCAAAAGCCAAAATTATAAATGAGTACATGAACAAATTTGACGTATTGTTATTATCTTCTAGAATTAGGGAAAGATTAAGCTAATGTTGTGTAGGTTTAGATCGACTTGAGCCCTAAACTTAAAAGAGACACTACACAAAATTAATTTGCATGTGTCTTTCCAACAAACTTTAGATTTCAAATAACATCAAGAATTTTTGGACCTAAAAGAATGTCATCAAATGTAGGAATTATTCTTTCCACCATTAAATCAAATTTAAATGAATACATCTAAATGAAGTAACACTACTACTAATAAAAGAAATAGAAAAGATGATAAATACTATGTTGGGATCCAAAATCTCTCTTAAATCATTTTTTGATGTCAGCATAAAATCTATGAGTGTCTTAAATCTCTCACAAAACTATGCCACCTATTTCTAAGCATTGACTTAGGAGTTTTACTTGAGCTTTCTTGCTTTTGTGTTGAAGCGAATTATTTGTTACATTATGTTGCCGCATTGAGTCTCAAAGTAGGAGAGCTATAGTTCTGGAAATCCCTATGTAGAGATATTAAGTTTAGATTATTCTTGTTATGCACTACTTATTAAGAGATTTTTTTAGATACAATCATTACTGTAAAAATCCCATTCAGCAATACTTCGCATCAAGTCTCCCTAATTCGCCAAGATCTCGAGCACAGTCTCAAAGCATTGAAATCTTACTAGAGAGAGCTTATTAAAGCATAGATTTAAGTCCTTGACATATCTGCTAAATTAAAAGAGGTGTAGTTGAGAAGACAATATTGATTAGAAAGAAGTTTTATGATTAGATAGGCTATCTCAGCTATAAAAGAGGATTGCTCACAAATGGACACTTAGGTGTCTAAACTTAAGTAGATTCTTTCTTCATTTGTTTATGAACAAGAAGCTACCCTTTTGCATCTCTATGAAACTTGAGAGATGCAGTCTACTATGGCATACAAAGCTCATACAATTTTTTTTATATTAGAGAAATTCAAGCAAATCATTTGTAGCCAAAATCTCTTTTATTTAGTTTAGGTTTAGGTTTTTAGGTTTTTATGGTTTAGGTTTTAGGGTTTAGGGTTTGGGGTTTAGGGTTTAGGGTTTAGGGTTTATGGTTTATGGTTGTAGATTTTATAGTTTAGTGTTTAGGGTTTTAGGGTTTAGGGTTTAGGTTTAAGGTTTAGGGTTAAAGGTTTAGGGTTTTAGGGTTTAGGGTTTAGGGTTTAAGGTGTTAGGTTTAGGGTTTAGAGTTACTTTTACGGTTCAGGGCTTAGGGTAATTTATTTATTTATTTTTTTAAATTAAGTAAACTGGGAGGTTTCGATTATTTAGTTTATTTAGTTTATTTTGTTTTCTATTTTTATTTAGTTTATTTTATTTATTTTAGGTTTATTTATTTTAGTTTAAGTTCTTTATTTTAATTTATTTTTTAGGTTTAGGTTTAGTTTTAGGTTCATTTTTTAGTTTAGTTTTATTTTTATTTTATTTTTTAGGTTTAGGTTTTATTTTTTTATTTTTAAGTTAAGGTTAATGTTTTTATTTTAGGTTTTATTTTTTAGTTTAGGTTTAGCTTTATTTTTATTTTTTTATTATATTTAGTTTAGGTTTACGCTTACTTTATTTTAGGTTTAGGTTTAGATTTTTTTTTTTTGGTTTAGTTTCTTTTAGTTTAGGTTTTCTTTAGTTTAGGTTTAAGTTTTATTTTTTATTTATTTTTAGGTTTAAGTTTCTATTTTATTTTATTTTAGGTTAATTTTTTTTATTTTAGGTTTAGTTTTTATTTTGTTTAGGTTTTAAATTTTTTTAGTTTAGTTTAGCTTTTTTTATTTTATTCTAGTTTAGTTTTTATTTTTTATTTTATTTTCGTTTTAGGTCTTAGTTTTGGTTTAGGTTATAGTTAATGTTCTTTTTTTTTGGTTTAGGTTTTGTTACTTATTTTATTTTATTTTTTTTATTTTATTTAGTTTATGTTTAGCTTTTTTAGCTTTTTTGGTTTAGGGTCTAAGGTTTAGGATTATGGGTTAGGGTTTAGGGTCTTTTATGATTTAGGGTTTATTGGTTAGGATTTAGGGTTTAAAGTTTTTTTTAATAATTAAGTTAACTAGAAGGTTTAGGTTTATTTAGCATATTTAGTTTATTTTTTGTTTAATTTAATTTACCTAATTTTTTTATTTTTATTTTGGTTTATTTTTTATTTTTAGTTAGTTTAGTATATTTATTTTAGGTTTATTTATTTTAGCTTAGGTTTTTTATTTTAGTTTATTCTTTTAGGTTTAACTTTACTTTTTAGTTGAGTTTTATTCTTATTTTATTTTTTAGGTTTAAGTTTTCTTTTTTATTTTTAGGTCTAGGTTTAAGTTTTTATTTTATTTTTTTAGGTTTAGGTTCTAGGGTATTTTTTAGGTTTTTTTTAGGTTTTAATTTTTAGTTTAGGTTTAGGTTTATTTTTAGTTTATTATATTTTATTTAGTTTAAGTTTAAGTTTAGGTTCAGTTTATTTTAAGTTTTATTTAATTTAGTTTAAGTTTATTTTATTTTGTTTATTTTATTTTTATTTTAAGTTTAGGTTCTATTTTTTTATTTATTTTTAGTTTTATTTTATTTTTAATTTAAATTTAAGATTTATTTAGTTTAAGTTTTATTTTTCATTTATTTTTAGGTTTTATTTTAAGGTTTATTTTTTAGGTTTAGGTTTTTATTTAGTTTTTATTTTATTTTATTTTAGGTTTATATTATTTCTATTTTGTTTTTTTATTCTTAGGTTTATTTATGTTTAGTTTTAAGTTTTAGTTTAGGTTTTTATTTTATCAAATTTTTTTATTATATTTAAGTTTAGGTTTTTTTATTTATTTTTAGGTTTTATTTAGCTAAGGTTTAGGCTTTTAGGATTTTAGGATTTAGGGTTTAGGGTTTAGGGTTTTTAGGTTAAGGGTTTAGGGTTAGGGTTCACGGTTTAGGGTTTAGTGTAGTGTTTAGGTTTTTGGATTTACGGCTTTAAGGGTTTAGGGATTTGGGTTTGAGGTTTAGGGTTTAGGGTTAGCTTAGGGTTTCGGGTTAGTTTCATGTTTAGGGTTTAGAGTTTAGGCTTTAGGGTCTTGGTTTTTTAGGGTTTAAAGTTTATGGTTTAAGGTTAGTTTTGGGTTTAGGGTTTAAGGTCTTAATGTCTCAGGTTTTAGGTTTAGGCTTTAGGCTTTATGGTTTTTAGGGTTTATGCTTTAGGATTTATAGTTTATTTAGGGTTTAGGATTTTAGTGTTTCAGGTTTAGGATTTATGGTTTAGGGTTTAGGGTTAGGGTTTAGGGTTTATATTTTTAGGATTTAGGGTTTACAATTAATGTTTAGGGTTTAGGGTTTATGGTTGAGGGTTTAGGGTTTTTTAGTTTTTTTAAATTAAGTAAACCGGTAGATTTAAGTTTATTTAGTATAGTTAGTTTATTTAAGATTTAATTTTTATTTTTTATTTGTATTTAGTTTAGTTTATTTACTTTTGGTTTATTTATTATAGTTTAAGTTATTTATTATAGTATATTTTTTAGGTTTAGGTTTAGCTTTAGGTTTATTTTTCAGTTGAGTTTTATTTTTTATTTTATATTTTATGTTTAAGTTTTATTTTTTATTCTTAGGTTTAGGTTTTTATTTTATTTTGTCTAGGTTTAGGTTTTAGGTATTATTTTTTAGTTTAGGTTTAGGTTTATTTTTAGTTTATTTTATTTTAATTTCTTTAGGTTTAGGTTAAGGTTTAGTGCATTTTAAGTTTTATTTATTTTAGCTTAGTTTATTTTAGTTTAGGTTTAAGTTTATTTTATTTTGTTCATTTTATTTTCATTTTAGGTTTAGTTTTTTTTAGTTTAGGATTTAAGTTTTATTTATTATTTATTTTTAGGTTTTATTTTATATTTATTTTTTAGGTTTAGGTTTTTATTTAGGTTTTATTTTAGGTTTATTTTATTTTTATTTTACTTTTAGGTATTTTATTTTTAGTTTTATTTTTTTTAGTTTAGTTTAGGTTTTTATTTATTTTATTTTAGGTTAATTTTTATTTTTTTTCTTTATTTTAGGTTTTACTTTAGGTTTAGGTTTAGGTTTTAGTTTAGGTTTTTATTTTATTTTATTTTCTTTAGGTTTAGGTTTTCTATTTATTTTATTTTTTAGTTTTATTTAGTTGAGGTTTAAGTTTTTAGGCTTTTAGGGTTTAGGGTTTAGGGTTTAGGGTTTGGTGTTTAGGGCTTAGGATTTAGGGTTGTAGGTTTTAGGGTTTTGGGTTTGGGGTTTAGGGTTTAGCCTTTAGGGTTTTAGGGTTTAATGTTTTGGGTTTTGAGTTTAAGGTTTAGAGTTTTAGGGTTTAGCGTTTAGGGTTCAGGTTTAGGATTGTAGGTTTAAGGTTTGTTTAAGGTTTAAGGTTACAATTTATTTATTTAGGATTTATAGTTTAGAGTTTAATGTTTAGGGTTAGTTTCAGGTTTAGGGTTGTAGGTCTAGGGTTTAGGGTTATTTTTAGGGTTTAGTGTTGAGGGTTTAGGATTTAGGATTTAGGATTTAGGGTTTAGAGTTTAGGGTTTAGGGTTTAGGGTTTATGGTTTTTTTTAAATTAAGAAAACCGGTAAGTTTAGGTTTATTTAGTTTATTTTTATTTATTTTAGTTTATTTTATTTTTTATTTTTGTTTAGGTTTACATTTTTTATTTAGTTTAGTTTATTTATTTTAGTTAAGGTTTTTTATTTTAGTTTATATTTTAGGTTTAGGTTTAGGTTTAGGTTTATGTTTATATTTTATTTTAGTTTTATTTTTATGTTATTTTTTAGGTTTAGGTTTTTTTTTTATTTTTAGGTCTAGGTTTAGTTTTTTATTTTATTTTCTTAGGTTTAGGATTTAGGTTTTTATTTTAGGCTTATTTTTAAGTTTTCTTATTTTAGTGTAGGTTTAGGTTTATTTTTAGTTTATTTTATTATATTTAGTTTAGGGTTTTTGTTTAGTTTATTTTAGGTGTAGGTTTAAGTTTTATTTATTTTAGTTTAGTTTATTTTAGTTTATGGTTTTGTTTATTTTATTTATTTTAAGGTTTATTTTGGATTTTAAATTTATTTAGCTTTTTTATTTTTAGGTTTATTTTAATGTTCAGTTTAGTTTAAGTTTTTATTTATTTTATTTTAGTTTAGTCATTATTTTTAATATTATTTTATATTTAAGTTTAGGTTTAGGTTTAGGTTTTAGTTTAGGTTTTAATTTTATTTTATTTTTTAATTTATTTCAGTTTAGTCTTTATTATTTAGTTTGTAGGTTTTTATTTAGTTTAGGTTTAGGTTTTTAGGTTTTTATGGTCCAGGGTTTTGAGTTTTGGGTTTTGGGTTTGGGGTTTCGGGTTTAGGGTTTAGGGTTGTAGGTTTTAGGTTTTACGATTTAGGGTTTAGTTTAGGGTTTAGGGTTTAGGATTTAGGGTTTAGTGTTTTATGGTTTAAGGTTTAGGCTTTAAGGTTTAGGTTTTTAGGGTTTAGGTTTGTAGGTTTAGGGTTTAGGGTTAGTTTTAGGGTATAGGGTTTAGGGATAGGTTTTATTTATTTATTTTTAATTTTCTTTTTTTTTTAAATTAAGTAAATTAGTAGGTTTAGGTTTATTTGGTTTATTTTTTATTTATTTTAGTTTTGTTTATTTTTATTTTTATTTAAGTTTTTTTTATTTTTATTTAAGTTTTTATTTAGTTTTTATTTTATTTTCTTTTATGTTTACTTTATCTTATTTTAGTTTTAGTTTTTATTTTATTTAGATTTTCTATTTTTTAGTTTTATTTATGTTTTTATTTATTTTATTTTAGTTTAATTTTTTATTTTTTATTTTATTTTCTTTTAACTTTTAGGATTAGGTTTTAGTTTACATTTTTCTTTTATTTTATTTTAGGTTTAGGGTTAAGGGTTGTCAGGTTTAGGGTTTAGGTTTTAGGGTTTAAGGTTTAGAGTTTAGGGTTTTAGGGTTTAGGGTTTAGGGTATTTGGTTTAGGGTTTTTTTTTATTTTTTTATTTTTTATTTAGGGTTTAGGGTCTAGGGTTAGTTTAGGGTTTAGGATTTAGGGTTAGTTTAGTGTTTAGGGTTTTGGGTTTAGTGTTTAATGTTTAGGGTTTAGGTTTTAGGGTTTAGGGTTTAAGGTTTAGGGTTTATTTTTAATTAAGAAAACCACTAGGTTTATTTAGTTTATTTAGTTTATTTTTTATTTATTTTAGTTTATTTTATATTTTATATTTATTTAGTTTTACTTTTTATTTTTATTTAGTTTAGTTGATTTATTTTTTTTTAGGTATTTTATTTTAGTTTAGGTATTTTATTTTAGTTTATTTTTTGGTTTAGATTTAGGTTTATGTTTAGTTTAGTTTTATTTTAATTTTAATTTCTAGGTTTTAGTTTTATTTTTTTATTTTTAGGTTTAGGTTTTGGTTTTATTATTTTTGATTTAGGTTTTAGGTTTTTATTTTAGATTTTAATTTTAGGTTTTATTTTTTTAGCTTAGGTTTAAGTTTATATTTAGTTTATTTATAATATTTTGTTCAGGGTTTACGTTTAGTTTATTTAAGGTTTAGGTTTAGGTTTTATTTATTTTAGTTTAGGTCTAGGTTTATTTTATTTTGTTTATTTTAAGTTTAGGTTTGTTTTTTTAATTTATGGTTTAGGTTTTATTTTTTATATGTTTTTAGGTTTATTTCTTAGGTTTAGGTTTTTATTTAGTTTTTATTTTATTCTATTTTAGGTTTATTTTATTTTAATTTTACATTTTATTTTTTAATTAGGTTTTTAAATTTTAGGTTTATTTTATTTTCTTAGTTTAGTTTAGGTTTTTATTTATTTTATTTAATTTAGTTTTTATTTTTTATATTATTTTTTTTAGGTTTAGGTTTAGGCTTTCATTTAGGTAATTATTTTATTTTATTTAGGTTTTGCTTTATTTCTTTATTTTGTTTTTAGGTTTTATTTAGTTTATGTTTAAGGCTTTAGAGTTTAGGGTTTAGGGATTAGGGTTTAGGGTTTAGAGTTTAGAGTTTAGGGTTTGGGGTTTAGGTTTTATGGTTTAGGTTTGTAGGTTTTAGGTTTTAGGGTTTAGGATTTAGGGTTTAGGGTTTAAGGTTTTGGATTTTAGGGTTTAGGGTTTAGGGTTGTAGGTTTAGGGTTAGTTTTAGGGTTTAGGGTTTAGGGTTTAGGTTTTGTCTTTTTTATTTTTAAAAAAAAATTATGTAAACTTATCGGTTTAGGTTTATTTAGTTTATTTTTTATTTATTTTAGTTTATTTATTATTTATTTTAGTTCATTTTATTTTTTATTTTTATTTAGGTTTATTTTTATTTTTATTTTTATTTAGTTTATATTTAGTTTTTATTTTATTTAGTTTTAGATTTATTTGATTTTATTTTAGGTTTAGTTTTTATATTATTTAGGTTTTTTATTTTTAGTTTAGTTTAGGTTTCTATTTTTTTATTTTAGTTTTGTTTTTATTTTTAATTTTATTTTCTTTTTAGGTTTAGGTTTAGGTTTTATTTTATGTTTTAAATTTAATTTATTTTTATATTTTATTTTGGTTTTGGTTTTTTATTTCTTTTATTTTTATGTTTTATTTAGTTTGGTTTAGGTTTTAGCTTTTTTAGGGTTTAGGGTTTTGGGTTAGTTTAAGGGTTTTTTTAGGAAATTATGGAATTTTTTATTACCACAAGAGTCCTTAGATGGGCTAAATCTCTAAGCTAATGCTCAAGAGCTACATTAAGTCCTAAAGAGATAAACCCTAACTATTACAATACTCAGGAAAGAAAGCAAAAGAAAAACCAAAAAATCAACGAGAAAATCCATGTGAGCGTGACAAACTTCATTTGGTCCTTCTGATACCAACAAGATCCACCTACAATACTCCCCTTTTCTATAAAAGAAATCTACAACATAATTTTGAAAGGATGAGTACAATTAAGCCAACATAGAAAGTAAGTGCAACTAGAAGGAGTAAAGTAAAGAAAAGGCTCAAGCTCAATTACAATCATCTCAAGGAGCACCACCAAAATATGAGGAATAATAAAATACAAGAGAGCAACATCATGATATAAAACCATAGAGATAAATAAAGCAAAAAAGAAAAAAGTGCTCATATCCTCCATAACAAAGTGGGAAAAGATCTAGTAAAATAATCTAGCGTAAGGGGAGCACAAACCGAAATAGAAAAAGGGGTCAATTACCAAAGAAAAAAAAACAAAGTGAGGAAACTAGAAATACAAGTCACTGAACACTTGGGTTCACAATCACCAAAGGAGCAAAAAAATTGGCCAAAACAACCACCCTCCAACCAAACCAACAACCTAGCCAAAATATCCTCAGAACCACCAGCAATAGAAAACCCAAGTCAAAAATAATAATAACAATCATCAAACCAAAAAATAACCAAGATAGTTAGGAAAGGATAGTAGACTATAGTCACCAAAACCAATTGAGGCAAAAGAAAATGACACAGGTAAGTAGAACAACCAAAGACAAAAGTACAAAAGCGTAGTAAAACTAAGACAACCAACAGAACAACAACAACAAGGCACCCAACTAACCCAGCACCTAGGCCAACTAAGATACAAATAGCCTTCATCAAACCAATCCAGATCAATACCCAAACCCTTCTGAGAGGAAGGCCAACTGAGGAGGTTAAAACCATAACCAAGAGAAATAAAAAATTTTAAAAAAAAATAACCACCAAGCACCAGTCAACAAAATAGAAAAATAATAGCTAACCAAGAATCTCCACCATGCCAAAATCAAGCTAGAGATAAACTAGCAGCAAGCCCCCAGATAAGTCACCAACAGAAAATGAAAAAAATAGCCAAAACAACTAGCCAAAATTGCCAACCAACCCAGCCAGCCAACAATGCCACCCTATCAACCACCACAACAATAGATCCAATTTAGGTAAGTTAGTAAGCAGCCTAGAAAAGAGGCAAAACCCATACAAAAATAAAAACCTAAAACAACCATAGGAAAAACCCAGAAGGAGGAAGGAGGAAATAAAAAATAGCCAAGGGAAAATTATGGTAAACACCTAGGACAAAATAAACCAAGAAAAACCAAAATAACCTAGAGCATTTATATAACCTAGGTAGCAAAACCGGGCCAATCCAAAAATAAGAGATCTAAAACATAACATAGTCGAGCCAAAAAAGAGAAAATAAGTAGATAACCACAAAGAGGGTTGAACAAGGGGCAACCAAAAGCAAAAGATCATCAAAAGCAACACCAAAACCAAGCCAATAATTTATAATCGAGATAAGGCAATATTATTATTAACCAAACCCTTTAATAGTTTAGGCAAAGTTTGGTTGTCAAATAAAGTGAACTCGGTTAAGTTGGCAAAGTTAGGTAATCAACACAAGCATTACCTTCATGAAGAATGTGGGAAATTTTAAAAAAACTTGTGAAAGAAGATTTTTAGTATGATTAAGAAGATAAAATAATTCAGCATTCCCATTTCTATTGGAATTAAGCACGGCAGGAAGCAAGAGAGCATTAACATCAATCCAGATGTTGAGGAAACCTGTATTCAAACAAATTTCAATATATTTATTAATAGCTATAAGCTCAACAAAAATAACATAACAGGCTTTAAGAGGATAGGCAAAAGCACAAATGATAGTACCTTTAAAATCCCTAAGAATACCACCATAGCCATATTAATTGGAAGCAACAGAACCATCAATATTCACTTTAATCAAATTATCATTAGGTTTGATCCAGTGGATAATTCTAGAACTTTTATAAGATTCAAACTCAGGTAGAATGATACCCAATTTTTTAGCCACAAATTTATAACCTATGAACTGAATATTACTAATAAGATTGGGATTGAGAAGAGCATGAATTTTTTTCTTTAGTTATAGCCAGGATCTTTTTATGGTTCATAGAAATACCATGATATTTAGCATCATTTCTATCCATCCAGATGAACAAGATAAATGTAATAGCAATTAAAACTTTGAATTGACCTTTCACTATATTTTTGAAATAGACTTCAGGAAGTTGATATAAAGAAAGAGAACCTTGAAAATAGTTGGTATTAAATAAATAATCATACCAAAACCATAATTTAGATGCAATAGCACCATTGATAAAAACATGATTTACATTTTCAATATGAAAGCAACAATAACACTTTGAAGGTAACTAAAACCCTTTAGTAGCAAAGAGTCCACAGGAATAAAATTATTCAAAATCCTCCAAGCTAAAATTGAATTGGAAATGGGAATGATATTGTTCCAATGTTTAATGAAAACATTAGAGGGATTTTGTTTATCTCTAATAAAATTCCAAACCTTTTTAAGTACAAAGTCACCATTATAAAAAAGCTTAAAAAATAATTTGGTCAAGTTTGTTAGAAGATATGGGAATATTTCTAAAGTTGTCAAAAGTTGAAATAGGGATATAATTCTCAAGTTTGTTTTCATTCCAATTATTATTAAGCCAAAAGGAATTAACTTTGATAGCAATAGTGTGGGTAGATAAAGGTCAATTGAGCCAATTATCTTAATAGGAAGAATTTTTAAAGCCAAAAAAGTCACCAACTTTATAAGCACAGTTAAGGATGGTTACCTTGGCAATATTTTTCATCATAAAATGAGACCAAAGGCTATCATTCTTTCTAAAATTCCACCAGATCTTATGAGAGAAGGAAGTGATACACGAATAGGCTTGCAACCAAGATCACCTTCTCCCAAAGGACCACAACATTTATGCCAAGATGTCCAATGCATTATTTTGGTAGAATTATTGGAGCCCCAAAAAATTTATTAAGCAATAATCAATTTTGATAAATGTAGCATTAGTGGGGATAATAGTTAGAATCAAATAAAAAGGAATGGAGTTGAGAGTGCTTTTAAGAATAGTAAGCCCACCACTAAAGGAAAGTAAATGTAATTCCCAAACAAAAATTTTATTTAAAATTTTTTGAATTAGCTTGTCAAAGAGATGGGAATGTTTTGAGCCTTTAAAGGGAACAACAAGCACTTAAGAGGTAAGTGTTGAGGTTTAAAATTAGTGATATGTAAGATTTGATTTATTTTATTATTGGAGATACTAAAGGAAGTGATATAATAGATTTTTTTATGATTGATAGAAAGGCCACTTTCTCTACTAAATTTATTTAAAAAATATTGAAGATGCTTGATGTGATGAATAGAGGCATTGAATAAAATAATTAAATCATCTACAAAACTTAAATGTGAAACAGGAAGACCACCAATAGTTCTGTAGTAAATACTAAGATTGTTTAAAAATAAATCAGTGATTCTCCTAGATAAGTACTCATCAACAATAATAAATAAAGCAAGAGATAAAAGATCCCCTTGACATAAGCCATGGGAAGAGGGAAAGAAACTCAAGGCTTCCCCCATTAAGCAAAATCTAAAACCAAGCATTATTAATATAATTTTTAATAAGAAAAATAAATTTATCAAAACCCAAATAAATTAGAATATGAAAAAGAAATCCCAAGAGATGTTATCAAAGCTTTTGGTAATACCTAATTTGAAAAGAATGTTGCCACCTCTACTCCTGGCATCAAGATCATGAATTAAATCTTGGGCAAGTAAAATATTATCAGAAATGGATCTACCTCTAACAAAACCAATTTGGTTGAGAGAGATAATTCTATTAAGTAAAGGACTAAGTTTGTTGGTAAGAAATTTTGGAAATTAGCTTATTGAAGAAGGTGCAAAGGTTAATAGGTCTAAAGTAACTCTAATAGTCTAGATTATCTTTCTTAGGTATGAATATATAAGTACTAGAAAAATATCTAGGAAAAGGTAGGGTTAGGGTTAGGGTTAAGGTTAGGGTTAGCATTAGGGTTAGGGTTAGGGGTTAGGGTTAGGGTTAGGGTTGGGTTAGGGCTAGAGGTTATAGTTAGGGTTAGGCTGGGTTAAAGGATTAAATTAGGGTTATAATTAAGATTAAATTATAAATTTATAGATTAGTCAGGTTTAGGTTTAAGTTAGTTAAAGATTTAAGTTAAGGTCAGATTAGGTTAAAAGTTGGAGTTAAAGGTCGGGATTAGGTCAAATTTAGGGTTAGGTTGGGATTAAATTAGATTAAAGGTTAGATTAGGTTAGGGTTTAGGTTAAAGGTTTAGGTCATTAAAGATTATAGTTTAAATTTAAAGATTAATTAGATTAAGATTTAGTCATAGGATTTAAAGAGTTAATAGATTTAATATTTCGGAATAAGTTAGGTGGAGTTATAGTTAGTTAAGTTTGATTTAGATTTAAGGTTTATTTTAGTTAATTAATTTGGAGTTAAATTAGATTTAGATTTAGATTTAAGTAGGATTTAGGTTTAAAGATTAGTTAAAGGGTTTAAAGGTTAGATTATATTGGGTTTTATTTAGATTTAAAGTTAGATTAATTGATTCAGGTTAGAGTTAATTAAGGTCATTAAAGGTTAAAATTTAATTATGGTTAAAATTAGGTTTAAGGTTTAAAGTTAAGATTATAATTAAGTGGTAAAAGTTAGGTTAGGGATTCAGGGAGTTTAGGTTTAAGGTTTAAAGTTTAGTTTAGTTAGGATTTAAAAGGCCAGAGTTAGGATTCAAGATTTAAGTTAAGGTTAAAAGGTTAGGAGTTTAGGAGTTTAGTTAGAATTAGATTGAGTTCAAAGTTTAGGAATTAGGGTTAAAGATTAAATTCAGGGGTTTAGTTTAAGTTTAAAGTTTAAATTTAGAGTTAGGTTAGATTTAGGTTTAAAACTTTAGATTTTAGAGTTAAGGTTTAGGTTTTAGGTTTTAAGATTTAGGGTTAGGAGTTAGGTTAAGATTTAGAGTTAGGTTTAAAGTTTAGGTTTAGGTGGGTTAGTTTAGAGTTTTAGTTTAGGAGTTGGTTAGGGTTTAAGTTTAGGATTAGGGAGGGTTAGGTTAGGGTTTAGGGTTTAAGTTTAGGGTTTAGGGTTTAGCATTTATTAAGTTTAGTGTTTAGGATTTAGGATTTGGGGTTTAGTGTTAGTTTTAGGGTTTAGGGTTTAGGAATAGAAATTTTTTTTTATATTTTTAATTTTTTTAAAGTAAGTAAACTAGTAGGTTTAAATTTATTTTGTTTATTTTTTTATTTATTTTAGTTTAGTTTTTTTTTATTTAGCCTTATTTTTATTTAGGTTTTTATTTATTTATTTTATTTTATGTTTATTTTATTTTTTATTTTAGATTTCATTTTTATTTCATTTATGTTTCTTATTTTCTATTTTAGATTAGGTTTTTTATTTATTTATTTTAGTTTAGTTTTTATTTTTTACTTTATTTTCTTTTTAGGTTTAGGTTTAGCTTTAGCTTTTAGTTTTTATTTTTATTTTATTTTATTTTATTTTTATTTTGATTTAGTTTTTTGATTTATTTTATTTTTAGCTTTTATTTAGTTTAGGGTTAGGATTTTAGCTTTTTACAGTTTAGGGTTTAGGGTTAGTCTAGGGTTTAAGGTTTAGACTTTAGGGTTTAGGGTTAGAGTTAAGTGTTTAGTGTTTAGGGTTTAGGATTTAGGGTTTTAGAGTTTTGGGTTTTAGGTTTTGGGTTTAGGGTATAAGGTTATAGGATTAGTATTTAGGGCTTATAGTTTAGGGTAAGTTTTAATGTTTAGGGTTCAAGGTTAGGTTTTTATTTTATTTTATTTTATTTTATTTATTTGGGTTTAGGGTTAGGTTTGGGTTTTTTTTAGTTTTAGGGTTTAGTTTATTTAGTTATTTAGTTTATTTTTAATTTATTTTAGTTTATTTTATTTTTTATTTTTATTTAGGTTTAATTTTAATTTTTATTTAGTATAGTTTTTTTATTTTAGGTTAGTTTATTTTTATGTAGGTTTTTTATTTTAGTTTAATTTTTAGGTTTAGGTTTTGGTTTATATTTATTTTTTAGTATAGTTTTATTTTTATTTTATTCTTTAGATTTAGGTTTATTTTTATTTTAGGTTTAAGTTATTTTATTTTTTGGTTTATTTTAGGTTTTATTTTAAGTTTAGGTTTATGTTTATTTTAATTTAATTTATTTTATTTAGTTTAGGTTTAGTTTTTTTAGGTTTAGGTTTATGTTTTATTAATTTTAGTTTAGTTTATTTTAGTTTGGGTTTAGGTTTATTTTATTTTATTTATTTTAGATTTAGTTTTTTTTTTTATGGTTAGGTTTTTTTTTTTTTATTTACTTTAGTTTTATTTTAGGTTTATTTTTTTTTTAGGTTTAGGTTTTATTTAGTTTTATTCTATTTTTTTAGGTTTATTTTATTTTTATTTTACATTTAGTTTTATTTTATATAGGTTTCTATTTTTTTGGATTATTTTATTTTTTTTTGGTTTAGTTTAGGTTTTATTTATTTTATTTTTATATTTTTATTTTTATATATTTATTTTAGGTTCTCGTTTAGGTTTAGGTTTAGTTTAGGATTTTATTTTATTTTATTTTATTTTATTTTTTATTTAAGTTTAGGCTTTTTTTATTTATTTTATTTTTTTGGTTTTCTTTAGTTTAGGTTTAAGTTTTTAGGTTTTTAAGGTTTAGGGTTTGGGGTTTACGATTTACGGTTATAAGTTTTAGGGTTTAGGGTTTAGGGTTTAAGGTTTTAGGGTTTAGGGTTTAGGGTTTAGGTTTTTAGGGTTTAGGGTTGTAGGTTTAGGATTTAGGGTTGAGGGTTTAGGGATAATTTTAGGGTTTGGGTTTATGGTTTGGTTTTTTTTAAATTTTCTTTATTATCTTTTAATTTTTTTAAATTAAGTAAACATGCAGGTTTAGGTTTATTTAGTTTATTATTTATTATTTAGTTTATTTATTTTTATTTATATTTTATTTTATTTTTTTATTTTTTATTTTTTTATTTATTATTATTTTTTTAAGTTTATTTTATTTTTTATTTTAGGTTTAGTTTTTATTTATTTAGGTTTTCTATTTTTTAGTTTAGTTTAGGTTTTTATTTATTTTATTTTAGTTGAGTTTTTATTTTTAATTTTATTTTCTTTTTTGGTTTAGATTTAGGTTTAGGTTTTAGTTTATGTTTTTATTTTTTTTATTTTTTATTTTTATTTAGGTTTTTTTATTAACTTTATTTTTAGTTTTTTACCTTTTTAGGATTTAGGGTTTAGGGTTTAGGTTTAGGGTTAGTTTAAGATTTAGGGTTTAGGATTAGTTTAGGATTTATGGTGTACGGTATATGGTATGTGGTTTAGGGTTTAGGGTTTAGAGTTTAGGGTTTAGGGTTTAGGTTTTAGGGTTTAGGTTTTAGGGTTTAGGGTTTAGGGTTTAAGGTTGTATGTTTTAGGGTTTAGGGTTTAAAGTTATGGTTTAGGGTTTTAGCATTTAGTGTTTAGGGTTTAGGGTTTAGAGTTTAGGGTTTTATGGTTTAGGGTCAGGGTTTTTTTAATATATTTTTTATTTTTTTATTTAGGGTTTAGGGTTTATAATTAGCTTCCTAATTTAGGGTTTAGGGTTTATGGTTTAAGAAATAAGGTTTTAAGTTTAGGGTTTAAGGTTTTTTTTTAAAACCAGTATGTTTATGCTTATTAAGTTTGTTTAGTTTATTTTTTATTTATTTTAGTTTATTATATTTTTATTTTTATTTATTTATATTACTTATTTTTATTTAGTTTTGTTTATTTATTTTAATTTAGGTTATTTATTTTAGTTTATTTTTAATTTATTTTATTTAATTTAGTTTAGGGTTTAGGTTTAGGTTTTGGTTTTATTTATTTTAGTTTCTTTATTTTATTTTATGTTTAGGTGTATTTTATTTTTTTTATTTTAGGTTTAATTAATTTTTAGTTTATGGTTTAAGTTATTTATTTATTTATTTATTAGTTTAATTTTTAGATTTATTTTTTAAGATTTAGTATTATATTTAGGTTTTATTTTAGGTTTATTTTGTAGGTTTAGGTTTTTATTTAGTTTTTATTTTATTTTATTTTAGGTTTATTTTATTTTCATTTTACATTTAGCTTTTATTTTTTAAAAGTTTTTGATTTTTTCGTTTATTTTATTTTTTTAGTTTATTTTAGGTTTTTATGTATTTTATTTTAGATTAGTTTTTATTTTTTGTATTATTTTGAATTTTGGTTTAGCTATAGGCTTAAGTTTAGGTTTTAGTTTATGTTTTTATTTTATATTATTTTATATTATTTAGCTTTAGGTTTTTTCATTTATTTTATTTTTAGGTTTTATTTAGTTTAGTTTAGGTTTTTAGGTTTTAGGGTTTAGGGTTTAGGGTTAGAGTTTAGGGTTTAGGTTTGTAGGATTTAGGCTTTAGGGTTAGAATTTAGGGTTAGTGTTTAGGGTTTAGGGTTTTACGTTTTAAGGTTTAGCATTTAGGATTGTAGGTTTAGGGTTTAGGGTTTAGTGTTTAGGGTTAGTTTTACGATTTAAGGTTTATGGTTAGGGTTTTTTTTATATTTTTATTTTTATTTTTTTAAATTATGTAAACTAGTAGGTTTAGGTTTATTTAGTTTATTTTTTTATTTATTTTAGTTTATTTTATTTTTTATTTTTATTTATGTTTACTTTTATTAATATTTTTATTCAAGTTTTTATTTAAATTTTATTTTATTTTAATTTACATTTTGTTTTTATTTTATTAAGGTATTTTATTTTTTAGTTTAGTTTAAGTTTTATTTTTTTTATTTTAGTTTAATTTTTAATTTTTATTTTATTCACTTTTTAGGTTTAGGTTTAGGTTTAGGTTTAGGTTTTAGTTTATGTTTTTATTTTATTTTATTTATTTTATTTTATTTTGGTTTAAATTTATCATTTATTTTGTTTTTTAGTTTTATTTTGTTTAGGTTTAGGTTTTTAGCTTTTTAGGGTTTAAGGTTTAGGGTTTAGGGTTTAGGGTTAGTTAATGGTTTAGGTTTTAGGGTTTAGGGTTATAGGTTTGGGGTTGTAGGTTTAGGGTTTAGGGTTTAGGGTAGTTTAAGGTGTAGGGTTTAAGGTTTAGGGCTTTTAGGTTTAGGGTTTAGGTTTTTTTTTTTTTAAATTAAGTAAACCAGTAGGTTTAGGTTTATTTATTTTATTTTATTTTATTTATTTAGGTTTATTTTTATTATTTAGCTTAGTTTATTTATTTTATGTTTATTTATTTTAGTTTAGGTTTTTTAGTTTAGTTTATTTTTTCGGTTTAAGTTTAGGTTTATATTTTTTTAGCTTAGTTTTATTTTTATTTAATTTTATCGGTTTAATTTTATTTTGTACTTTTAGGTTTAGGTTTAAGTTTTTATTTTATTTTTTTTAGGTTTCAGTTTTAAGTTTTTTTTAGGTTTAATTTTAGTATTTATTTTTGAGTTTATGTTTTGGTTTATTTTTAGATTGTTTTGTTTTATTTAGTTTAAATTTAGGTTTTTTTTATTTTAGTTTAATTTATTTTAGTTTAGGTTTAGGTTTATTTTATTTTTATTTTAGGTTTAGGTTTTTTTAGTTTAGGGTTTAGGTTTTATTTTATTATTTATTTTTATGTTTTATTTTAGGTGTATTATTTAGGTTTAGGTTTTTTTTTTTTTTTATTTTATTTTAGGTTTATTTTATTTTTATTTTACATTTAGGTTTTATTATATTTAGGCTTTTTATTTTTAAGTTTATTTTAATTTTAGTTTAGTTTTGGTTTTTATTTATTTTATTTCTTTTTAGTTTTTATTTTATTTTATTTTTAGGTTTAGGTTTTTGTGTGGGATTTTTATTTTATTTTATTTAGTCTAGGTTTCTTTATTTATTTTATTTTTAGGTTTTATTTATTTTAGGCTTAGGTTTTTAGGTTTTTAGGTTTTTAAGGTTTAGGGTGTAGGGTTTAGGGCTTAAGTTTTGGGTTTGGGGTTTAGGATTGAGGGTTTAGGGTTTAGAGTTTTAGGGTTTAGGTGTTTAATTTTAAGGTTCTAAGTTTAGAGACTTAAGGTTTAAATTTATGATTTAAAGGTTTAAAGTTTAGAGTTTAAGTTTCACTTTGTTTATGGTTTAGGGTTTGGGGTTTATGGTTTAGAGTTTAGGATTTTAGGGTTTAGGGTTTTAAGGTTTAGGGTTTTGAGTTTTAAGGGTTTAGGGTTTAGGTTTTTTGTTTAGGTGTTCAGGTTTTAGGTTAGGTTTTAGGTTTTAGTTTAGGGTTTAGGGTTTATGGGTTTTGAATGAGAACAAAATTGAGTCAACATTTCTTCTTTGATTTCATCAACCAAGTAACACACCAAGTTTTCTAAGAACAAGCGATGACATAGATAAAAAGAGCATGCATGAAACAAATAAAAAAACTAAAGAACGCTTTCTTATAAACCATTTCCATAAGCGAGTGGATTGGTTAGGATCCACCATCATATCCCCTGATCTCTATCTCCCCACCACCATGCTATAACCTCATTGTTCCTCCCACCTCCATAACCACCACGCCCCACCACCTCCCAGTTCTACCTGCCAAGACCTCCAAATCCCCCACCACCACTAATGATAACCACCAAGATCCCGCCTTCATCTCCACCAGATCTAGACTAAGCTTGGTTGGGTGATGTTCCCGCCATCAAGGTTCGCCCATTCTTAGGGTTTAGGTTTAGTTTTTAGGTTTTAGGTTTAGGTTTATTTTTTAATTTATTTAGTTACTTAGTTTAGGTTTTGGGGTTTAGGTTTAGGGTTAAGTTGGTTTGGGTTTTTTGGTTTAGGTTTGTGGGGTTAGGTTTAGGGTTTAGGGTTTATTTTAGGGTTAGGTTTAGGTTTAGGTTAGGTTGTGTTTAGGGTTTTAGAGTTTAGGATTTAGTTTATGGTTTTTTTCAATTAACTAAATCATAAGTTTAGTTTATTTAGTTTATTTTGTTTATTTTATTTTATTTAGTTCATTTTATTTATTTTAGATTTATTTATTTTAGTTTAGGTTTTTATTTTAGTTTATTTTCTGTTTAGTTAATTTTTAGTTTAGTTTCATTTTTATTTTATTTTAGGTTTAGGTTTTATTTTTTTAGTTTAGGTTTTATTTTATTTTATTTTTTGTTTTAATTTTAGGTTATTTTAGGTTTTATTTTTTAGTTTAGGTTTCATTTATTTTATTTTATTTTATTTTATTTAGTTTAGGTTTAGGTGTAGGTTTATTTAGTTTAGGTTTTAGTTGTATTTATTTTGGTTTAGTTTATTTTAATTTAGGTTTAAGTTTATTTTATTTTTATTTTAGGTTTAGGTTTAGGTTTTTTTTAGTTTAGGGGCTAGGTTTTATTTTTTTTATTTTTTTAGGTTTTTTTTTAGGTTTATTTTTAAGGTTTAGGTTTTTATTTAGTTTTTATATATTTTTTATTTTAGGTTTATTTTATTTTTATTTTAGGTTTTGTTTTTATTTTATTTATAATTTTTTTTTTAGTTTAGGTATTTATTTATTCTATTTTAGTTTAATTTTATTTTTATTTTATTTTTTTTTTAGGTTTAGTTTAGGTTTAGGTTTAGGTTTTATTTATTTATTTATTTTATTTATTTTATTTTGGTTGTTTTATTTTATTTGTTTTTTTTTAGGTTTTATTTTGTTTAGTTTTTAGTTTTAGTTTAGGTTTTAGGGTTTAGGGTTTAGGGTTTAGGGTTTAGGGTTTAGGGTTTAGGGTTTGTGTTTTTATTTTGGGTTTGGGTTAGGATTTAGTTTTAGGGTTTAGTTTAGGGTTTAGGGTTTAGGGTTTAGGATTTAGCATTTAGGGTTTAGGTTTTAGGTTTATGGTTCATGTTTTAGTTTAGTGTTTAGGGTTTTGGTTTTTTAACAGAGAACAAATTCAGATTCAACATTTCTTAATTTTAATTTCATCAACCAAGTAACAAACCAAGTTTTAAGACATAAGCTGACATATATAATTTTCTAAGACATAAGCGATGACATATATAAAAAATGAGCACGCATTGAGCAAATGAAAAACCCTAGATAACTAGAACCGTCTCTACTATAAAGATATAGTTCCATAAGTAGCAGATCAAATCGACGATTCTTCAGTATTTCTAGTTCCCATCCAAACCACCCTGACCTCTCGAGTAGCGGGATCCACCATCATATCCCCGATCTCTCCTCCACCACCATGTAACCTCCGCCACTCCTCCCCTTTCATAACCAACACTCCTCCACCACCACCTCCATATCCACCGCACCTCCGATCCCCACCACCACTGATCGCCTTCCTCCCACCTCCACCCAGATCTAAATCGAGCCTGGTTGATTGTGATGTTCCTGCCATCAATGTTCTACCCATTCTTAGAGTTTTTTAATTAGGTTTTAGGGTTTAGTTTATTTCTGTTTATTTAGTAGTTTAGTTTTGAGGTTTAGGGTATGGTTTTTAGTGGTTTAGGTTTATTTTAGTTGGTAGTTTAGTCTTTTGTTAGTTGTGTTTAGGGTTTTGTTTTTATCTGGTCTGTTTAGAGTCGAGGGCCCAGGGTAGTTTTAGGTTTGGTTTAGGTTGAGTTTAAGTTTAGGGCCCAGGTTGTGGAGTGGCCCAGGGTGTGGTCAGCTGGGGCTCAGGTGTTTAGCAGGTAGAGTTTAGGGTCAGCCCAGTGCCTGTGGCTCAGTGGCTCAGTTAGGCCCAGTGGCCCAGGTTTAGTCAGGTGGCCCAGGGTCAGATTAGGCTCAGATTAGGGGGGTTAGCTCAGGGTTTGTGGTTATTCTTTTATTTATCTTATCTTTATTTTTTTTTTAAATTAAGTAAATTAGTAGGTTTAGTTTATTTTAATTTATTTTTTATTTATTTTTTAGTTTATTTTATTTTTATTAATATTTAGGTTTATTTTTTTTTTATTTAGTTTATTTTATTTATTCTATGTTTATTTATTTTAGTTTATTTTTTTAGGTTTAGGTTTAGATTTATGTATTTTTTTAGTTTAGTTTTATTTTTATTTTATTTTTAGGTTGAGGTTTTATTTTAATTTTATTTTAGGTTTAGATTTTATTTTATTTTAGTTTAGGTTTTAGGTTTTATTTTAGGTTTATTTATTAGGTTTTATTTTTAGTTTATTTATGTTTTATTTTTAGTTTATTTTTATTTAGTTTAGGTTTTACTTATGTTAGTTTAGTTTATTTTAGTTTAGCTTTAGATTTATTTTACTTTTATTTTAGGTTTAGTTTTTTTCAAGGGTTTATGTTTCAATTTTA
The DNA here is from genome assembly GCA_021442155.1 of Cymbidium sinense. Lineage (NCBI taxonomy): Eukaryota > Viridiplantae > Streptophyta > Magnoliopsida > Asparagales > Orchidaceae > Cymbidium > Cymbidium sinense. The sequence goes on from CM038222.1 coordinate 399,172, forward strand.
TTTATTTTTAAGTATATTTTTAGGTTTAGGTTTTTTTTTTGGTTTATTATATTTTTATTTAAGGTTTTGTTTTTATTTTATTTTGGTTTTTTATTTTTAGTTTAGTTTATGTTTTTATTTATTTTATTATAATTTAGTTTTTATTTTTTATTTTTATTTATTTTAGGTTTAGGTTTAAGTTTTAGTTTTAATTTAATTAATTTATTTATTTATTTTTATTTTTATTATTTATTTAGTTTAAGTTTAGGTTATTAAGGTTTTGGGTTTTTTTAGTGGAAATTAGGAATTTTATCACAAAAAAAAGTACAAAGTCCTTAGAGGGGGTAAATCTCTAAACTAATGCTCAAAGAGCAACAATAAATCCTAAAGAGATAAACCCCCTAACTATTACAATAATATAAAAAAAATAAAAGCAAAAGCAAAACCAAATCAACAATAACAACTGATCCATGTGCACAACAATAACATCCACTAGGTCCTTTCGGTACCTGCAAGATTCTTCCAACCTATAAAAGAAATCTGCAACATACTAATGAAAGGATCAGTATAATTAAGCAAGCATAAAGAGTATGAGCAAAGAAGAGGAGCAAAGAAAAGGAGGAAAGTAATGAAAAGGCTTAGGCTCAGTTACAATCATCTCAAGGAGCAACATTATATGTAAACATCCAAACTTCAAGAAGGTTAATTACATATAGTGCTACCAGAAGGTAGAGAGTGAAACATCAAGGCCATTATTGCCAGCATACCTCTTGTAGCCCATCATCCCATGTCCATCATCTTGGAAGGCTACAAACTCTTCCAAGCAGCAGACATAATAGCCAACCTCAAAGCCATAGAAATAAATAAGCCCAATAAGTCAAAAAGTCAACCAACCATCAGGGACAGTAGCAGTACAGTAGGAACACAACCAAAGCCACCACCAAAGGGGAATAATAAAATCAAAGGGAGCAAGCATCATGACCTTAACAACACAAACTAGAAAAAACCAAGACCAAAAAAAAAAACATAAGAGCTCATGTCCTCCACAAGAAAACTAGAAAGGTAGCAAGACTGTCACCCAAACCATAAAAAGGGAAGCTATAATAGCCAAGAGAGGAGAACCATAGTAAGAGTAGGCCAACCAGTATGTCACCAATAGAGCAGGAAAGAAAGGCCAAAACAGGAACCCATCCAACCAACCTAGCAGCCAAAATAGCCAACAAACGCAATCAGCCAACATAGCCTACCAGCTAACCACCACAGTAGTAGAAAATCCAAATAAGTGAAAAGACCAACAGCATCCATCATGCCAAAACCACCCAAGATAACTAGGAAAAGTGTAGAAGCAAAAGAAACAAACCCAAACTAGCAAAACTAACAACCAAAACCTAATTCACAAAAGAAGAAATAATAGTCAACAAATAACCTCCACCTTGCCAAATCCAATCCAAAATTAGACCACCAACAAGCCCTCCGATCTGCCACCAATAGAAGTAAATAAACTAGCCAACCAACCAGCCAGTCAACATAGCCAACCCACCCAACCAACCACTACAGCAATGGAAAATCCAACTTAGTTAAGGAACCAACCAGCTTAGAGATATGGCAAACCTCATATAGAAAAGTGTGCAAAGCCACCACCCAAATGAAAGTCAAAAAAATAACAAGCAACAATAATCATCCACCAGTAAACAATACACTAGTAAAAAAAATCAAAATAACCTAGAAAAATAGAACCACCGTGTAGCAACCCTAGGCTAACCCAAAAGCAATAGCTCAAAACAAAACCCAAAGATAGCCCAAGAGTGAAAATAAGCATATGGCCACAACCCAAAAAGGGTTTAACAAAGGGGAACCAAAAGCAATGGCTCATCAAAACCAAAAAAAAACCAAACCAAGAAAATTATAATCTGAGATAAGACAATCTAGTGTTATCCAGATTGACCAAACCCCTTAAAAGTTTAGGCAAATTTTGATTGTAAAATAAAGTGAAATCAGTTAAGTTGGCACCTAAAGTAGCCAAGAAATCAGCAAAAGCATTACCTTCATGAAGGATATGGGAAAGTTTATAACAAACTTGAGAAAGAAGATATAATAAATTAGCATTTCCTATTCTATTAGAGTTTAGCATGTCAAAAAGTAAGAGCACATCAAATTCAATCCAGATGTTGAGGAAACGTTTATTCAAACTAATTTCAATAGCTTTATTGATAGCCATAAGCTCAACATAGATAACAGAACATGCTTTGAGAGGATAGGCAAAAACACAAATGACATTACCTTTAGAATCCCTAAGAATACTGCCACAGCCATATTTATTGGGAGTAATAGAACCATCTATATTCACTTTAATCAAATTTTCTTTTGGGTTTGATCCAATGGATAATCCTAGCTCTTTTATAAGAGTCAACATCAAAATGATACCCAATTTTTTAGCCACAAATTTATAGCCTCTAAAATGAATGTTACTAATAAGATTGGCATTAAATAGAGCTTGAATTTTTTCTTTGGTTCTAGCCAAATCCTTTTATGGCTTATAGGAATACCATGATATTTAGCATTTTTTTGTCCATCCAGATGAACCATATAAGGGTAATAACAACTAGAACTTTGACATGACCTTCCATAATTTTTTGGAAATAGACATCAATAAGTCAATATTTGCAAAGATTGCCATGAAAGTAGTTCATATTAAATAAATCATCTTACCATAACCATAATTTAGAAGAAATAGCACCATTGACAAACACATGATTAAAATTTTCAATATGAAAGCAACAATAGCACTTTGAAGGCAAATAAAACCCTTTATTCTAGTGCAAAAAGTCCACAGGGATAAAGTTATTCAAAATCCTCCAAGCTAAAACCGAATGAGAAATGGGAATGATATTGTTCCAAAGTTTAATGAAAATATTAGAGGAGTTTTTCTTATCTCTAATAAAATTTTGAACCTCTTTAAGAACAAAATCACCATTGTAAGAAAGCTTAAAGAGAATTTGGTCAAGTTTGTTAGAGAAAATAAGGATATTTCTAAAGTTATCTAAAAGAGAAATAGATATAATTCTCAAGTTTGTTTTCATTCCAAGTGTTATTAAAAAAGAGTTAACTTTGATAGCAGAGAGTGGGTAGATAAAAGAGATTCAATAGAGCCATTTCCAATACAATTGTCTTGCCAAAATAAAGAAGAAGAATCTAATGAATACCCCAAGATATTAAGGGTTCAACAACTCATTTAATGAAGCAAAGCCTTTTCCAAACTAGAGAGTCACCAAATTTATAAGCATAGATAAGAGGGTGTTTACCTTGGCAATATTTTTTCATCAAAAAATTATCCCAAAGGCTATCATTTTTTCTAAAATTCCACTAGAGCTTATGAGAGAAGCCAGTAATAGCTTCACGAATTAGTTTGCAACCGAGACCACCTTCACCCAAGGGACCACAACATTTATGCCAGGAAGTCCAACGAATTATTTTAGTAGAATTACGGGATCCCCAAAAAAAATTATTAAGCAAGCGATCAATTCTGATAAGAGTAGCATTTATGGGGATAATATTTTGAATCAAAAAAAGAGGCTTTGAATTGAGAGTGCTTTTAAGAATAGTGACCGCCACCAAAGGAAAGTAAATGAAATTCTAAACATATTTTTTATTTAAAATTTTTTGAATTAACACATTAAAAAAGATGGGATCATTTTGGACATTTAAAAAGAGGAGCACCCAAGTACTTAAGAGGAAGGTGTTGATGTTTAAAGTTAGTGATATGTAGGATTTGATTAATTTTATTATTGGAGATGCTTGAAGAAGTATTAAAATAGCTTTTGTTATCATTGATAGATGGACCACTTTCTCTACCAAATTTATTTTAAAAAAAATCTTGAGATTCTTGATATGATGAATAGAAGCATGTCGTAAAATAATGAAATCATCTTGAAAGCTTAAATGAGAAACAAAAAGACCACCAAGAGTTCTATAATACATACTAGGATTGTTTAAGAATAGATCATTGATGCTTCTAGATAAGTACTTAAGAATAATAAATAAGGCAGAGATAGAGGATTCCCTTATCTTAGGCCATGGGAAGTAGGAAAGAAGCTCAAGGCTTCCCATTAAGCAAAATAGAAAACCAAGCATTATTAATACAATTTTAATAAGAAAGATAAATTTATTAGAAAACCCAAATAAATTTAGAATATGGATAAGGAAATCCCAAGAGATATTTTCAAAAGCTTTGGTAATATCTAATTTGAATGTTGCCATTTAGCATCTAAATCATGAATTAATTCTTGAGCAAGCAATATTATCGAAATAGATCTATCTCAAACAAAACCAAGTTTGGTTTAGAGAGATAATCCTATGAAGTAAAGGACTAGCTTGGTTAGAATTTTGGAAATCATCTTATTGAAGAAGGTGCAAAGACTAATAGGTCTAAAATCACTCCAATAGTCGGATTATGTTTCTGTATGAGAGAAATAGAAGTGCTAGAAAATATCTAAGAAAAGGATTACCATTAAAAAAATTTCTTTGAATTAACTAAAGGAGATGACTAAAAATTTAGAACCTCTTTACCATTCTCTTGGTGAGGCAAGGTTCATCTCATACTTAAGAAAATAAACTCTTTGTAAAAAAATATATACTTTCAAAAAGCACTTCTCAAATTAAAATTCACATGATAAAAGATCTACATTTAAAGATAACCAAATCTCATGAACCAATATCCATGATTGTTGCATGGAGGTTCTTTTCAAAATTTGAAATCAAATGATTTTAAAATCCATTTTCCAAAAGCACATATTTCAAAATAGTAATCTCCATTTAACACACCTAAGCTTGTTGAATGAAGATTTTCAAACAAGATCGACATAAAATTGAAATTTCATTTAGCACATCCTACATAAGTTGAATTTCTCTTTTCAAAAGCAACATCACACACAAATATCCCATCTTTGAAAATCAAAAGAAAAATATAATTGATTTCCATTTAACATACCTAAATTTGTTAAATGGAAGTCCCCTTTTCAAAATCACTAAAATTAAAACATATTTGAATTCCATTTGACATACCCAAATTTGTCAAATGAGAATTCACTTTTCAAAATCAAAACAAATTGGATTCTACTTAACATACCCATATTTGCTAAGTAGAGTTTCCTTTTAAAATCACAAATAAATCAAACACACTTGAACTCCATTTGACATACCCAAATTTGTCAAATGAGAGTCCTACCTTTTCAAAATTGAAAACAAATTGAACTTTATTTAACATACCACATTTGTTAAATAGAAGTTCTCCTCTTTCAAAACAAAATAAAATAAAACAAACTCATCAAACACACTTGATCCCTACTTAATATGCCAAATTTGTTAAGGGTCTTATTATTCAAAATAAAATCAAAATACATCGAACACATTGGGCTTCACTTAGCATACCTAAATTTGCTAAGGGTCTTATTTTTCAAAATCAAATCAAAATACATCAAACACATTGGGCTTCACTTAGCATACCTAATTTTGCTAAGTAAGGATCCCATTTTCAAATCAAATTCAACAAATCAAACGCATGACAAACATCACCGAAAATAACAAAAATTCTTTCAAAAATTGTTTTCAAACATGCACTTGAATCTCATTTAGCATACATAAATTTGCTAAGTGAAGATTCCAAAATCAAATCCAAAGTAAAGTTAATTAACACTCCATTTAACATACCCAAATTTATTAAATGAGGGTCCCAAATATAAAATCAAATTTAAATATGAGCACATGGAAGCATCAATTAAGTGCCTCTCCAAAACATTTGAGCCCCATTCAACATACCCAAATTTGTTGAATGTGGGTACTAAATTTAAATTAAATTCAAAGTCTCTTCTCCAAAAAAAAAACAAATTCAAAATCTCTCTAATATTTCAACCCCCATTTAGCATACCTAAATTTGTTAAATGAGGGTTCCAATTCAACAATCAAATCAAGCTAACAATTCAAGTCAACAACATTCAAGCGAAGGTCTGATATGGTTCTCTTTCCAGCAATGCAAAGATTGTAGCCCTCATGACCATTAATAAAGATGATGTGGCAGAGAAGAAGCCACATCTTTAGTTTGACCTACAGTATGATTCTGAGTTTCCCTAACCAAAGGAGAAAGACCATAAAAGTTCCATCAAGAGCCAAGAATAAGATCAATAAGGATTTTTTAGTATGTCTTATCCATTCTAGATAAGTATGACTCAAATGATTTGAATCCTAATTTTGAAAAGAAGACAACTCTCAAAATGACAATCATAATAACAATCATAATCCATAAAATAGTAGTACCGATGTACTTGATGTCTTTAAGGATTCCAACTCAGAGATACCCCATTCTAAACTTTCATGGTGTCACTATCGATAAAGAGTTTGAATCATCATATCTAATAGAAGAAATTTTGGGCACCATAAAAGAGTAGGTAGACATCAATTCTACCTCTCTTTCAGAAGATATCACATAAGCCAATTGCTATAGTGGCAGGTTCCTACCACTTTGATCAACACCATAGGAAGAAGCAAACCAATCATTGAAAATAATCAAATTCTATATCATTCTTAAGATACACCTCACAATCATAGATAAGGGCATCAAACAGTTCTGAAGGTTAATCTTAAGGTTCTAAACTATCATGGAAGGTTACCCACTAAGCTAGAAAGATAGAGAAGTTTTGATTGAACTTAACCTCGATTCTTCCTTGCTCAAGTGACAACCTCCTCAAGTCATACTCAATATAGAATATCCTATGGAAAGGAAAGATAAGAAATCCCCTCTAGAGAACACAATATAAACAAAGACTAAAAAAAGTAGAGAAAGAAAACAATGAAACAAAAAGAGAAAAGAATGAAAAGAAAAAATGAAAAAAAATAAATGAAAAAAAAAAGAAGAAGAGAAAGAAAAGAAGAAAAACAGAAAAAGTAAAGCACCAATAATACACATTGATTTGGAATCCAAAGATAAATCATGAATGTAGAAATATATATATATATATATATATATATATATATATATATATATATATATATATATATATATATATATATATGATAGAATTTATACATATATATATATATATATATATATATATATATATATATGAAATAAATTTTGAGTCTACTTTTGACAAGTCTTTGAGTAGAACAAAAAGCAAAAAAAGTTCTAAAAGGATAATTCATGAATGATATGACTAGAAACTTAGTGGGTATGACATTGACAATTTTACTATCATGATTTTATTATAATTGGACTAATATATATATATATATATATATATATATATATATATATATATATATATATATATATATATATATATATATATATATATATATATGAGAAATCAAATTTCCACTTCCTCTTTCTTCAAGCTCAAAAGAGGATTCAACATTGTAGATAAACCTTCAAATGAAGTAATTAAATCATCTTTCCTAGTCTACCAACTTTGCTTAAAGAATTTAGAAGACTTTCAAGTAGAGGATACACTCAAGTTGAGAAAAAATTAGATCATCAACCAATGAGTTTAAACCTCGAACATAAAGGTAGTCCACCCACCCTCCCAACATCCATACATGATAAGTTAGAAAGAAAATGCCAACGACTTGGTTAGGTTACTTTTGTAGTTTAAAGGCTGGTTTACCTAAGACCATAATGAAGTGCCCAATACATCTCTAAAGGTAGCAGTCTACAAACTCAAAATTGAACCTATTGCTATTCCTACTTTGCAAAATGCAAACATTTGCACCAAGAAGAAGATCTTTGAAGTCAACCTTATTGAAGAAGAAAGATACTATCATGATTAACCAACATTATGCCCTAAAAAGGAAGGACATTCAAATGCATACATCGATCAAGATTTCTTATGCATGTCTTGAAGATGAATCCACATTACCTATTTCAAATTTGATAGTAGACATAGCCTCTTTACATGTAGTCTACTTATTCAAGGATGGGTCGAATGCTACTAGAGGATGAGAGGTCATTTACACTTACAATTTGCATTGGAATTTATCGCTATAAGGTCATGCCTTTCTTTGGTCACCAAGGTTAAAGAAAAAGGAAGACCATCTTTATGATCTGAGTAGTTGTCTTTGATTGGTTATGACACTACATCTTGAAGTTGAATCCCCTAAAGTATACAATTAGGATGACTTTAGGGGAGTTTCTAAGGCTTGCAGTAAAGCATCATGGGATAATAAGGATTGATCTAAAAGATATTAAAGTGACATTAGAGATGCATCCTCCAAGATTCTACTTAATAGGAGAGAGATTTCAATTAACATTGAATATTGATGGTTTAAACTCTTTCAAAGTTAGTCTATCTCAAAACTTTTCAAATCAAGATTCTACTTTCGATTGTTGAAAGGCCTACCTTGGTGCTTTGAAGGATGGAAAGTAGTTTAAACCATTATGGTAAGGGAGCTTCCAATCAATCAACGGGCTATTTAAAGAAATACTATCCTTAAAATAATGTCTGAAAATAATTATCGTTAATAAAATCCTATCTTTCCATTCATCAAATCCCTTCTTCATTGGAAGCATTATTTGCTTATTTTGTGAATCCACCATGACTTGTTTAGGATAGGTGTAAGAGAACCCAAGTGGCATCCTATCCTTCATCAACACAAACACAAACTACATATGATTCTCTGGTGCTATTAGGATAGGTGTACAAGAACCCAAGAGGCATCATTTTTTGACTAGTACAACTAAGTTAGGTGTAAGAGAACTTGAGTGACATCATTTCTTGGTGGAGTCACATTGCCCTTGTGGCACCATTTCATCCACTCTTTGATGTTTTTAAGGTAGGTGTAAAGAACCCAAGTGGCACCCTATCCTACATTAACACAACACAAACACATCAAACAAATACACATCTTTTGTCTCGGGCAACATTGATGTGGGATAACGCCCCCCACGACCCTCACTCATTAGCTACTCTATGTCGGGCTAACGTGTTATCCTACTAGTGTGCCACCCCAGTGGTCCCTTGTTTAGGAGGATGTAAATCAACTATGCTTTCCTTCTTAACTTGATTGTTGCACACTGATGAGCAGCTTGTTCATATGGTAGGTCTTACTGTGTGATCGGTGCCTTCTTCTTAAACTAGCCATCATGAATTGACTTGGTTGAGCATATCTGACAAACCCACATATACATCTTTTGTCACAGGTTACTTTGATGTAGGGTAATGCCCCATATGGAACACTTTTAGTTCTAGTCGGGATGATGTGCTGTGTCATCACCTAGTGGTCCCTTATTTAGAGGATGTAAGTCTACTATGATTTCCTCTTTGACCATTGCACCATAAGCATCGTTAGCATGGTGGACGACATGGTCGGTAAGCTACCTTCATGTTGGCTTCATTTAAGAGGATATAAATCTACTATATGTTTTCTTCTTGGACTAGCCATCGAACTAACTTGGTGTGTAGAATTAGGTAAGGCCCCACACCTTTCTTCTTGACTACTTCAAGTCCGAGTCAGTCCTTCTTTATGACTCCCTACTTAGTTAGGTTGTTGACTAGTTATGCCAATAATGGGTCACCCCAGTGGTTGTTCCTCACTTTGAAAGATGTAAGTCTGCTACGCTTTCTTCCTAAGTACAGCCATTGCACACTGAAAGGTAGCCCTAGGTTAGATAACACCTGTCAAGAAGATGACGAACTATCCCGACAATCAGTTCAACTTTAGGGAGATATAAGTCTACATGCCTTCTTCTTAGACTAATTGTTGCACACCGATGGGAACCTTAGGTTGGTTGGTGTTCACTATGCTGACAGTGACCCACCTAGTGGATACACCACTAATGGTAGATGTAAGTCTACTATGCCTTCTCCTTGAGTTGGCTACCATACACCTACAAGCTTTCTTATTAATAGGGTCCAAGATAATGCCCCTAGTAGTACCTCTCTTGTGGGAACTCTATTTGGCTCATGTCCTTTGCAACCTCATTTAGACACAACTTGGATTGGAGCCCCATTTCCTATTAACCACCCCCATGGTTAGAGATCTTATTATGTGGATGTATAGATTCTCCCTTGGTCTAGTAAATCTAACATATATATAATATATATATATATATATATATATATGCTACGACATTTCTTTAAGTAGGCATCCTATCTTTAGGCGGTTAAAAACTCTATATAGGAATCACCGACTACTCATGAGTTGAGATAAGTCCCCATGACACTTTCTCAATAGTCGCCTTAGGTCGTCAATCTATTCGCCAACAGGTTACCGATGGTTGTTCGTCAGGCTTTGGAAGATGAGTCATGCATTCTTTCAACACCGTTTACCAGAAGGCCCTAGGTCGCTCAATTTGTTGCACATCCAATGGGTCACCAAGTAGTTCTTTACTTTGGAGATGTAAGTCTGCTATGCTTTGTCTAGCAAATCCATTGCACACTGAAAGGAACCCCTTAAGTTGGATTATCCTACCCTTCGGCCAATAGACTAGCCCTTTGGATTGGTAAATCTAAGATAGGCCAAGGCCGACATGGCCCCTTCTCAGTGTGGTCCATCGCACTACGATGGGATCCATCAAATGAAATTAAAACAAATGAAAACAAACCAATTCAAATTAAAAAAATTCATTGAAATTAATGAAATTAATCTTAACTACTTTTGAGTTAACATAAGTCCCCTAGTGGCATTCACTCAGTAGTCGCCACGAGGTCAATTTCAATTTATTGTGGATCTAACATATCACCCAAGTGGTTGATCCGTACTTTGAAAGATATAACTCTACTATGATTTCTTCCTAAGTCCAACCATTTCAATGCAATTGGCAACCACTTAGATGGGATATTCCTATCTTATGCCTAGTAGACTATCCCTTTGGATTTGTAGATCTGAGATAGGTCAAGGCTGACATAGCTTCTTCTAAGCGGGTCCATCGTACACTGGCAGGGTCCATAATAAACTAAATTTAAAACCAACCTTCCAACTTGAGTCAAATTAAAACATATTGAACAAACCAAACTTTTCCCTAGCGAGGCGTAAATCAAATTAATCTTTCCAGTGGAGCCAGAAGAAATACCATCAAACTCTTATCCCAATGGATAGCCCAAATCTGCTTCCCTAGCAAAATGTTCACATTCCCAATCAATAGTAGATTATAGATTCTAATCCCCAGTGGATACACACCCAAACAAATCATATTCACAATCAAACTCAAATCCATATCCTCGGGATAGCTTGAACTTCTTCAGTGGAAGGTTCACATACTCAATCCCCCATGGATTCCATCTGGCTCTCTTATGGCCTTGGGATAAAGAGAGCTACTTTGAACTTAGATCATGATTCTATCTACCATTTGGGTTTAGGTCCTTTTGTTGATTAGTGTTTGCAATCTTTTTAATCTTGTTGATTACCTTGGTCAACGCCAATACATGCGGTGTACCTTGTCAGTTACACCACACCTATTGGGGTGGTCCTTTTGTTGACCTCACTCTTGGAGTGAGTTTTCAACCTCCTCTTCTTGAGGAACCTTCTAAACACTAAGGTTTCTTTAGTCATAAGACAGAGAGTGGAACACTTTACCTAAGCCAGAGAATTAGAAGGGTTAATCATAGGATTAGGCTGCCTTAGAGAAAATCACCTACACTATAGCCTAAACCCAATCCATGTACACCTTTTTAAATTCAATTCAAATCCAAATTTCTAACCAAACCTCAAACTCAATTTCAAATCCAAATCCAAGTCCAAACTCAATTCCAAATGATAGAAACCCAAGATCAAATCTAAACTTGAAATCCTTCCCAAGCTCTTTAATCAACCTTCACGAACTTAGCAAAATTTCCATCCAATTCAATCCAAATTCAATTGATTTTCTTATAAATCAATTGTACCTTCAATTATCTTCTCAAATATAAATGAAATATAAACTCAAATAGCTAAAACAAAAATCCAAAATCAAATCAAAAATCAATTTAAACCCTTTAAGACATTTCCTTGAACTTGGCAAAAACCCATCAAAATTAAGCCAATATTTATGGATTTTCTCTTGAATCAATCATTCCTTCAATCATCTATCCAAATATAAATGAAACCTACAATCATACAGTCAAACCAAAATCAACATAAGTCAAACCCAACCTAGCCCATTTGACTTGAAATATTCAAACGAATCGAAACTCATTTGAATCCAAACCAATTGTAGTTGAATTTATATATCAATTTTAAATCTATATATAAACTCAACTAAATCAAGCCAACAAAATCCAATTGGTTCACTTGACCCAAAGTGGCCAATTTGACCTACATGAACCAAAATCCTATTCAATCCAAATCAAAGTGAATTAAGCCAATCCAAACTTCTTGTCATGATTATTGACCACCATAAGATGATCAATTGATATAAATTGGGTCAAACCAAGTCAACCCTTTAGCCTATATAAACCCAAACTAGCCAAATTGTAACCTAATATAAATTCATTGAAACCAATGATTTAAATCAACCTAGAATAAATATTTAAACATGACTTGACCTTCAATTGAGCTAAACCTAGCCTAGTTGGCCCTCTTGACCCAAGTTAACCTAAATTGACATAAAGGTCAAACTAAACCAAATTAAATCAAACCGAAGCATGCAATCCTCTCCAAATAGTAATATGAACTTGACCTAATCCTTAGTTTTACCCAATTTCACAAATTGGCCAACCTAACCCATTTTGATCTAATATGACCTAAATGGGTCAAATTGAGCCAAACCTAACCAAATGAACTCCAAATGAAATGAAATTTGGTTCAACTCACTTTTGACTCATTTCAAATCTCCCTAAATCAAATTTAATATCAAATGACCACTTACCTTTGGGCTAAGGGTATCACATAAGATAAAACACCCATAAAAATGGTCATTTCTCTTCCTTGGCCCCTTGACACTCATCAATTGGTCCACCTAGGCTCCAAGGACACTGTCCAACTTAACTCAAGTGGTGGTTGGGTTAGCCATGACTTATGGTAGGTGAAATCACCTCCCCTCCATCATTAGAACACTTTGAATGACGGACCTCCACTTCTGTTTGCTAGGACACCCACTTGTCCTTCAAAGCAGTCACCTCCTATTCCTTTGGCAACCAAATTAAGCCACTTAAGGAGAATCCCAACCACCTCAAAAAAAAGGACACAGCCAAAATCACCATGAATGAGGTGATTTTCGGCCATTAAGGAGATAGAAAATAGAGGCAAAACTCTTCCTCACACACTCATTTCACTCTAGAGCTCCCAAACCAACTAGCAACCTTTCCCACTTGGTTTTGAGTAAAGCCATCAAAATCAACTAGATCGGTGAGGAAGTGGCCATTGGTGGATACTTTATTCTGAAGTGAAGTAAGAGCCCAAACCCATTCTAAAGCTTCTTCATCCACTAAAGAGCATGCTCGGATCATCATCACCACCAGAAATCAATCCGGGTGAGATAATTTTCTAAAACTGTAGTCGACCTTAGGTTCTTTTATTTGTAATGGTTTTTCCTCAATTTTAGGAATTTTCTTTATATTACTCTTGCATTTTTTTTATTTTACATCATCCCCATGCATTTGGAGTGATTTTCAAAGTAGATCACTAGAAAATCGAGCCTAAAAAGAAGTTTTTTGTTCAATTTCTTTACAAGAATCATAAAAATCCTACCTAGAATAGTGTTCCATCCATTTCTTGTCCTGGAGATGCTCGATCTCCCGTGGGAGATGGACAGATTTGACAGGTTCTCACAAATTAATGGATCATGGCTCGATCATGCGAATCGCGGATCGACATCGATCGTCCGATCCGATCGATGGTCGATGATTGCATCCTGCATCATTCCCACTCATCTGCGAGCGATCCCATCCAGATGCCATGATAATGCATGGTCCAATAACACTGCAAGCTACTAGATTAAGTAAGAAATAAGGAATTTTAGGCTTTTTAAAAATTAATTAAAAACACTTGAAACTTCAAAAATTCACAAAAAAATAAAATACTTAACTAAAAATTGAAAATAAAAGCTTGTTGGATTTATCTTTTCGAGATGAATCGAATGAATCCAAAAGCCCTAAAATTTACAAAATATTATGAGCTTAATTTAAGCTTCAGGGAAAATCAAATTTCATTAATTAAACTATAAAGAAACATCAAATTGATTTGAAATTATTTGAGATAGAAATTGAACATAAAATCTACCTTTCATAAAAATTTCAAGTCAAAAAGATTTATGAATTGGGAGATATTGCATTCTGAAGTTCAAATAGTTAAAATAAATTAATATTTATAAAAATCATGGAAAATCATTTAAATCTGAAACTTTAGAAAATTATAACAAATCATAGAAAAATCATAAAATGCATGTAATAATTTATTTTGAAGGTATTTAAGAGGAGATTCAATTAAAATTGATCCCAATTAATTTTGAATAATAATTAAGGCTTAATTTAAGTTTAATTAAAATATAATTTGCTTAATTATTCTCTAATTACCTAAGTAATTACTCCCAAACTTTTTGAGGTTGATTAATGGGATGACCTTTGTGTCCCATACTTTTCTTGGTATTTATTGCTTGGTTAATTAGGTAATTGGTTATCTTAACCTTAATTATTTTCCTAATTATTTAAACAATTAATTAATATTCTAAATAGTAAGAAAATCATTAATTAAGCTTGCTAATCATTGTGAAATAATGAGTGGGCAGGAGAAAGAGATTGGGACCTCTTCCCAATCATTTCCCTAAGTCCATCTCACTTGAATGGAAATTAATTACTTTAGGATTAATTGATGGTTTAATTCATTAATTAAATTGATTAATTATTCAATTTGAAACTATAATCACATGGAATCATAATTAATCAATTCATTGGTAGATCTTTAGGTGTTCAATATCCTAAAGACATTTAAGGAAATTATGGTTAACCCACATGTGTGGGAAAACCATGAAAGTACTTAATTAAGTTTCATAACTTAATTAATCACTAATTGTGATACAATTGCATTAGGCCTCTTTCATTTCTTAGGTTCATTGCTGATTTAATTTCCAATGTATGTACATATCACATTATATCATAATTACTTGGTTAATTAAATTAAGGCAATATAGGTAAGGGTTAATTGATGTATTTAATGCATGGTACAACCTAATTAACCCATAAAATCAACTAAATTACTTTTCATTAAACCAAATTAAATCACAAACATGAGAATGGGTTAGGATCAATAAATTTTTCCTCATTTCTTCAAACCAAATCAAATATGAAATTGAAAGTGATAACTAAAAGTGTTGGTTTTCTATAAATGCTTTTATTTGATTTGATTGTCCTTAGGAATTTATTTAATTGAATGAAATCACATGTTTATGCTCATTCATTCCTTTTCAATCATGTTAAATATTGTATGTCATTTTAAATCACACATTCATTTTTTCAAAATTAGTTAAGTCAAATGGGTTTCCTTTATGTCAAGCTTGCATGTGTTGATTTAATTTATAATATGTGTGGCTATTATCACTATTAAATCCAAACATATTTTTCAAAGCTTATAAATGAATGGTTACATAGGCTATAAATGCAAGTTATAAATACATAGGAGATGCATGTGATTATAGCATAAATGTATGAAGTGAAGCTCCTTTCAGTTTATTCATGTATTGATTTATGTAAGTGAGAATGTTAATAGGTATATAGTCTAGACATCCCAAAAATATGAGACTTTAGTTAGCCACAAGGAGGTTATTTGATTAGCTCACTTTATTTAACAATATTCTCCATTTGATTTCATTCTATGTATTTTACTAGATGATGCTTTAATTCATATATATAAATGAATCAATCAAATTAAATCAATTTTTTTGCATTTTCATTCTCCAATAATGTGTATGTATCTAAGAAAAGTGGTATGTATAGTGGACATTATGATTAGGCTTTAGCTAAGGAGGTCATTTGATTACCTCACTTCTCGAGGTTTAATAAAGGCATGCTTATTTTTTATACATACATGTGTGTATTTAATTAGAGAATGGTAATCCTTCCTTTTTATTAAAAATACATGCATTTGCAGTTGTTCAAGTGATTGAATTAATTGATCATGTGATTTGGAGCTCTCTTTCTTATGTTCATGCACATAAATTTACATATGGTTTGAGTGTAATGGTATATAGTCTGGATATCCTAGGAATATGAGGCTTTAGTTACACCCAAGTAGGTCATTTTATTACCTCACTTCCTTGGTTAACAATGACATGTACTTGTTTAATTTCATCCCTATGTATTTTTTGCATAAGAATTTAGATAGAGCCTTAAATTAATATGAAAAAAAATAATTCAATCAGAAAAGAAATATAAAGCCTCTAATGTACATACTCACATCCATCATTCAAATATGCTAAAACATATGTGT
The DNA here is from genome assembly GCA_021442155.1 of Cymbidium sinense. NCBI lineage: Eukaryota > Viridiplantae > Streptophyta > Magnoliopsida > Asparagales > Orchidaceae > Cymbidium > Cymbidium sinense. The sequence continues at coordinate 415,537 of CM038222.1, forward strand.
AGGTACTACTTAATCATATGCATGTTACATGTGATGGAGAGGAATGATTTATACATGTCATGTGATATTCAATTATATCACATTGAAGATTAATTAAAAGATAACTAAACTTAGGATTAATCTAAAATGTGTAATTCACTAAAAGAGAACTAAATCAAATTAATAGGCTTTAGTAGTGGGATGAAAGGCCAACCTCTTTTCTCTTTACAACACTTAGTTGCTAAGTGTTTATATGAAACAAAAGAAAACACAAATTAAAACTTGCAAATTAATGAAAGAACTTGAAGTGAAACCATGTTGAATTTTTTACACTTAGAAAATCTTAACTCTAATTAGACATACCACTTCAGCCTTATGGGATGGTGCATGGTGTGATGTATGTTATATTTTGTGATGTATTATTTTAGAGGATGTTAGGGTGTATGTTTTATAGACTAGATGGTAGGTGATTAGCCTAATCATATTTTATAAGGGATTATGTTTAAGGGATCACTTAAAATAAATATAAATGCTCTCTTCTCTGGTTGCTTAATCCCTAAGCATAATCCATGTTATGATATGGGCTTTACTATGGGGTGTTAAGTCCAAATTATAAATATAATTGCATGTGTCTTTAGCTACACTTATCTTATAGGCATAGTTAGATTTTCTTTTCTTATTTTTAATGTAATTTTACATTAAGAATTAGGATTAGTGCTATGGGGGATAAGATGAGCATAGGCTTTATCATGGAAGGCCATGTGAAGCCTTTGAAGTGTAGCAAACCAAGTCAAAGAAGAAGGAAGATACATGAAGACATGAAGACCCCCCATAGAATTTATCATTTATAAATTATAAATTATTCTTTTATGTACTGGTTGTATAAGGGTAGAGCTTAGCTACCCATTTTTCTTTTCGAGTTGTATGGTGGCACCCAACCGCATTGGCCTGTTAGTCTTTTACATTAGCTATAAAATTTGTTTGATGTTGTGTTTAAAGTGAACAATTAGGATGGCATGCTTTTCTTAGTTTCTATATTTGTTTGATGTTTTAATGTGTGGCCTTGAATGTGATTAGGCTCTTAGAAAAAAAAATTTAACCTTTCTCCCCAACTATAACTCATAACTAAAGTTTTAAACAATTCATAACCTCACATAAAGCCTATGACATGAATCAAGATAATTAAAAGATTTAGTAACCCCTTAGCTAAATATTGAATGACCAACAACATGCACATCATATATTTCACTCTTAAAAAAAAGGGATTTCCATCCTTGCAAGATAGGGGAATGCTTGACCTGTGAGGGCATCCTTTGTGTTGGAAAACACCCCTTTCTTGTTGATTTAGACAACAAACTTATTTTATAATGCATGTAAGTATCATAAATCGAAAGCCTTTGCCAAAATGAAGTGTCAAAATAAATAAAATATGAAAAAATGTTACATTAGACTAAGTCATATGCTCATATCACTCATGCTCTAGTCTCTTAAGGAGTGGGTTTAAGGACTTTAGTTTCTTTCTAATTAAATAACAGCCTAACTAATCTTGCAAATCATATGACCAAACTTCTTAAATTTAAAGCATAGAGAGTGTTTGCTAGCTGTCACCCCAGATGGTTGTAAGTCTAGCAGTTGGATGGTTTATCCTCTCTTATGGAGTTAAACCATATGCCTATTTTCACTTAGATTTAGGTTTCACTTTGGCTTATACTAATGCTCCCTATATTTAGGTTCCAAGGTGGTTATTTCTTTTGGGATACAAGAATAAATCCCCACCTCTTAGGCATCTCCACAATCTTGTGTTGTTGGATTACAAGTCCTAGCTTTATAATGAAATGTCAACTTTAACAAAATTGATCTTCTCTTCAATTTCAAAATTATAAAGTCCAATTATAGGATAGGTGGAAATGCTCACTAGGTCTCCTAATATCAAGAGCATTCCCTACTCATTTCCTTTAGCTTTAATAATAAGTCTTCTCCTTGACTTTTCCCACTTAATTTTCCAATACAAATAATCCTTTGATAGTCTAGCCTTGAAATCTTTTGAGCCCTTAACTACTACTTTAATTGAGAGTATTCTTAATGAATTCACATCCCTTAGGATGTAATTAACTATGAAGGCTTTCCTCCATAAGGAACTTAACAAACCTAGCTTAATATAAATGCTACATTACTTTTCCATGTAAAGTAGAGGAAAGATCTTTGGTACATTCGAAGACCCATCATGCCTTAAGAGTCCTTGTTAGGAGATTAGGTCCATTATAAGGTAATGATTTCTATCTTTGAGATAGTACATCTTTTCTTAATGTCATACTCGATCATTTCAATAAGTACCCCCTAAGATCTGTGTGGTGTCCCACATCTCAAAAATAAACACCACACACACCAAGTTTTTTGAGACATAAGTGACGACATAGATAAAAAATGAGCATGCACAGAGAAAAATAAAAAATTAGAGATAACTAGAACCATCTCCACTGTAAAGAAATAATTCTATAAGTAGCAGATCAGATAGATCGTTCTTTAATTTCTCCAGTTCCCATTAGAACCACCTCGGCAGATGCAAATATGAGCATCCAACTTCAGCAGAAAGGTTACATCATAAGAGCTACTACCAAACCAAAAGAGAGTGAAATCATCACAACCATCATAGCCAACAAACCTGTGAGAAGATAGCAGCCAGTTGTTGAAAGTCTTATGGGCTTTATTACCTACAAACCTAAACAAAACCATATATAATATAGAGGAAATTGCAAAGGGCGAGGATAGGGTCCCATGTAGGAAAAGTATCATCAATATAGTCACCCAGACATGAGAATACTTATACATATGAGAATGAGCCATCTTTTCTAGAACCTCATGAAAAGTCATATCCAAGAAGAGAAATAGGCTAGCATATAAACCCTCCACAAGAAAACAGCAGAGGAGGTAGCCTGCTGAAAACCTACTAAGCAAGTCAATGAGCCTATAAATAACACCATCCCAAAACATACGATATATATATATATATATATATATATATATATATATATATATATATATATATATATATATATATATGAATCTTTCAGACTAGGAGGATAGCCTAGAAGTAAAGGCCAGAAAATGAACCCAATCATAATAATGAATGCAGATGTGAACAACCCCTTATTGATATCCATATCGAGTTGGAAAAAGCAATTATATAGGAAGGCGATAACCCAACACGGAAATACGCAACCTACCAAAAATAGCACCACAAATAAGCAGAGCTACAGCCCAATAGCAAAGATTGTGAAACAAAATCGATAATCCATTAACAAATAACCAAGATCGTAAAAAGAAAAGGCATCAGCTGTCCATAGTACCACCAATTCAGAATAGACAGTGCATACCAAGAAGATAGCTGCACAAACCTAACCGAACCCAGATGGGAATAGAAACAACAACAGATAATGTAGATCACAACAATCAAGAGATGAAGAGCAGCCCAGACATAAATAGCAAGGGCAATCAAAAAGCCAACCCCAACAAGAAAATAGTTAATACAACATTGGAACCCACCAGAAGATAAATCAAAAAGGGGATTCAAATGAGGGTCAACATTAGAATCCAGAAAAAATAAGACAACAGATAACCAAGACAAAAAATAGCCAAGACAGCAACAGCCAAGACAACAACATCCAAGACCGGAAGGGACAGTAGGTTGGCCATAAAACCTCCCAATTAGAGTAGATATTGCAGTAGTTAGTAACCAAATAGATAAAGCATAAAAATAAGGTTCTGGAAGGCAGTAGCCCAGACACCAATCACCAAAAACAATTAGAATAGTAATGCCAGAAACAACTTGATAAAAATAGGATCCTGAAGTCCTATAGCCAACAAAGATGGAGCCAACATAGGAATCCTGAAAAACCAAGACAACAAATATCCAAGACAACAAACAACCAAGACAATAAAAACCAGCTAGTTAGCCATAAAGCCACCCATCCAGAATAAACAGTGCAATAGATACAAGTTTAACTGAAAGAGGATGGAGAAAACAACAGTAGGTAAAGTAGACCAATGAATTCAGATGATATGCATATAATAAATCAATAAGGGGGTTCAAAGAAAAGGCCACCAAGCAATCAACAACTTCAATAGAGGCTTGCTGAACAAAACAAACCAAAACCCCAGAGACAACATGTAGAGTATTAATCCAATTCAGCCAACAACCAAGAAAGTTAATCCCAACAAGCTGGCCAAGAGTCCACCCAATCAGACTAAACAAAGAATGTAAAGATCTAAATAATTAGATGGATAATCACAGGGATCTGCACAATTTTAACAGAACCAAGTGGGATAAAATAGCAGTAGGAGAAATTAGTAGTTACCCAATTGCAGCAAAAACAGTCAGAAAAATAAAAGGCTGGAAACAGATAATAACCACAAAGACAACCTGCTGGACAAAGGAACCTAAAATCCAAAAGCCAATAGTGGTAGAAATAAAACAAAAATTACACCCACCATATAAAACTCCAATAAAAAGTAGAGATGTAAAATATCAACAGAAAGGTTTCAAAAGATAATTAACAGAAAAAATGTTCCAGATAAAGCTGATCAGGCTAGCAGTTAAACCCACAACCATAGTAAAGGCAAACTAAGAAGCCATTAAGGAAGCCCAAACCTTCAAAGAAATAATAAAATTGAACAGGAAATTGCAAAATCTCTCTTGGTAGATAGGGAAAATCAGGTTGTCAAAGACAATCAGCAAGACAACACCAAAAGCACCCTACTAAACCAGATAAGCAACCCCAGCAGCAGCTTGCTAGATATAAGACTCAATTATCCAGACCATCCAATAAAAAATAAAGAAAATAACAGTAAGTTGGCCATAAAACTGACCATTAAAATTATGTAATGCATAAGTTAAATCCCAGATAGTTAAGGAAGTGGTATGGCCAAGACTAGCTGAACCAAGAAGTAAAAAATAGCAGTAGGTAAAAATAGCATCATCCCAGATGTTAACAACACAAATATTCAAAGAAACGAGAGGTAAGAAATAGCCAAGTAGAAAAATAAAAGCCATCATGCTGTCCACAACCTCAAGAGAGGCCAACTGAACAAAATAAAATAAACCCCCAGCATGAAGAGCAATAGGACAGTAATTACCAATAGGTTGGATCTGCATAATTTTAATAGATCCAAAAGTTAAAAAAAAACATATAAAATGATCAGCATTAGCCCAGATGAGAATCGCAAAGACATTCAGAAGAACACCCAGCAAAAAATAGCTAATAAACACAAGGTTAGCCTATAGGATAGTGAATCCAAAAATCCAACAGCCATAGATTAAAATAACACTACAATTATTGCAACCATAGGATAAGCCAATAAAAATTAGTGGGGCAATAGAGCCACAATAAGGGTTCAAAAGGGTGACATCGATGAAATCCTTTAGGATAAAGGAGAACAGGCTAGCAGCAGAACTATCATCCTTAGAGAAATCATACTGAAAGGAAGTCATTAAACAATTCCAAACCTATAAAGAACCATTAATAATAACAAGGGTATTGTAGATTCTTTCCTTACATGTATGTAAATTGGGGTTAGTAATGACATATAGCAAATACAGAAAACCAACTCCAAGGGCAGCCTGCTGGAAAAAAGGCCCAAAAGTCCAACAGCCAATAATTAAACCTTCAACATAGATGATGCATCTAGAAACAGCAAGACCCCAAACAATGTTAGGATAATTAAACCAACAGTAGATGCCACTTAGCTCATCAAAGGATCAGCAAGGAGTAATATGATGATGCAAGAAATTCCAAAGAAGCAAAGAGCACATTAACAAAAAAAGTAGAGGCAAGAAGCTCCCAAAGCTAAGATAATTAAACCAACAAAGACGCGTAGAGATCAATAAGTAAACAACAAGGGATATCAGTTTGATGCATCAGTAAAGAACAAAGAAATAATAATAGTAAATAGAAAATGATCATGCAATAAAAGAGGTATTGAAGCAGGTGAATCCAATAGGTTAGATTAATTTCTGAGATAAGGAAACTTAGTATTGTCCAAATTAACAAAGCCATACAAATGTTTAGGAAGGGTTAGTTGGTCAAAAAAATTTATTCCATCCAATCTAGCACCCAGATTGGCTAAATAATCATCACACATGCCATATACATGAGTGATTTTAAAGTAGAGTTGGGCAAGGAGAGTTCTAGTTTGCTTAAGAAGGTAATACAATTCGATATTGCCCATTTTGGTGGAAGTCAAGAGATCAATCAGAAGGGCATCCACTCAATCCAAATATTGAGCCAACCTTTTGAAGGAAAATCTCAAGAGCTTTGTAACGCCATGAGCTCAAAGAAAGGGAACAGAGCAAGGATTAAGGGGGTAAGCAAAGGAACATAGGACTTTTCCATTAAGATTTTTGAAAATACCACCACAGCCTGAACATTTATGAGAGACAGAGCCACCAGTTTAACTTTAATAGTGTTAGCATGAGGTTTTACTCAATAAACAATCTTATCATCTTTGCAGATGTGGTGATCCGGCAAGTTAAAACCCAGTTTATTGGCCATAAATTTACAACCGTTGAATTGTTTATATTTAATTAAATTGGCATTAAACAAGTCACGGATTTTATTTTTAGTTCTAGCAATTATCCTCATGTGATTCATAGGGATCTCATGATGTTTTTCATCATTTTGGTCCATCCATATGAACCAAATAAGAGTGATAGCAGTTATGACTTTAATGGTCCTTTAATAGTGTTGTCAAAATAAACTTTAAGAATTTGGTATAAATTGAAGGAGCCATTGAAAATGATAATGTTAAAGAGGTCATCATACCAAATCCAAAGTTTAGAAGCAATGGCCCGTAAAAAACATGATTCACATTTTCAATGTGAAAAAAACATTGGCATTTTGAAGGTAATTGAAAACCTTTACCCCCACAACAAGGAGTCCATAGGGATGAAGTTTTTTAAAATACGCCAAGTAAGAACAAAGTAAGAAGTAAGGATATTGTTGTTCCATAGTTTGAGAAACACATTGGAAGAGTCATGAGTTTCTTTAATGTGAATCCAAACATTTTTAAAGTTGAAATCACCATTATGTGAGAGCTTAAAAAGGATATAGTCTTAATTAGTAGGAATGATAGGAATAGTAGTAAGCTTGTTCAAGAAAAAGGAAGGAATATAATCAATAAGCTTACTAATGTTCCACAAATTATCCTACTAGAAAGATTTCACTTTAATAGCAATAGTGGAATGGGTGGAAAGTAGGTCATCAATGGACCCACATCCAGTCTAGTTATCTTGCAAAAAGAAGGAGGAGCCAGAGTTAATCCCCCAAAAAATTAAGAATTATGCATCCCATTTGATGGAATAAAGTCTTTTCCAAATAGGAGAGTCTCCTGCTTTATAGGGACAAATGAGGGGTTGCTTACCCTGGCAGTATTTAGCAGTCATGAAATTAGCCCAAAGACTATTGTTACTCCTAAAATTCCACCAAAGCTTATAGGAAAAGCGTGATAGCTTCGATTGGCTTACATCCAAGGCCACCTTCACTAGGGTGCCACAACTTTTAAACCAAGAGGTCCAGTGCATTCTTTTAAAGGAGTTATTAGAGCCCCAAAAAATTTATTAATGAGGTGCTTAATTCTATTAATGATAGAAATGATCAGCACAATGCTTTGGAGGAGATATAAAGGCATGGAGTTAAGAGTGTTCTTAATCAAAGTAAGCCTACCATTGAAAGAGAGTAAATGGAATTCCCAAATAGAAATTTTATTAGAGATTTTCTGGATTAGATCATCAAAAAGATGAGATATTTTCTGACCTTTAAAAAGCGGAGCCCCAAGTTAATTAATGGGAAGTTGATGTTCCTGAAAATTAGTAATTCTCAAGATTTGATTGATCCTATATGAAGGGATTTTAGAGGAAGGAATGAAACAACATTTTCCTTCATTGAGAAAGAGACCACTTTCATTGTCAAATTTATTAAGAAGGCTCTTAATAGTTTTAATGTGCTGAATAGAGGCATTGCAAAAGATTATAAAATCATCAGCAAAACTAAGATGAGAGACAGGAAGACCACCTTTAGTTTTAAAAAATATGGAAGTACTTTTGTAGAAAAGATCATTCAGGCTCCTCGAAAGATGTTCAACAACAATAATAAAAAGAGAGGGTGAAAGGGGGTCTCCTTGTCTCAAGCCATGCCTCAAAGTAAAGAAACCATGGGACTCACCATTCATAATAGCAGAGAACCAGACATTGGTAATACAATTTTTGATGAGGCGGTTGAAATTATAAAAAAAACCCAAACAAATGGAAAATTTAAAAGAGGAAATCCCAAGAGAGGTTATCAAAAGCTTTTGAGATGTCCAATTTGAAGAGAATGTTGCCACCTCTAATAGGAACATCAAGGTCATGAACTAGCTCTTTGGTAAGAAGGATATTATCGGATATAGCTCTACTTTTAACAAAGATAGTTTGGTTAGGAGAAATAATTTTAGGGAGCAGCAGGCTTATCCTATTATTAATTAATTTAGCAATGAGTTTTTGAAAGAAGGTGCAAAGGCTAATAAGTCTAAAATCTCCCCAAGTATCAGGATTATTAGTTTTGGGAATGAGATTAATGAAAATGCTAGAAAAGTATCTAGGTAAAGAATTGCCATCAAAGAAATAAATAATAGCATCAATAAGGTCAGACTTAATAATAGGCCAACAATGCTGAAAGAAATGAGTCGTGTAGCCATCAGGGACAGAAATAGAGTCAGTGTTCATGATATTGAGAGTACTACTAATCTCAAATTTCGTAGGATGCAAAGTGAGTAAATGGTTTTCATCATTAGTAATCATAGAGGAGATCAGGTGAGTGTTGGAGAGGGGTTCTAAGTTAGGGTTGTTGTTAATAAATTTTGAAAATGTTGAATGACAAAATCTTTAATTTCATTATTATCGTGATCCAGATAATATATTTTTGATTTTTGAATAGAATGGTTTTTTTTTTAAAAAGAGCATGGAAATACCTTGTATTTATGTCACCATCAGTAATATGTTTGCTAGCAGCCTTTTGCTGCTAATAGGTTCCCTCCATATTTTGCTAATTAATCAAGTTATCTTTAGCAGTGTTCAACTCATTAAGCTTACTAGGGTTAGTTAACACGACATCTTCAAAGGAGCAAACTAATTGTTCCATATTTTTTAGATTGGCAAAAAGATTTTTAAAATGGTTCTTGTTCCACCAATTTAAGTTTTGTTTTAGTCTTTTAAGCTTAAGCCAAAGTCAAATCATGCCTTTAATGGAATTATCCGAGTGAATAGGGGCCATCCAATTAGTGGAAACAACATTAAAGAAATCACTATGTTGGGTCCACAAATTTTGGAATCTAAAAGGAGTGGGAGAGGATATTGTACTGGAAGGAGTTTTGATGGAGATTAATAGCGGTGCATAGTCAGACAAAGTTCTCCTCAAATGCTCAACAGAAGTGAGGGGCCATTGATTGATTCAAAGAGAATTAAAGAGGGTCCTATCACCGCTAGAAGAGTTATGCATAATGTAGTAAAAAACCAATATAAATCGTGAGAATCATATTAAAAAAATCTTCCATGGAGGGATGTTAGGAGAGCCTCCCCTTCTTTCGAGGAAGATATAGTGTTGAAATCACCCCAACCAAGTTTATTGAGAGGAGGTGAAAGTGATCCCAAAGGATGTTCCTACCATCTCTATTACAAGATGCATAGATAAAGGAACCAAGAGAAAAAAATTCACCCAATGAGATTTGAACATTAACCAATTGTTGGAGATCATCAAGGATAGAAATTTTGATTAAATTATTCCAAAACACCAAATTTTATTACTAATATTATAAAAGAAATTTTGAAAGCCTAGTGTTCTAGCAACATGGGTAATCTTAGAAGAGTGAATGAATGGCTCAATAATAAGTAAGGCTATGTTATGAGTATGACAGAGGCTTCTAATATGATTGCGAAAAGTGAGAGTCCCAATACCCCGAACATTCCAAATAAGAAAATTGATCATAATAAGTTGAAGGAAAAGAGAAGAGATAACTGAAAAAAATGAAAAACAAGAAGAAGAGAAACATGAAACAATTATTTATGGGAAGTTAGAGAAGATTGAGTGGTTCTAGTGGAGCTATTAGTGAACATTCTCACTTTAAGGGATTTTTTTAATAACAGTTTGAAAAGGCCTATCTATGTCCAAAGTATCTCCATCTAAAAGAGAGTGACTTGTGATATTCAAAATAGGACCAGTATCTGTCAAAGCATTTCTAATGGTGATTTCCCTTCTTGACGAGAGTTGGTAGAAATAGGTTAGCATGTGTATCACTCTAGGTAATAAAAGGAGAGGTTGTGGCACCATTAATAGGACAAAATTCATTTTCATTTCCATGAGTACTATTCAAATTTTGATCCGTCACCAAATTATCAAAAAATTTTAGAATAATTCTAGAATTAGTTTTGAGATTTTGATCCAACTTGAGGTTCCCATTCAAATCACCATTATGATTCATATGAGTCAAGGGATTATTTTGAGATTCCAAGGTATTACAATTAGAAGCAATGTTAGGTAAGTTATCATTAGTTTCCTCACAAACCTCAATATCATTATTTTTATCAAGCTCATTGTTCTCCAATAGGCAAATCTAGGTAATAAAGAGAGGGGAGAGGGTGAGTTCCATTTTGAGTAACTTTAGGCACATAAGCGAACTTATTGTTTTTTCATTTGTTAGAGAGGGATTAGGATCAGGCAATTTTTTCTTTTTAAGATTAGAGTGTAACACAAAGCATTCTGAGTGATCATGACCATGGATCTTACAATGTGTGCAAAAAAAAGGAAATTTTAAAATTCCACTTATTGATTATACCCAAATTTTTTTAAACTGATCCAAACTTCTTTAGGGTACTTTTTGGTAATAGCAATCTCAACCAAAATACGGACAACTGATGGTCGTGATCTCGCAGCGGTGGCTTGATCTATTTGAAGGGGCCTACCAAAGAGAGCCCCAACCGCAAATAGGACTTGATGGGTAACGTAATGTATCCTCATGTTTGGAAAAGCTAGCCATAAAGGAACAATTGGGGATTCCTCTTTGACATCAAATAGAGGAGACCATTTCAAAAGCCTCATTTGATAATTGTACATAAAGTAAGAGCGACGAGCAAAGACCCTTGAGTAGTCTAAATCATTAGATAGTTGAATAACGATATGTCTAAGATCAATCAATCCGATAGTAGAAACACCCGAGAGCTTTAGGCTATGAAAGAAGGATCGGATACTTTCAAGGCAATTGAACGGTAATGAAAATTATACCAATGAAAGTTCAAAGGCTTCCGACTTTTGCACATCAAGTGAGCACATTACGTACATTCCATGAAAAGAGGTTTAAGTGATAATTAGAAGCATAGAAAGTGTTCTTACGGATAAAGCATCCTTGAAGGACTTAACGATGATGTGTGTCGGTCGATATTACCTTGAAAATCAAAAGCCTTAGCTGACGCTTCAAAGTTCGAAGAGCTCGGCTGTGTGGAAAGCGGTGCTTCTACCATTATAAGTTCAAGGGAAACTCACATAAGCTGTCAACCAAGAGAAGAAATCTAGAAGGAATGATCAGGAATAGTCGAAACACGGCCAAGCTATAAGGAAAAGAAACCTGAGAATGCGGAAGCGGGCCGAAAGAGGGGTGAAACTGAGTGTTTATTTTTTAATTTATTTAGTTAGTTTAGGTTTTGGTTTAGGGTTTGGAGTTTAGGGTTTAGGGTTTAGGGTTTAGGGTTTAGGGTTTAAAATTTTAGGGTTAAGGTCTTTAGGGTTTAGGGTTTAGTGTTAAGGTTCAAGGTTTTCATGGTTTATGGTTTAGGGTTTAGGGTTTAGGATTGTAGGTTTATAGTTTAGGGTTTAGGGTTTAAGATTTAAGGTTTATGGTTTTTTTTTCAAAAAAATTTAAATAAATTGGTAGATTTAGGTTTATTTAGTTTATTTTTTATTTATTTTAGTTTATTTTATTTTTTTTATTTAGGTTTGTTTTTTATTTTTATTTTATTTAGTTTATTTATGTTTGCTTTATTTATTTTAGTTTAGGGCTTTTTTATTTTAGTTTATTTTTTTGGTTTAGTTTTAGGTTTAGGTTTATTTTTTAGTTGAGTTTTAATTTAATTTTATTTTTTTGGTTTAGGTTTTATTTTTTATTTTTAGGTGTAGGTTTAGGTTTTGATATTATTTTTTTAGGTGTAGGTTTTAGGTTTATTCTTAGGTTTTATTTTTTAGTTTAGGTTTATTTTAAGTTTATTTTATTTTATTTGGTTTGGGTTTAGGTTTAAGTTTAGTTTATTTTAGGTTTAAGTTTAGGTTTTATTTATTTTAGTTTAGTTTATTTTAGTTTAGGTTTATGTTGATTATATTTTTATTTTAGGTTTAGGTTTTATTTAGTTTAGGTTTTAAGATTTTTTTAGGTTTATTTTTTTACGTTTAGGGTTTTATTTAGTTTTTATTTTAGGTTTAGGTTTAGGATTGGCTACTTAAAACTTATCTCACTCAAGGCCAACGTGGTGGCTGTAGAGGTGCTTTCTTGTCCGTCGTATGATCTAAGATCAGATGGCTATGATTAATCCCATAACTTAATAAGATTAAATCATATCGATATAGCAAATCTAATAACAACCATCCATTTTGATCACGTGGAACGGATGATGGGTGATCTAACATCATGCAGTGAGGAGAATGGAGTCCATCCTCCATTGCTCACTTGATCCGAAGAGCTTGGATCAACTCCAAGGATCCACACCTTCACGACATTGATCGGAGGGATCCAACGATCAAGATCACAAGAGATGCAAGTTTTCTTCAAAAAGCTCCAACCCATTTTTTACTAAGGATCAGTTTTAGAAGCATACCTCACAGGAGCTCAAGATCAGTGGCTCAAACGATTGAGGAAGCTTCATCTAGTTGAGATGAAGCCCTATTGAGCAACAATAGGATCAATTCCTTGACGTTCACTTGTAAGGCCATGAACCGATGATTTGGAGCTCAACTTTGATAGAAATCCCACCTCCTATGCTCAATAAGCTTGGGAGATGATTCATTATTGCTCAACGAAGCCTAGCGAAGTTGCATGCAAAGTTAATTTGAGTTTGATGGAGAAATGGGTAAGTTAGGTCATAAATGGGAGTGTCCTATTTGGGACAAATAAGAATGGCATTTTCAATCGAGGAGCAGCTTAGGGAAATGGGAGTGCCCAATTTTGGGATGGATAGGAATGGAATTTTCTAATCGAGGAATGAGCTTGGGAGCTTAGGGAATGGCTCTGGCGGGTTGTCTTGCATAGCTAGGGCTTTGAGGAATGATTTTTGTGTGTGTTTGAGTAAAAATGAGGGGGTGTATACCACCATTCATCTTGATCTGATTGTGTGATTGGGTTTCACTTCTAGTGGTTGTCCAACCATCTCAGGGAGATGTGGATGGTGGGGAGGAGGTGAGTTAGCTTGGCTTGGTTGGTTGAAGTTGTGGAGGTGGTTGCAAAAGAGGAATCATAGTTGTCCTATGGGATTGAAATGTTCCAATGGGGAGGGTGAGGTGATTTCACCTCCCATGGGTCATAGTCGACCCAACCACCCCTTGGATCAGGTTGGGTAGTGTCTTGTGCCTAGGTGGACCATTGAGAGAGTACCAAGTGGCCAAGGAATGGAAATGACCAGTTACATGGGTAATTTATCACATGTGATGTCCTTGACCTAAGGGTAGAATGATCATTTGGCATTGAATTTGATTTGGATATATTTAAAATGATCCAAAAGTGGGTTATTTTAAATTTCAAGTCAATTGGAGTTGATTTGGTTAGAGTCGGCTCAATTTGACTCATTTAGGTCAAATTGGGTTAATTTGGGTCAAGTTGACCAATTAGTCAAATTGGATGAAACTAGGGTTAGGTCAAGTTCATATAATCATTTGGGATATTTTGGTTCAATTGATTTCATTTAGTTTGGCTTAGATTTGATTTTGGCTCAATTGAATTTATTTTGGTCAAATGGGTTAAGTTGACAAATTTGACCAAATTATGGCTTGGTTGGATGATGGTTTGGGTTTAGTTGACTAATTAAAGATGATGGTAGGCTTTGGTTTCAATTAATTTGGATTTGGTTTTCATTTAGGCCAACTTGAATCTTTAGGACAATTTGGGCTAAATAGGTCAATTGGGTTCAATTAGATCCAAACATGGCTTTGGTCAAGTTCAACAATCAATTTGGAATGAACATGAGCTATTGGTTTAATCAATTTTGTTTATATTTTGATTTGACCCAATTTGGTCTTTTAGGCCAATTTGGATCAACTTGGGTCAAGAGGGCCAATTTGATTTTGTTTAACTTAATTGAAAGTCAAGTCATATTCAAATGTTGATTTTGATTTGGTATGAATCATTAGTTTCAAGAGATTTTGCTTAGCTTGTAATTTAGTTAGTTTTGGTTCATATGGGTTAAGGGGATGACTTGGTCAAATGACCAAAGTTGACTTGGTTTGACCTAATTTATGATAATTGATCAACTAGGGTGATCAACAATCATGATGGGAGGTTTTGATTGGCTTGGTTCAATCCAATTTTAGGATTTGAACTTGGCTCAAATAGGTCAAATCAATGACTTGGGTCAAGTGGACCAATTGGGTTTAGTTGACTTGATTTTGGGTTGAGTTTTATTTAGTTGAGTTTATATAGGAATATGGGATTGATATATAAATTCAATTGCACTTGGTTCACATGGGTTTTGTTTCATTTGAACATTTCAAGTCAAAAGGGTTAAGTTGGGTTTGACTAGGGTTGGTTTGGTTTGATGATTGTATATTTCATTTATTTTTGTGAATATGATTGAAGGTATGATTTATGAGACATCAATTGAATTGGGGTTTGGAATGATAGAATTTGGCTAAGTCCATGAAGTTGGGTCATGTGGCTTAGGTTTGGATTTTGATTTGGTTTGATTTAGTTTTGATGATTTAAATGTATATTTCATTTAAATTTGTGAAGATGATTAAAAATTTGATTGATTTGTGAGAAAATCAACTGAGTTTGACTTGATTCGGATTAAGATTTGGCAAAGTCCATGGGATAGGTCATATGGCTTAGGAAGGGTTTTGATTTAATTTGATTTAGTTTTGATCATCTGAATGTAGATTTGATTTATATTTAGGAAGATGATTGAAGATATAAATTGATTATGAGAAAATCAATTGATTTTGGATTAATTCATATTAAGATTTGGCTTAAGTCTGTGGGTTAGGTCAAATGGCTAACGAAGGTTTTCAAGTTTGGATTTGATCGTGGGATTCAATCATATGGTTTTAAAATTTTGGTTTTGATTTGGATTTGAATTTGATGTTTGAATTGAACTTGAGGTTTAGTTTCAAAAGGTGAACATGGATTGGATTTGGATTATAGGGTAGGTGGATTATCCTAATCCCTCAGGCATAACCTAATCTTATGTTTAACCATTCTAAGTCTTTTGGCTTAGGTTAAGTGTTTACTTAATTGTTAGAAGTGTCTTATGACTATGGAAGTTTTAGTGTTTAGAAGACTCCTAAGTCTAAGATGGGAAGATTGAATCTGCACACCAAAAGTGAAGTCAATAGGCCTTAGGCTCCATAGTGTTGTCTTTGGAGATAGATGATAGGAAGTCTGAAGCCAAGTTTCACATTATAGACTTGGATACATCTTTCAGCGCTTTGCTTGGGTGACCATGGATACATGAGAACAACATAGTTCCATCCTCTCTACATCAGTGTATGAAGTTCATGAGAGGTGGGATCATTCGCTATGTCAAAGGAGATCTCAAGCCATTTAAGGTTCACGAGGTCGGCATATATGAGGATACATCATACTACCTGCCTCAAAATCAATAAGTCTATTCTCATGAACTTGGCCAAAGTTTAAAAATAAAATGAAAAAAATACAATGAAATATAAAAAGAAAGATAAAAAGAAAAAGAAAAGAAAAGAGAAAATGAAAAAAAATTAAAAGGGAGTGAAAATAAACTTGGAGGAGGAAGTGGAGCTTGACATTAGATTCCACCCACTATTCGTTACTCCATTTGAACATATAGGTAGGACAAGCTAACCTCCACCAGGCAGAGGAAGAGGCTAGTTTAGAGGAAGTCCCAGGGGTGAAAAACCTCCTTATTGGCCACCCAATAGAAGATATGTCTCAGCTACTAAGAGTACACTTGCTATCCATATAGACTTAGAATCTAAATCATAGGATGAGTCTTATATGGTTAGCTCACCAGCCAACTCTTGTCAATAGTAGATTCCCTTGGAGGTGACACTTGAGCTAGATAATGAGAGGCTCCAGCAAAGCATAAGTGTATCCAAGTCTATATGTGAAACAATTAGGCATCTTGGGAACTCTAACCCACTTTCATCTCAAAAATTTGAGGGTTTGGTAGTTAAGGAAGCCCCTAAGTCATCCATCAGTGTGAAGACTCAAAAGTTCTTTTTGGGACCATCATCCTCAAGTCAAGAAGTTGATGTTGAACTTGAGGATGATTCATATAAAGATTTAATAGAATTACCTTTTGATTAGTACTTGCCTTGTGTTCATAATTTAGCAAAGAAATGGTTAATTCCACATACTTGGTCAAAGCAAAGGTTTGACTACTTCAAAAGAATACAGAAGAACAAATGCAAAAGCTCTCAATCATGACCAAGACTACAAGTCGGTATAGTGGGTGTAGTCGATGATGACGATTATTACTTAGTTATTACCAGTCATTTGGAATTTGATAGGCTCTTTTCAAATCACATTAACTCACATGAGGATCTATGCTTAGAAACTTCAGATGATTTTGAAGTCAAAGATGCACCGCTAGAGTTCAAAAAAGATATCAAGTCAACCATCGATAAGCTCAAGGAAATCAACTTAGGAACTGAAGAAGATCCACACTCGACATACATCAGTTCTTTGTTGAATGAAATTGAAACCAATGACTTAGTTAAGCTATTGACTAAGTTTAAGGACTACTTTGCATGGAGTTATGAAGAGATGCCTAGATTGGATCATGACATAGCGGTCCATAAAGTAGTAATAAACTCACCATCAAGCAACATACAATTAGACATAGAACAACAGGTCAATTAAGAAGTTAAAAAATTGATTGATGCTGGCATCATTAGAGAAGATTAATACCCTTCTTGGTTAGCCTATGTCATTCCAATTAAGAAAAGGAATGGACAAATTTGCATATATGTCAATTTTAGGGATTTAAATAAGTCATGTCCAAAAGATGAATTTCCACTACCAATCTGAGATGGTGGGACATTACCTCATCTCATGTAGTCTTCTCTTTCATGGATGGCTCATCTAGATATAACCAAATAAAGATGGCCCCGAAGATGAAAAAACACTACTTTTAGAACTCATTGGAATCTTTTTAACATAAGGTCATGCCTTCGACCTTAAAATGAGGTGCTACATACCGGCTATGACTTGAATCTTTGATGAACTCATTCATCATCAAGTTAAGTGCTATGTCAATGATCTCGTGGTCAAAAGTAGAGAAAATAAAGACCATTTCTTTTACTTGAGAGTAGTTGTCAAACAGTTAAGATAAATGAACCCTCTATAGTGTGCATTCGGGGGAGCTTCTATGAAATTCCTTAGCTTTTTTGTCCATCACTAGGGAATCAAAAGATCTCGAGAAGATGAAGGCAATATTAGGAATCCCACCCCAAAAAGTTTAACTCAACTTAGATCATTCCAAGGGAGATTATCATATCTAAGATGCTTTATATCCAACTTATCGGGAAGATGTAAGCCATTCTGAGCACTTGTAAAAAGAATGGCAAGTTCAACTAAGATAATAAGTGTGAGCATGCCTTCAAAGACATTAAGCATTACCTGATAACACCATCGATTCTAGTAGCCCCTATCCTAGGCAAGCTGCTCATACTTTACACTGCTTCATCAGATGACTCCCTTGGTGCATTTTTGGCCAAAGCCAATGACAAAGGAAAGAAAAATGAACTTTACTACCTCAACTATCTTCTAATCCCTTCTCAGGCTAATTATCCACCCATTGAGAAGCATTGCCTAGCTTTAATCTTTGCATCCCAAAAGTTACAACACAACATGTTTTCATAAGGTGAACTTAATCTTTAAGACCAATTTAATATAGTATCTCATGAAAAAACTGATGCTGTCCAGATGTTTGGCACGATGGTCCATGATCCTCTTATAGTTTGACATTACCTTCCTACTCCTTTGTGTAGTAAAAAGAAAAGCACTAGCAGATTTCTTAGTAGCACACCCACTTCCTGCTTACTCTTAGCTTAGTGATGACCTCCACAATGAATAAATAATGAACTTAGGGGATACTAGCATTCACCACTAAGAGATGTACTTTGATGGTGTGGCTTCCAGTCAAACAGGAGAAGAACAAAAATATACTATTCCATGAAAGGTAAGGGTAGGAATAGTTCCCTTAACTCTTGATCGCGTGTGATGAGATTCTCATATCATCTGTCCAATCCATGCACCAATAATGAAGCCGAATATGAGGCTCTAATTGTGGGTATGGAGTTAGCCGTTACTCTAAGCATCCAGAACATCAACATCTTCGAGGATTCTCAGCTAGTTATCAACCAAATCACTGGGTCCTCTAAAGTTATAAAGCCCAAGCTATCATCATCGCACAAGTACACCATAGACTTGTTGGGCCAAAGGAGGTTACCATTTATAAGATTCCTTAAGAAGAGAATGTTGTAGCATATATTTTAGCCAAGCTTATCAAGGAGTTGGCATATCCAGAGGATGAGTCCATATAAATAAAGGTCCAAAATAGACAAGTCTTATCTCTTATTGATGTTGAGTTCAAAAGTACTCTCTTGAAGGGCAGCTTGCCATTACCAAAAAAGATGAAGAGTTAGATTGGAGGAAACCATTCATGGATTACTTAAATAAAGGAAAACTATCTCAAGAGAAGTCCCAAGCCCATCAGATGAAGCAAAGAACACTTTCTTATACTGTTGTGGATGGTGGATTATACAGATGGTCTTTCGATCATATGTCATTACAGCAAAGCCCATAAGATCGGGTACACTTAGGATTATGTGGAGCCAACCAATCTAGTCAGAAGATGAAAGCCAAGATCAAGATATTAGGATACTATTCACCATCGATGATCAAAGATTATATGAATACTGCTAGGCGATGCCACAAATGTCAAATGCATGGTGTGGTCCTACACCAACCACCCAATATTCTACATCCAACATTAGCCTCATGGCCATTTGAGAGTTGGGTGTACTGACATAGTGGGTCCGATAGATCCTTATTCTTCATAGGGTCATCAATTAATCTTAACTGCTACTAACTATTTTCCAAATGGGCAAAGGTGATTACTCTCAAAGAGGTCACAACTCAGTATGTACTCCAGTATTTTAGAAATCATATCATATATAGGTTCAGAGTACCTCGATGAATTATATCTGATAATAGTACTGCATTCAAGAGCACCGAGATCAAAAACATTTCCTGAAGACACAACATTGATTGAAGATATTCCACCATCAACTACCCAAGGGAAAACAGCCTAGCAGAAGCCTACAATAAAACTCTCATCCAAATACTGAAGAAGACACTCAGTAATAATAAACGATAGTGGCATGAGCAGTTAGTTGAAGCCTTGTTGGACTACGGGACCACATATAAAACTCTAACTCAGTCTACTCCTTTTTTCTTAGTGTAAGGGCCCGAAGCCATTCAACCATTAAAGTTCAACTCTCATCACTAAGGATAGCTATGTGTAGTAAGATCATACGAGAGCAAAATATCAAGTTGTAGTTAGAAGAGCTCAAAGGTTTGAAGGAGAGATGCCTGCGGTCATGCAAAAATCTCGAGTTATACAAAGCTAAAATGATTCAAGGTTACAATAAGTTGGTCCACCCTATAGCTTTTCAAGTAAGAGAGCTTCTTTTTTATTTTAAGGAGATTGATTATTGCTCATCATAAGATGGGAGACAAGTTTGAACCCACTTGGTAAGGCCCTTTTGGCATAGAGAAGGCCTACCTAGGAGGATCTTACCACCTTATTAATGGTGGGGAGAAATCAAGTGGGATCTACTTAGAGAAATATTATAAATCATGTTTAAAAATAACTATCATCAATGAAAATTTTATTTTGAATTCAATCTCTTCCATGTTGAAAGTATTCTTGTTTGCGAATTAGCCATGATATGTTTAGGGTAGGTGTAAGGAACCCGAGTGGCATCCTATCCTTCATCAATAAACATAAACACAAACTACAGACAAACATATAAAATAAATAAATATTTTATCTTGGGCTACTACAGTTGAGATAATGCCCCTGACACTCGCTAGACAACCTACCTACTAGTGTGTCCCCAATGGTCTTCTTTCTTTGAGGATGTAAGCTACGCTTTCTTCTTTACTTGCCACTTATGATGATCACCTCGTTAGATTGGTAGGCCTTACTGCGTGCCGGTAAGCTACCTCATGTTGGCTTCATTTAAGAGGATGTGAGTCTGTAATGCTTTCTTCTTGGATTAGCCTTCGTAATCTGGCAGGGCCAAGTATATTTAAAGTTTAGGATAAGTCCCTTAGTAGCTCCTTCTCTCCTGACTGCTTCAAGTCTAGGTCCAGTCCTTCCTCGGGGCTCCTTGCTTAATAGTCACTCTAGGTCAGATCGCATCTGTCCTGTTAATGATAGGCTATTTTGATGATCAGTTCCACTTGAAAAGTTATAAGCTTACATGCTTTCTTTCTAGATTGATCATTGCACACCGGCACCAAAGGTTGGTTGGTTCTCACTATGTCGATGGATACACTAGTCATGCTGATGGGTACCATTGGTTGGGTTCTTAGGATACACCACTAATGGAAGATGTAAGTCTGCTACACTTTCTCCTTGAGTTGGCCACCATACACCTATAAAATTTCTTTTCCAAGGCTCAAGATAATGCCTCTAACAGCACCTCTTCTATGGGCATTATATTTGAATCACATCCTTTGTGACCCCATTTAGACACTAACTAGATTACAATCAGATTGGATAGTTTACCTTTCATAGTAACCACCCCTGTGGTTGGAGAATTCATCCTGTGAATTTGAAGATTCTCCCTTGGTCTAGTAAATTTGAGATAGGTCAAAGCCAACATAGCCCCTTCTCAGTGTGGTCCCTCGCACACCAATAAGATCCACACAAACATATAAATAAAATATATGTTCACTTATGGATTAGGAGGACTCCCTTAGCAGTACCTTTTCCCAAGCTGGCATCCTATCTTTAGGGCAGTGTAAAAAACTCCCTATAGGAATCGCCTGCTACTCTTAAGTTGATATAAGTCCCCAACGAAATTCACTCAATAGTTGCCCCTAAGTCAGGTTTGATTTGTTGTGCTACTAACAGGTCACCCCAGTAGTGCTACACCTTCTTCCTAGCATAGTCATTGCACATCGAAAGGCAACCCCTTAGGTTGGCTAGTTCTACCCCACGGCCAGTAGACTATCCCTTTGGATTAGTAAATCTGAGATTGGACATTGATATAACCCCTTCTCTATGGGTACATCACAAATTGACATGGTCCATAAATTAAATATATCAAATTTGATTGTGCTCACATCCCCAGTGGATATGCCCTCAATTCAAAATCAAACTAAACCAAACAAACCTTATCAAAATCACATGAAATTAAGAAGAAAATTAATCTTGACTACTTTTGAGTTGACATAAGTCACTAGTAACATTCACTCAATAGTCGCCCTAGGTCAGGTTAGATTTATTGTGCATCCAATAGGTCACCACAGTAGTTGTTCCTTGCTTTGGAAGATGTAAGTATGCTACGCCTTCTTCCTAGCATGGTAGTTGCAAACCGAAAGGCAACCCCTTAAGTTGGAAAGCTCTACCCTACAGCCGGTAGACTATCCCTTTTGATTTATAAACTTGAGGGGTCAAGGCTAATATATCCACTTCTCAATGGGTCCAACACACACCAACAAAGTCCATACATTAACTTAAATTAAATTAAACCCAATCTAATTTTCCAAGTGTAGTTAAATCACACCTTTCTCTCTAGTGGAGCCCCAAATCATATATAATCAAGTCAAGAATACAAATCAAATTCAAAACAAATCTCCAACTAAATTAAACAACTCTCCTTAATAAAGTCTAAATTCAAAGAAATCCAACCAAACTTTATTCATAGTGGATATATCCCCAAAAAAATATA
Source organism: Cymbidium sinense (assembly GCA_021442155.1). Lineage (NCBI taxonomy): Eukaryota > Viridiplantae > Streptophyta > Magnoliopsida > Asparagales > Orchidaceae > Cymbidium > Cymbidium sinense. The sequence goes on from CM038222.1 coordinate 437,739, forward strand.
TGATATCAAACTCAAATCCCAAACCCCATCAGATAGCATGAACCTTTTTCCATAGTGGAAGGTTCAAATACCTGATCCCCAATGGACTCGAGCCCATATCTTTAGTAGATATGCCTCCACATAAATTAAAACAAAATAAATTAAAGTTGATTCGATCTTAATCCCTAGTGGATTATAAATTCTTATGTAAACTTCTTTCCATAAATCATTTAATCAAATTCAAACCTTATCCCTAGATTTTCTTCTTCTATGCCCTCAATATAGACTCACATGTCATGTCCAATGCATGTGTGATCCCTAGAAGATCTCCTTCCATGTCCTTGACATGGAATTCTCATCAAATCTTATTTATTCTCTTATGCACGTTTTAATACTTCAACCAAAAGCCTACAATGTATTCGTTCAAATTACATCATCTTAACATTGTAATCAACATTTTATGATTTGTGATGGTGCAAGTTCAAACTAACTATAAAATATCATGCTAAAATATTATATTATGAATTAACACACTATATTATATTATAATATATGATGTTATATTATAATTTTCTATTATATAATATATTTTCTAACATTACACCTCATTAGAATCACTTAAAAGGTTCAAATAATAAAATTTTCTCAAAATATGAATAATGTTCATTTTAGATGTAAAATTGTTATTTTTCTATTAAAAATGTTACTAAATAGCATAATTTGGTGTTGCTTCTTGGTGTGTGCCATCAATTTGGCCAAATTCTTCCATCTCATCCTTCAAATTTATATTTTTGGGAGTTTTGAACCAATGTATTATAATAGAAGTAAAACATACTAAAATGTACAATAACATTTAGTAACACACCACCACATTCATATATATGTGAAGTTATATTGTTATGTACATTATATTTTAATGTGCTTTTATATAATATATTATCTTACATTACACTTTAAAATGAATCACTTTAAGAAAATAATTTATAAAATTTGATTGAAAAATGACCTTTTTATGTAAAATTCCATTCTTTTGATTAAATGACACACCTTAGCACATGCCGAATGATGTTCCCTAAAGCTTACCTTAAATTTTGCCAAATCCCATCATCTCAGCCTATAAATTAGAATGTTTATGACTTATACAAATACAAACTCTACTACATCATACTATAACAAACTAAAATATGCTAAACAAAAGTAGTAATACACAATAGTATGCTATAATGATGTTACACTATGTTATGTCATCCTATATTATAATAAACTATAACATGTTATATTATATTATATTGCATATCACATCACAAGAGATTGGTTAAGATAAAAAATCTTAAAATTAGTCTAAACAATAAAAAACTATATTTTTTAATCGTATCACTTACATATTTTAAGGTGAAATAATACATTATGATGCCATACTATACCTATTATTAACTTGGCTAAATTCCACCATTTTAATGGATAAATCAATATTTTTATAAATAATGTTAGTGTAGGATCGACTGCATGATTGTAAAATACTAAAAGAATTTAAAATGCGCAGAATAATATATTATGATATATGATGTTATACTATGCTACAACATGTAATATATTTTTTGAATATAAAATCTTACTTTTTTTACTACAAGTGGCATAGCACACCTTTGGTACTACAACCTAATTCCCCCTACAAATTTAACAAATTTCATCATCTTATTTATTAAATTAATATTTTAATGATTTATATTAATATAGACTGTAGGACACAATACCATAATATACTAAAACATTTCAAAACATCTTATAACTTCCAAAAAAACATCACTACATGCTCAAATATATGATGCTACATTATACTATAATATATAGTATTATAATATGATTTAGGGTTAGGATTTAGGGAATTGAAATCTCTAGTAGTTGACGAAAAGTCTCTTGAAGACATTTTCTTTAGCTATGCTAGGATTAGGTCATTCTTTAGATCTACTCATATTGACATCTTTATTCAAGGTTTGGGGTTTAGGGTTAATTTAGGGTTTAGGGTTTAGGGATTATTTAGGGCTTAGGGTTTAGGGCTAGTTTAGGGTTTAGAGTTTGGGGTTTGGGGTTTAGGGTTTAGGCCTAGGTTTTGTGTTTGTGGGTTTATTTATGGTTTAGGGTTTAGGTTTGGATTTTAGGAGGTTTGCCTAGGTTTTAAAGTTTAGGGTTTATGTTTTATGGTTTAGGTTTAAGGTTTGTGATTATAGGTTAAGGGTTTAGGGGTTGTTAGTTTAGGTTTAGGGTTTAAGTTTTAGTTTATGTTTAGGGTTTAGGTTTTAAGGATTTTTTTAATAGATAACAAATTGATTCAATATTTCTTTTTTATTTCATCAACTAAGTAGCACCCCAAGTTTCTAAGACATGACATAGATAAAAAATTAGCACCCATAGAGAAAATCAAAACCCTACATAAGTATAACCATCTCTATAGTAAATACATTATTTCATAAGCAGCAGATTGGATTGACAATTCTTTAGTTTCTGCAGTTCCCATCTGAACCACCCCCGCCTGTTGAGTAGCGGGATCCGCCATCATATACCTGATCTCTTCATCTGCCATAACCATAGCCGTAACCCCCTTTGCTCCTCCCACCTCCATAACCACCACTACTCTGACCACCACCTCCATATCCACAAATAGCTCTAGATCCCCCACCATCATTATGATAACCATTGCCTTTGCCTCCACCGCCAGATCTATATTGAGCCTAGCTGATGGTGTTGTTCCTGCCATCAAGGTTCTGCATATCCATAGGGTTTAGGGTTAGTTTAAGGTTTAGGTTTTAGGGTATAGGTTTCAGGGTTATATGTTTTAAGGTTTAGGGCTTAGGTTTTAGGGTTTAAGGTTTTAGGGTTTAGGGTTTACTGTTTAGGATTTAGGTTTAGGTTTTAGAGTTTAGGGTTTAGGGTTGTAGGTTCACAGTTTAGGCTTATTTTTACAGTTTAAGGTTTAGGTTTTTTTTTGAAATTAACTAAATCGATAGGTTTAAGTTTATTTAGCTTATTTAATTTATTTTTTTATTAATTTGAGTTTATTTTTTTTAATTTTATTTAGGTTTATTTTTTATTTTTATTTAGTTTAGTATATTTATTTTAGGTTTATTTATTTTAGTTTAGGTTTTATTATTTTAGTTTGTTTTCTTGGTTTAGGTTTATTTTTTGGTTGACTTTTATTTTTATTTTATTTTTTAGTTTTAGATTTTATTTTTATTTTTAGGTTTCTATTAGGTTTTTATTTTATTTTTTTTGGTTTAGGTTTTAGGTTTTTATTTTAGGTTTATTTTTAGATTTTATATTTTAGTTTAGGTTTAGGTTTATTTTTATTTTATTTTATTTTATGTAGTTTAAGTTTTTGTTTAGGTTTAGTTTACTTTAGGTTTGAGTTTAGGTTTTATTTATTTTAGTTTAGTTTATTTTAGTTTAAGTTTAGGTTTATTTTATTTTGTTTTTCTAATTTTTATTTTAGGTTTATATTTTTTTTTAGTTTAGGATTTAGGTTTTATGTTTTATTTTATTTTAGGCTTTCTTTTTTAAATTTATTTTTAGGTTTATGTTTTATTTAGTATTTATTTCATTTTATTTTAGGTTTATTTCATTTTTACTTTTAATTTTAGCTTAGGTTTATTTTAGTTTTATTTATTTTATATTATTTTATTTGAGGATTAGGTTTAGATTTTTATGTTTATTTTATTTTATTTTATTTAGGTTTAGCTTTTATTTATTTTATTTTTAGGTTTATTTAGATTAGTTTTAGGTTGGGTTTAGGGAGATGGTAAGGCCCAGGGCCTGAGCCCAGAGTGGATCTTAGAGTTTAGGGTTCAATGACCAGGATCAGGTCAGGCCCAGGGTAGTTAGTGCTTGCTTTAGATGTTTTGGCTCATGGTTTAGTTTAGCCTCAGATAGGGTTTAAAAGGCAGGGTAGTTGTGGGTTTAGGTTTTGGCCAGGCTTTGCCTGTGCCTGTTTAGTGGGCCTAGGGTCAGGCACAGTTGTAGGTCTGGGGCCCAGACTGGGGTAGATGCAGGTTAGCATTAGGGTCAGGGTTAGTCAGTTAGAGTTTAGATAAGATTTAGGGTTTAGGGTTTATGGATTATGGTTTAGGTAGGTTTAGGGTCGGTTTAGGGTAGGGTTAGTTTGAGGGTTTATGTTTTAGGATTAGGGTTATTTTAATTTTATTATATTTTATTTTTTTTTAAATTAAAACCAATAAAGTTAGTATTAGTTTATTTATTTTTAGTTTTATTTATTTTAGTTTATTTTATTTTTTTATTTTTATTTAGGTTTATTTTATTTTTATTTAGTTTAGTTTATTTTATTTGAGGTTTATTTATTTTAGTTTAGGTTTTTTTATTTAATTATTTTTTGGTTTAGGTTTAGGTTTATTTATTAGTTTATTTATTTTATTTTATTTTTAGGTTTAGGTTTTAATTTTTAATTTTAAATTTATTTACAATTTTATTTTATTTTTTCTAGGTTTAGGTTTTGGTTTTATTTTAGGTTTATTCTTTGGTTTTATTTTTAGTTTATTTAGTTTAGGTTTTTTTGTTTTATTTTATTTTATTTGGTTTAGTTTTTTATCATTTTATTTATTATTTTTTTAGTTTAGGGTTTAAGTTTATTTATTTATTCTTAAGTTTATTTTAGTTTAGGTTTTATTTAGTTTTATTTTAAGTTAAATTTTATTTTATTTAGTTTTTTGTAGTTTAGTTTAGGTTTTATCTATTTTATCTTAGTTTAATTTTATTTTCATTTCATTTTAGGTTTAGGTTTTTTAGTTTAGTTTATCTATTATTGTATTTTATTTTATCTTTAGGTTGTTTATTTATTTTTTTAGGTTATTTAGAGGTGAGTTTAGTGATTTAGGGTTTGGGGTAAGGTTTAGGGTTTAAGTTTAGGGTTTATTGGGTTTGGGGGTTTGGGGGGTTGGTTTAATTTATGGTTTTTGGGTTTAGGGTTTAGGGTTTAGGGTTTAGGGTTTAAGGTTTAAGGTTTTTAGGGTTTAAGGCTTAGGGTTTAGGGTTGAGGGTTTAGGTTTTAGATTTTAGGTCTAGGGTTCAGGTTTTAGTTTAGGGTTTATGGTTTTTATTTTTTTTAATAGAGAAAAATTCAAATTCAACATTTCTTCTTTTTGATTTCACATACAATGACATAGATAAAAAATGAGCACGCTTAAAGCAAATCAAAAACTCTAGATAATTAGAACTATCTTACTATAAAGACAGTTCCATAAGCAAAGAAATCGATCATCAATTTTAGTTTCTCCAATTCCCATGTAACCACTCTCAGTATCTCAGATCCACCAACATATCCCCGATCTCTCCCTCCCCCACACCATGGTTATAACCTTTATCATTCCTCCTGCCTCCATAACCACCACTACTCTGACCACCACCTCCATATCCACCAGCACTTCTAGATCCCCCACCAACACTACGATAACCGCTGCCTCCACCTTCGCCTCCACTACTATATCTAAACTAAGCCTAGTTGATGGTGATGTCCCTACCGTCAAGGTTCTTCCCATTCTTAGGGTTTAGGTTTCTTAGGTTTTATGATAAGGTTTATTTTTCAATTTATATAGTTACTTTAGGTTTAAGTTTAGTGTTTGGGGTTTAGGGTTTACAATTTAGGGTTTAGGGTCTAGGGTTTAGGGTTAGGGTTTAGGGTTTAGGGTTTATGCTTTTAGGATTTAGGGTTTAGGATTAGGGTTTAGGGTTTATGATTTAGGGTTTAGGGCTTAGGGTTTAGTGTTTATGTTTTTTAGGATTTAGGGTTTAGGGTTGTAGGTTTAGTGTTGTAGGTTTATGATTTAGGGTTTAGGGTTAGTTTTAAGGTTTTTTAAAAAAAAACAAATTAAGTAAACTGGTTGGTTTAGATTTATTTAGTTTATTTTTTATTTATTTTATTTATTTTTATTTAGTTTTATTTATTTATTTTAGGTTTATTTATTTTATTTTAGTTTATTTTTTAGGTTTAGGTTTAGGTTTACATTTATTTTTTAAGTTTAGGTTATATTTTTTATTTTTAGGTTTATGTTTAGGTTTATTTCTTTTAGGTTTAGGTTATAGGTTTTTATTTTAGGTTTATTTTTAGGTTTTATGTTTTAGTTTAGGTTTAGGTTTATTTTTAGTTTACTTTATTTTATTTAGTTTAAGGTTTAAGTTAAGTTTATTTTAAGTTTAAGTTTAGGTTTTATTTATTTTAGTTTAACTTATTTTAATTTGGGTTTAGGTTTATTTTATTTTTATTTTAGGTTTATTTTAATTTTTAGTTTAGGGTTTGGGTTTTATTTTTTATTTATTTTATTTTATTTTAGGTTTATTTTTTAGGTTTATTTATTATTTTATTTAATTTTAGTTTATTTTATTTTTAATTTAAGTTTAGTTTTTATTATATTTAGGATTTTTTGTTCTTAAATTTATTTTATTTTATTTGAGATAGTCTAGTTTTTTATTTTTTTTATTTTTTTAGTTTATTTTTATTTTTATTTTATTTTATTTTTAGGTTTAGTTTGGTTATTTTATTTTATTTTTTATTTTATTTAGGTTAATTTACTTATTTAATTTTAGGTTTATTTACTTTAGGTTTAGGTTTTTAGATTTAGGGGTCCGTGGTAGAGTGGTAGTGGATTTAGGGTTTAGAGGATTTAGGCTTTAGTGTTTTAGGCTCAGGTTTAGGATTTAGTTTTAGAGTTAGGGTTTAGGTCTCAAGTCTGTTAACAGGGATCAGGTTAGTTTAGGGTTTAGGAATAGGGGTTTATGGATTTCACGTAGGTTTTTAGTGTAGGGTTTAGAGTTTAGGGTTTAGGGTTTAGGGTTTAGGGTAGCGTTTAGCATTTATGGTTTAGAGTTTAGGGTCAGGTTAGTTTAGGGTTTTGGTGGTTGGGTAAGGTTAGTTTGGTGGTTAGGCTCAGATTTAGGGTTTAGGATTGATTTAAGGTTTAGTTTTTTTTGCAAAAAAATAGTAAACCACTGGTTTAGGTTTATTTAGTTTATTTTTTATTTAGTTTAGTTTATTTTATTTATATTTATATTTAGGTATAATTTTTACTTTTATTTAGTTTATTTTATTTATTTTAGGTTTATGTTTATTTTATAGTTTAGTTTTATTTTTATTTTATTTTTTAGGTATAGGTTATATTTTTTTTATTTTTAAGTTTAAGATTTTGTTTTAATTTTACTTTTTTAGGTTTAGGTTTTAGATTTTTATTTTGGGTTTATTTTTAGGTTTTAATTTTTTTAGTTTAGGTTTAGGTTAATTTTTAGTTTATTTTATTTTATTTACTTTAATGTTTAGGTTTAGCTTTTTTTTATATTTTTAGGTTTAGTTTATTTTATTTCTTTATTTTATTTTAGGTTTAAGGTTTTTTTTTAGTTTTAGTGTTTTATTTTATTTATTTATTTATATTTAGGTTTAAGTTTTTTATTTAGCTTTTATTTTATTTTATTTTATTTTATTTTATTTTATTTTACATTTATTTTTTTATTTTATTTAGTTTTTATTTTGGGTTTATTTATTTTATTTTAGTTTAGGTTTATTTATTTTATTTTAGTTTATTTTAGGTTTTAAATTTAATTTTAGTTTAGTTTTATTTTGTATTATTTTTTATATTTAAGTTTATGTTTAAGTTTAGGTTTTTATTTTACTTAGGTTTAGGTTTTTTATTTTTTTTATTTTTAGGTTTTTTTTTAGTTTAAGTTTAGGTTTTTAGATTTGTACTATTTAGGATTTAGTGTTTAGGGTTTAGGATTTAGGGTTTAGGGTTTATGGTGTAGGTTTAGGATGTTTAGGTGGGTTAGGGGTTTAGGGTTTAGGTGGTCAGTGTGGAGGTTTAGGGTTTAGGGTTTAGGGTTTAGGGTTGTAGGTTTAGGGTTTAGTGTTTAGGGTTTTGGCTTAGTTTTAGACTTTAGGGTATAGGGTTAGAGTTTTTTTTTATATTAAGTAAACTGGTAGGTTTATGTTTATTTAGTTTATTTTTTTATTTTAGTTTATTTTATTTTTTATTTTTATTCAGGTTCATTTTTATTTCTATTTAGTTTAGTTTATTTATGGAGTGTAATTTTAGTTGTTGAAGTTATAGTGGTAGTGTTGTGACATTAGGTGAACAAGTCATTAAAAAGAGTGAGTGATTCAGGTATTTAGGCTATATTACTCAAAATGATGGTGAAATAGATGGAGATTTTATTAGTTGAATTCAAGTTGAATGGTTGAAGTGGAGGAATGTATTTAGCCTATTGTGTGATAGAAAAGTACCACTTAAACTTAAGGGAAAATTTTATAAGAAGGTGGCAAGACCTACAATGATTTTGATGCAAAATGTTGGCCAATAGAAGAGAATCATGAGACTAAGTTAAGTGTTACAAAGACAAGGATGCTCAGGTGGATGAGTGGCTTCACTCTTAGAGATAAAATGCAAAATCTGAATGTTCGAGAAAAAGTTGGAGTAGCTCCAATGGTAGATAAAATTAGAGAGAGTGGCTTTAGATGGTTTGGCCACATAAAGCGTCGGCAGTCCAATGACCCAATTAAGAGAGTAGATGCATTTGATTTGCCTTATGTTAAGAAAGGTTGATGTAGACCTAAAAAGGCAAGGTTAAGATGTATAAAAAATGAACTTAGCATAGTTGAATTGAGTGATAATTAGACACCTAATAGGACACAATGGAGACGAAGGATTTATGTAGCCGACCCCACTTAGTGGGATGAAGGCTTGTTGTTATTATTGTTGTAGTTTAGTTTATTTATTTTTATTTTTTTTATTATAGTTTTTTTTAGGTTTAGGTTTAGGTTTAATTTTATTTTTTTAGTTTAGTTAAATTTTTATTTTATTTTTCAGGTTTAGGTTTAAGTTTTTATTCTATTTTTTTACATTAAGGTTTTAGGTTTTTATTTTAGGTTTATTTTTTTGGTTTTACTTTTTAGTTTAGGTTGAGGTTTATTTTTAGCTTATTTATTTTATTTATGGTTTAGGTTTAAGTTTAGGTTTAGTTTATTTTAGGTTTAAGTTGAGTATTTGTTTATATTAGTTTAGTTTATTTTAGTTTAGGTTTTGGTTTATTTTATTTTTATTTTAGGTTTAGGTTTTTCTTTTTAGTTTAGGGTAAAGGTTTTATTGTTTATTTTTTTAAAGTTTATTTTCTAAGTTTAGATTTTTATTTAGTTTTTATTTTATTTTAATTTAGGTTTATCTTATTTTTAATTTTAGATTTAGTTTTTAATTTATTTAGGTTTTTATTTTTTTAGTTTAGTTTACATTTTTTTAGGTTTAAGTTTTGGTTTAGGTTTTATTTTATTTTATTATTTTATTATTTTATTTTGTTTTATGCTTTTTAATTTATTTTATTTTTAGGTTTTATTTAGTTTAGGTTTAGGCTTTTAATTTTTTAGGGTTTAGGCTTTAGGGTTTATGGTTTAAGGTTTATGGATAGTTGAGGGTTTAGTGTTTAGGGTTTAGGGTTTAAGGTTTAGGGATAGTTTAGGGTTTAGGGTTTAGGATTATTTGAGTGTTTAGGGTTTAGGGTTTAGGGTTTAAGGTGTAGGGTTTAGGGTTTAGGGTTTAGGTCTAAGATTCAAGTTTTAGTTTAGGGTTTAGGGTTTGATGTTTTTTTTAATAGAGAACAAATTTAGATTCATGATTTCTTCTTTTCAATTTCATCAGCCAAGTAACACACGAAGTTTTCTAAGACATAAACGATGACATTGATAAAAAATGAGCACACATAGAGCAAATCAAAAACCCTAGATAAGTAGAACCATCTCTACTATATTGACACAGTTCCATAAGCAGCATATCAGATCGACCGTTCTTCAGTTAGTCTAGTTTCCATCAAAACCACCTTGGCCTCTCGAGTAGCAGGATCCACTATCATATCACCGATCTCTCCCTCTACCACCACCATAGTTTCATCCTCTATCTCTTCTCCCGCCACCATAACCACCACTACTCCGACCACCACCTCCATATCCACGAGCACCTCCAGATCAACTACCACCACTATGATAATCATCGCCTCCGCCTTCGCCTCCACCGCCAGATCATCACTAAGCTGAATGGATGATGATGTTCTTGTCATCAAGGTTATGCCCATTTTTAGGGTTTGGGTTTAGGTTGAGGTTTATTTGGGTTTAGATTTTAGGTTTATTTTTTAATTTATTTAGTTACTATAGGATAAGGTTTAGGGTTTAGGGTTAGGGTTTAGGGTTTAGGGTTAGGGTTTAGGGTTTATGGTTTAGGGTTTAGGGTTTAGGGTTAGGGTTTAGAGTTTAGGGTTTAGGGTTAGGGTTGTAGGTTTAGGGTTTAGGGTTTAGGGTTTATTTTGATTTAAGTAAACCGATAGGTTTAGGTTTATTTAGTTTATTTAGTTTATTTTTTACTTATTTTAATCTATTTTATTTATTATTTTATTTAGTCTTATTTTTTAGTTTTATTTAGTTTTGTTTATTTATTTTAGGTTTATTTATTTAGTTTAGGTTTTTATTTTAGTTTATTTTTAAAGTTTTGGTTTAGGTTTAGGTTTATTTTTTAGTTGAGTTTTTTTAGTTTATTTTTGAGGTTTAGTTTTTTTTAGGTTTAGGTTTAGGTTTTTATTTTATTTTTTTAGGTTTAGGTTTTAGGTTTTTATTTTAGTTTTATTTTAGGTTTTATTTTTTAGTTTAGGTTTAGGTTTTTTTTAGTTTATTTTATTTTATTTAGTTTAGGTTTAGGTTTAAGTTTAGGTTTAGGTTTTACTTATTTTAGTTTAGTTTTAGGTTTATTTTATTTTTATTATAGGTCTAGTTTTTTTTTAGTTTAGGATTTAGGTTTTATTTTTTATATATTTTAGGTTTTTTTAAGGTATATTTTTTAGATTTAGGTTTTTTTAGTTATTATTTTATTTTATTTTAGGTTTACTCTATTTTTATTATATGTTTAATTTTAATTTTATTTAGGTCTTTTATTCTTAGGTTTATTTTATTTTTTAGTTTAGTTTATGTATTTATTTATTTTATTTTAATTTATTTTTATTAATTTATTTTATTTTATTTTTAGGTTTAGGTTTTAGTTTAGATTTTTATTATATATTTTCTAAAATTTTATTTAGGTTTAGATTTTTTTTATTTCATTTTAAAGATTTATTTAGTTTAGGTTTAGGTTTTTAGGTTTTTAGGGTTTAGGGTTTAGGGTTTAGGCTTTTTAGTTTTATGGTTTAGGGTTTTAGGGTTTAAGGTTTATGGTTAAGGTTTAGGGTTTAAGGTTTAGGGTTTATGCTTTAGGCTTTAGGCTTTAAAGTTTAAAGTTTTTAGGGTTTAGGGTTTAGGGTTTAAGTTTTAGGGTTTTGGGTTTAGGCTTTAGTGCTTAGCATTTTTAGGTTTTTATGTTTTAAGGTTTATGGTTAATTTTGGGTTTAAAGTTTAGGGTTTAAGATTTAAGGGTTTGGGGTTTGGGGTTTAGGGTTCAGGGTTTAGGGGTTGGGGTTTAGGGTCAGTTTAAGGTTTAGGGTTTAGGGTTTAAGATTTAAGGTTTCAAGTTTAGGGTTTTTTAAGGTGTAGGGTTTAGGGTTATAGGTTTAGGGTTTATGGTTAGATTTAAAGTTTAAGGTTTAAGATTTAGTGTTTAGGATTTAGGGTTTAGAATTTAGGGTTTATTGCTTAGGGTTTCCTTTCTAAAGTAAGTAAACTGGTAGGTTTAGGCTTATTTAGATTATTTTTTATATATTTTAGTTTATTTTATTTTTTATTTTTTATTTTTTATGTAGGTTTATTTCTTATTTTTAATTTAGTTTTGTTTATTTATTTCAGGTTTACTTATTTTAGTTTAGATTTTTTTATTTTAGTATATTTTTTATGTTTAGTTTTAGGATTTATTTTTTATTCTTAAGTTTAGGTTTAGATTTTTACTTTAATTTTTTTTACAAATAGGTTTTATGTTTTTATTTTAGGTTTATTTTTAGATTTTTATTTTTTGTTTAGGTTTAGGTTTATTTTAAGTTTTTTTTTAGTATATAGTTTAGGTTTAGTTTATTTTAGGTTTAAGTTTAGGTTTTATTTATTTTAGTTTAGTTTATTTTAATTTAGGTTTATGTTTGTTTTATTTGGATTCTTTTAGGTTTAGGTTTTTTTTAGCTTAGGGTTTAGGTTTTATTATTTCTTCATTTTTAGGTTTCAGTTTTTATTTAGTTTTTATTTTATTTTATTTTTGGTTTTCATTATTTTTATTTTACATTTAGTTTTATTTTGTTTAGGTTTCTTATTTTTAGGTTTATTTTATTTTTTAGTTTAGTTTAGCTTTTTATTTATTTTATTTTATTTTAGTTTTTATTTTTTATTTATTTTATTTTTAGGTTTATGTTTAGGTTTAGGTTTAGGTTTTAGTTTAGGTTTTTATTATAATATATATTTTTTATTTTATTTAGGTTTAGGTGTTGTTATTTATTTTATTTTTAGGTTTTATTTAGTTTAGGTTTAGGTTTTTAGGATTTTAGGGTTTAGGGTTTAGGGTTTAGGGTTTGGGGTTTAGGGTTTAGGGTATTGGGTTGTAGGTTTTAGGATTTGTGGTTTAGGGTTTAAGGTTTAAGGTTTGGGGTTTAATGTTTTAGGGTTTATGGTTTAGGGTTTAGAGTTTTAGAGTTTAGGGTTTAGGGTTTAGCATTTAGGGTTTAGGGGTTTGGGTTATTTATTTATTTATATTAATTTATTATTATTTTTAAATTAAGTAAATTGGTAGGTTTAGGTTTATTTAGTTTATTTTTTATTTACTTTAGTTTATTTTTCTTTTATTTTATTTAGGTTTATTTTAGTTTAATTTAGTTTAGTTTATTTATTTTAGGTTTATTTATTTTAGTTTATTTTTTAGGTTCGTTTAGGATTAGATGACATAAACACAAATAAAAATATTTTTATTAAAGCTACAAGAGCTTAGAATTTGGGATAGTCATAAGGAAGCTAATGTTATGTGGGAAAAAGTAGCATGTGAAATTAAGCAAGTTGCTAAAAATGTGCTTGGAGAATCAAAAAAAGCTTCTTTTAATAAAATAGTTGGTGGTAGTCGAGAATGTGCAAGAAAAGATAAGAAATAGAAGCATTTATAAAACTTGGTTTAGATGTAAAACTTGGAGAATTGGGAAAGATATAAAGTGGCAGAGATTCTAAGAAAGCAATATATGATGCAAAAAATTTAGCTTTTAGTGATTTATATGATAGATTAAATACCAAGAAGAAGGTATGTATATAAGTTAGCCAACCAAAGAGATAGGAGAAGTAAAGACCTAGTTCAAGTGAGGTGTATTAAGGATGAAAATAATAAAGTATTTTTCTTAGAAAAGAATATTGAAAATAGGTGGATGAAGTATTTTGATAAACTTTTCAATGAAGGATCTAAAAGTACGATTGATTTTATCAACCTTAATATCCTAAACAAAAATAGAGAATTTTATTTTTATCATCATATTAGTAAATATGAAGTTAGAGAAGCTTTAAAGAAAATTAAATGTGGAAAAATTGTAGGACCTGATTATATTCCAATAGAAGTGTGGAAATGTTTAGGAGATCAAGGAATTTCTTGGCTTACAAATTTTTTAATGTTATTTTAAAGACTAAAAGCATGCTAGATGAGTGAAGAAAGAGTTTGTTGGTTCCTATATTTAAGAATAAAGGTGATGCACAAGAGTGCACAAATTATAGAGGAATTAAGTTAATGTGTCATACATTAAAATTATGGGAGAGTGTAATTGAGCATAGGTTACGATGTGATACAAAGTTTCTCACAATCAATTTGGTTTCATGCCAGGTAGATCTACTATGGGTGCTATACATTTGTTAAGAGGTTTGATGGAGAAGTATAGAGAAAGTAAGGAGGATCTACATATGATATTTATTGATTTAGAGAAAGCTTATGATAAAGTTTCAAGAGATGTTCTTTGGAGAGATCTAGAATAGAAAAGAGTTAATATTGATTATATTAAAGTCATTAAGGATATGTATAGTAGAGCTGTTGCTTGTGTCCAAACACAAGGAGGATTGACAAATTATTTTCCTATTTTAGTTGGATTACATCAAGAATCAGCTTTGAGCCCTTATCTTTTTTTCTTTAGTTATGGATGTTCTTACTAAGCACTTATAGTAAGATGTACCTTGGTGTATGCTTTTTACTAATGACATTCTTCTTATTGATAAGACTAGAGAAGGAGTCCAAGAAAAACTTGAATTATAGAGGTCAACATTATAGTCTAAAGGTTTTCATTTTAGTAGATCTAAAACTAAAAATACATAGTGTAATTTTAGTTGTAGAAGTTCTAGTGGTAGTGTTGTGACATTAGGTGAACAAGTCATTAATAAGAGTGAGCGATTCAGATATTTAGGCTCTATTGTTCAAAATGATGGTGAAATAGATAGAGATGTTATTAGTAGAATTCAAGTTGGATGGTTGTAGTGGAGGAAATGTCACTTTATGTGTTAGAAAAGTTCCACTTAAACTTAAGGAAAAATTTTATAAGATGGTGGTAAGACACATGACTTATGGTGCGAGAATGTTGGCCAATAAAGAAGCATAAGACTAAGTTAAGTGTTATAGAGATGAGGATGCTCAGGTGGATGAATGGCTTTACTCTTATAGATAAAATGTGAAATGAGTATGTTCAGGAAAAAGTTGGAGTAGCTCCAATTGCAGAAAAGATTAGAGAGAGTCACCTTAGATGGTTTGGCCACAAAAAAATATCAGCCGTCTGATGACTCTGTTAGAAGAGTAGATGCATTAGATTTGCCTTATATTAATAAAGGTAGAGGTAGACCTAAAAAGGTTTTGTTAAGATGTCTAAAAAATGACCTTAGTATACTTGAATTAAATGAGAATTTGACAAATAATAGGACACAATGGAGATGAAGGGTTCATGTAGCCAATCCCACTTAGTGGGATAAAGGCTTCTTCTTATTGTTGTTGTTGTTATTGTTGTTGTTGTTGTTGTTGTTTAGGTTTAGGTTTAGGTTTATTAGTTTAATTTTATTTTTATTTATTTTTTATTTTTATTTAAGTTTATTTTTATTTTTATTTAGTTTAGTTTATTGATTTTAGGTTTATTTAATTTAGTTTATTTTTTAGTTTAGTTATATTTTTATTTTTATTTTAAGTTTATGTTTTAGTTTTTTTATTTTAGGTTTAGGTTTAGGTTTATTTTTTTATTTTTTAGGTTTAGATTTTAGGTTTATTTTAGGTTTATTTTTGTAATATTTTTTAGTTTAGGTTTAGGTTTATTTTTAATTTATTATATTTTATTTAGTTTAGGTTTAGGAGGTTTATTTATTTATTTTAATTTATTTTAGTTTAGGTTTTAGTTTATTTTATTTTTATTTTAAGTTTAAGTTTTTTTTAGTTTAGGGTTTAGGTTTTATTTTTAATTTATTTTTTAGGTTTTATTTTTTGGTTTATTTTTTAGGTTCAGGTTTTTATTTAATTTTTATTTTAGGTTTAGTTTTTTACTTTATTTATGTTTTTTATTTTTTCTAGCTTAGTTTATGTTTATATTTATTTTATTTTAGCTTAATTTTTATTTTTAGGTTTAGGTATAGGTTTATGTTTTAGGGTTTAGGGTTTAGGGTTTAGGGTTTAGTGTTTTGGCTTTATGGTTATGGGTTTTTAGGGTTTAGGGTTTAGGGTTTAAAGTTTAAGGTTAGCTTAGGGTTGTAGGTTTGTTTAGGGTTTAGGGTTTAGGCTTTATGGTTTAAAGCTTTTAAGGTTTTAGGTGTATGGTTTAGGGTTAATTTTGGGTTTAGGGTTGGGGATACTATTTAGGGTTTATATTTAGTGTTTAGGGTTATTTGAGGGTTTAGGGTTTATTATTTTTTAGCATTTAGGGTTTAGGGTTTAGGTTTAGTGTTGTAGGTTTAGGTTTGTAAGTTTAGGCTTCAGGGTTTAGGGTTAGTTTTAGGGTTTAAGGGTTAGGGTTTAGGGTTTAAAATTTAGGGTTTAAGGTATAGTGTTTAGTGTTTAGGGTTTTTCTAAAAAATTAAGTAAATTGATAGTTTATATTTTTTTTATTTATTTATTTATTTATTTACATCTATTATTTAAGTTTAGAGTTTAGGAGTTTATTTTAGGTTTATAGTTTAATTTTAGGTTTAGTTTAGGTTTAGAGTTTAAGGAGGTTTAAAGTTTAGGTTTAGGGTTTAGGGTTTAAAGGAGTTTTAGGGTTTAAGAGGGTTTAGTTTAGGGTTTTAGGTTTAGGTTTAATTTAGAACAAGTTTAGGGTTTAGGGGTTAGGGTTTAGGTTAGGGAGTTAAGGTTTAGGGTTTAGGGTTTTAGGTTTTAGGGGTTTAGGAGTTTAGGGGTTTAAGGTTTTTTTAGTAATTAGGGTTTAAATATTAGTTTAGGGTTTAGTTTAGGGTTAGTTTTTTAGGGTTTAGAGTTTAGGGTTTAGGATTTAGTGTTTAGGTTAAGGGTTTAGGGTTTTAAGTTTTAGGGTTATTTTTAGTTTAATAAGTTTATTTTATATTTTCTTTAGGTTTATTTTTATTGTTATTGAGTTTAATTAATTTATTTTATGCTTATTTATATTAATTTAGGTTTTTTTTAGTTTATTTTTTAGGTTTAGGTTCAGGTTTATGTTAGTTTTTTGGTTTAGATTTATTTTATTTTATTTTTTAGGTTAAGGTTTAATTTTTTATTTTTAGGTTTTTTTTTAGGATTTTATTTAATTTTTTAGGTTTAGATTTTAGGTTTTTATTTTAGGTTTATTTTCAGGTTTTATTTTATAGTTTGGATTAAAATTTATTTTTAATTTATTTTATTTTATTTAGTTTTGGTTTATGTTTAGGTTTTATTTATTTTTGTTTAGTTTTAGGTTTATTTTATTTTGTTTATTTATTTTTTATTTTTCTCTTAGGTATTTTATAGTTTAGGGTTCAGGCTTTGCTTTCTATTTGTATTTAAGTTTTATTTGTAGGTTTAGGTTTTTATTTAGTTTTTATTTTATTTCAGTTTAAGTTTATTTTATTTTTTTTATTTTTATTTAGTTTTATTTTATTTAGGTTTTCTTAGGTTTTTATTTTTTAGTTTAGGTTTTATTATTTTATTTTAGTTTATTTTTTATTTTATTTTTATTTTATTTTAGTTTAGGTTTAGTTTAGGTTTTATTTTATTTTATTCTTTTATTTTATTTAGGTTTAGGTTTTGTTATGTATTTTATTTTTAGGATTTATTTATTTTAGGTTTAGGTTTTTAGGTCTTTAGGGTTTAGGGTTTAGGGTTTAAGGTTTTAGGATTTATGGCTTAAGGTTTAGGGTTTAGGGTTACTGTTTAGGCTTTTAGGTTTAAGGTTTTTATGGTTTAGGATTTAGGGTTTAGAGTTAGCTTAGGGTTTTGGGTTTTTAATTTAGGTTTAGTTTATTTTAGGTTTAGGGTTAGGTTTATGTTTTATTTATTTTAGTTTAGTTTATTTTAGTTTAGGTTTAGGTTGATTTTATTTTGTTTATTTTAGTTTAAAGTTATTTTTAGTTTAGGGTTTAGGTTTTATTTTTTATTTATTTTAGGTTCTATTTTTAAGTTTATTTTTTAGGTTTAGGTTTTTATTTAGTTTTTATTTTATTTTATTTTAGGTTTGATTTGTTTTTATTTAACATTTTGGTTTTAGTTTGGAGTTCAGGGTTTTAGGGTTTATAGTGTAGGCTTTAGAGTTTAGGATTTTAGGTTTTAGGGTTTAGGGTTAGTTTTATTTTTTATTTGTTTTCATTATTTTTATTTTTTTAAATTAAATTAATTATTGGTTTAGGTTTATTTAGTTTATTTTTTTAATTTGTTAATTTTAATTTTATTTTATTTTATTTATTTATTAGTTTAGTTTATATATTTTAGGTTTATTTATTTTAGTTTATTTTTTTAGGTTTGGGTTTATTTTTTAGTTTAACTCTATTTTTATTTATTTTTTATTTTCATTTAAGTTTATTTTTATTTTTATTTCATTTAGTTTATTGATTTTGGGTTTATTTATTTTATTTTTTTAGGTTTAAGTTTAGGTTTAGGTTTAGTTTTTAGTTTAATTATATTTTTTATTTTATTTTTTAGGTTTTGGTTTTAGTTTTTATTTTTAGGTTTAGGTTTAGGTTTTGTCTTATTTTTTTAGGTTTAGGTTTTAAATTTTTATTTTAGGTTTACCTTTAGGTATGATTTTTTAGTTTAGGTTTATATTTATTTTTAGTTTATTTTATTTTAATTAGTTTAGGTTTAGGTTAATGTTTAGTTTATTTTAGGTTTAGGTTTATTTATTTTAGTTTAGTTTATTTTAGTTTAGTTTTAGGTTTTTTATTTAACTTTTTTTTTTAGTTTAGTGTTATGTATTATTTTGGATTTTTTTAGGTTTAGGTTTTTTATTTAATTTATATAATTTTATTTATATTTTTTGGTTTAGTTTTATTTTATTTATTTATTTTTATTTTAGTTTAGTTTTTTTATTTATTTTATTTTAGTTTAGTTTTTATTTTTTATTTTATTTTTATGCTTAGGTAAAGGTTTAGGTTTTAGAGTTTAGAGTTTAGGGTTTAGGTTTAGTGTTTAGGCTTTAGGGTTGAGGCTTTTGAAGGTTTTGGGCTTAGGGCTTAGAGTTTAGGATTAGCTTAGGGTTGCAGGCTAGTTTAGGGTTTAGGGTTTAGGCTTTAGGGTTTAGGGTTTTTAGGATTTCAGTTTATGGTTTAGGGTTAGTTTGGGGTTCAGGGTTAGGGTTACTTTTTAGGGTTTAGGATTTTGGGTTTAGGGTTTTATTTTATTGTTTTTTTAGTTTATTTTTTAGGTTTAGGTTTAGGTTTATGGTTATTATTTTGTTTAGTTTTATTTTTTATTTTTTATGTTTAGGTTTTATTTTTTATTTTTATGTTTTGGTTTTTATTTATTTTTTTAGTTTTAGGTTTTAGGTTTTTATTTTAGTTTTAATTTCAGATTTTATTTATTTCATTTTAGATTTAAGTTTATTTTTAGTTTAATTTCTTTCATTTAGTTTATGTTTAGGTTGAGGTTTATTTTATTTTAATGTTAGGTTTAGGTTTCATTTATTTATGTTTAGTTTATTTTAGTTTAATTTTAGGTTTATTTTATATTGTTTATTTTATTTTTATTGTATGTTTAGGTTTTTTTAGTTTAGGGTTTAGGTTTTATTTTTTATTTAATTTTAGGTTTAATTTTTTGGTTTAGGTTTGTATTTAGTTTTTTATTTTATATGAGTTTTAATTTATTTTATTTCTATTTTACGCTTAGTTTTTATTTTATTTATGTTTTTTTATTCTTAGGTTGAATTTACTTTTTTAGTTTAGTTAATATTTTTGTTTATTTTATTTTAGTTTATTTTTACTATTATATTTTATTTAATTTTTGGGTTTAGGTTTAGGTTTTAGTTTAGGTTTTTATTTTATTTTATTCTTTTATTATATTTAGGTTTAAGTATTATTATGTATTTTCTTTTAAAGTTTTATTTAGTTTATGTTTAGGTTTTTCAGTTTTTAGGGTTTAGGGTTTAGGGTTTTAGGGTTTATGTTTTAGGGTTTATGGCTTAGGGTTTGGGTTTTGGGTTTAGGGTTTAGGGTTTAGTTTTAAGCTTTAGGGTTTAAGGTTTTTATGGTTTAAGGTTAGCTTAGGGTTTTGGATTTTTAGTTTAGGTTTTGTTTATTTTAGGTCTAGGTTAAGGTTTTATTTATTTTAGTTTAGTTTATTTTAGTTTAGGTTTAGGTTGATTTTATTTTGTTTATTTTATGTTAAAGTTTTTTTTTAGTTTAGGGTTTAGATTTTATTTTTTATTTATTTTAGGTTTTATTTTTAGGTTTATTTTTTTAGGTTTAGGTTTTTATTTAGTTTTTATTTTACTATATTTTATGTTTATTTTATTTTTATTTTACATTTGAGTTTTAGTTTATTAAGGTTTTTTATTTTTAGCTTTATTTAATTTTTTTAGTTTAGTTTAGGTTTTTATTTATTTTATTTTGGTTTAGTATTTATTTTTTTATTTTATTTTATTTTTAGGTTTAGGAAGAGGTTTAGGTTTAGGTTTTGATTATATTTTATTTTTTTATATTATTTAAGTTTTAGTTTTTTTATTTATTTTATTTTTTGGTTTTATTTATTTTAGGTTTAGGTTTTTTGGGTTTAGGGTTTAGAGTTTAGTTTTTAGGGTTTACTGTTGTAGGATTTAGGGTTTACGATTTACGACATAGCTTTTAAGGTTTACGATTTAGGGTTTAAGATTTAGGGTTTTAGAGTTTAGGGCATCAGGTTTAGGGTTTATGTTTTATGGTTAGTTTTAAGGTTTAGGGTTTAGCGACTTTTTGGGGTTTGGGGTTTAGTGTTTAGGGTTTAGGGTTAATAGTTGTATGTTTAGGGTTTAGGTTTTAGGGTTTAGGATTTAGTGTTTAAGGTTTAGGGTCCAGTGTTTAGGGTTTTTTTTAAATTAAGAAAACCGATGGGTTTATGTTTATTTAGTTTATTTTTTATTTTTTCATTTATTTTATTTTTATTTTTATTTAGTTTAGTTTATTTATTTTATGTTTTTATTTTGATTTTTTTTAGCTTATTTTTTTGAAGTTTATGTTTAGGTTTAGATTTAGTTTTTAGTTGAGTTTTATTTTTATTTTATTTTTTAAGTTTAGGTTTTATTTTTTTATTTTAGGTTTAGGTTTAGGTTTTTTTATTTTTGTTTAAGTTTTTCTTTTAGGTTTATTTTTATGTTTTATTTTTTCGGTTTAGGTATAATTTTTTTTTAGTTTATTTTATTTCATGTAGTTTTGGTTTAGGTTCAGGTTTAGGTTAAATTTATTTTTGTTTAGTTTATTTTAGTTTAGGCTTAAGTTTATTTTATTTTTATTTTAGGTTTAGGTTTTTTTTAGTTTAGGGTTTAGGTTTTATTTTTTATTTAATTTTAGGTTTTATTGTTAGGTTTATTTTTTAGGTTTAGGATTTTATTTGGTATTTAATTTATTATATTCTAAGTTTAAATTATTTTTATTTTACCTTTAGTTTTTATTTTATCTAAGATTTTATTTTTTTTAGTTTAGTTTAGGATTTTATTTATTTTATTTTAGTTTATTTTATTAGTTTATTTTATTTTATTTTTAGGTTTTGGTTTATGTTTTAGTTTAGGTTTTTATTTTTAATTTATTTATTTTTAGGTTTTATTATATAATTTATTTTTAGGTTATATTTAGTTTAGGTTTAGTTTTTGAGGTTTTTAAGGTTTATGGTTTAGGGTTTAGGGTTTAGGGTTTAGGTTTTCAGGGTTTAGGGTTAGGGTTTAGGGTTTTTATGGTTTAGGCATTAGGGTTTAGGGTTACCTTAGGGCTTATGGTTTTTTTATTAAGTAAACCAATATGTTTAAGTTTATTTATTTTAGTTTATTTTATTTTTTATTTTTAATTATGTTAATTTTTTATTTAATGTTATTTATTTATTTTAGTTTATTTTTTGGGTTTAGGTTACTTTTTTAATTGAGTATTATTTTCATTTTATATTTTGGTTTAGGTTTTATTTTATATGTTTATGTTTAGGTTTAGTTTTTTGTTTTATTTTTTTAGGTTTAAGTTTTAGGTTTTTAATTTTGGTTAATTTTTTATGTTTTATTTTTTTATTTATGTTTAGGTTTATTTTTGGTTTTACTTATTTTATTTAGTTTGAGGTTTATGTTTAGTTTATTTTAGGTTTAGGTTTATGTTTTATTTATTTTGGTTTAGTTATTTTTAGTTTAGGTTTAGGTTTCTTTTATTTTGTTTATTTTAATTTTTATTTTAGGTTGAGGTTTCTTTTTTCATTTTGGGTTTAGGTTTTATTTGTTACTTATTATAAAGATTTATTTTTAGCTCTACTTTTTGGTTTAGGTTTTTATTTAGTTTTTATTTTATTTTATTTTAGGTTTAGTTTAGATTTATTTTTTATGTTACATTTAGATTTTATTTTACTTAGGTTTTTTATTCTTAGGTTTATTTTATATTTTTAGTTTAGTTTTAGTTTTTACTTATTCTATTTTAGTTTAATTTTATTAGTTTATTTTATTTTATTTTTTGGTTTAGGTTTAAGTTTTAGTTTAGGTTTTTATTTTTTATTTTAATTTTTTATTTTATTTAGGTTTAGGGTTTTTATTTTTTAATTTTTAAATTTTATTTAGTTTAGGTTTAGGTTTTAGGTTTTTAGGGTATAGGGTTAAGTGTTTAGGATTTACGGTTTAGGGTTTAGGCTTTTAGGGTTTAGGGTTTTTGGATTTAGGATTTAGGGTTAGAGTTTAGGGTTTAGGGTTTAGTGTATACGATTTAGTGTTTAGGCTTTAGGGTTTGGGGTTTTTAGGGTTTAGGGTTTAGGGTTAGCTTAGGGTTTAGGGTTAGTTTAAGGTTTAGGGTTTAGGGTTTAGGGTTTAGAGTTTTTAGTATTTAGGGTATATGGTTTAGCGCTAGTTTAGGGATTTCAGTTTAGGCTTTTAGGGTTTAGGGCTTAGGGATTAGGGTTTAGGGTTTAGGTTTAGGTTTGTTTTAGGTTTTAGGTTTAGTTTGTTTAAGTTTAGGAGGGCTTTTAGGGTTTAGGGTTTATTAGGGTTTGTTTTATTTTTTTATTTTTTTAAAGTTAGTAGGTTTATGTTTATTTTATTATTTTCTATTTCAGTTTATTTTATTTTTTATTTTGATTTAAGATTTTAATTTTAGTTTATTTTTTAGGTTTAGGTTTAAGTTTAGGTTTATTTTTTAGTTAAGTTTTTTTTTTATTTCTTAGGTTTAGGTTTTATTTTTTATTTTTAGGTTTAGGTTTAGTTTTTATTTTATTTTTTAGGTTTAGGTTTTTGGTTTTTATTTTATGTTTATTTTCAGTTTTACTCTTTTTGTTTATGTTTAGGTTAATTTTTAGTTTATTTTTTTTATCTAGTTTAGCATTTTAGTTTAGTTTATTTTATGATTATGCTTAGGTTTTATTTATTTTAGTTTAATTTAGTTTAGGTTTAGGTTTAGGTTTATTTTATTTTGTATATTTTAGCTTTTAGTTTTTTTTTAGTTTAGGGTTTAGGTTTTATTCTTTATTTATTTTTAGGTTTTATTTTTAGGTTAATTTTTTAGGTTTAGGTTTTTATTTTATTATATTTTAATTTTACATTTAGGTTTTATTTTATTTACTCTTTTTTAAGTTTATTTTATTTTATTTAGTTTAGTTTAGGTTTTTATTTAATTTATTTTAGTTTAGTTTCGATTTTTTATTGTATTTTATTTTTAGGTTTAGGGTTTAATTAGTTTAGTTTAGTTATTATTATTAATTTTTATTTTATTATGTTTATTTGTTAGTTATTAGTTTATTTAGGTTTAGGTTTATCAGTTTAGTTTATTATTATTATTATTTCTTTAGTTATTTGTTTTTGTTTTGGGTTTATTTTGTTTTAGGTTTAGTGTTTTTTTTGGGTATATTTGGGTTATTGTGGTTTAGTGTTTTTTAGTTTAGTTTTAGTTTTTGGTTTTTATTTAGTTTTAATTTAGGTGGGGTTTATTAGTTTAAGTTAGGTCTTTAGTTTAGTTATTGCTTAGTTATTAGTTTAGGGTTTATTTTTAGTTTTAGGTTTTATCTGTTTTTAGTTTATTAGTTATTATTAGTTTAGTTAGTTTTTATTAGTTTTTTGGGATTCAGTTTTAGTTTAGTTTATTAGTTTACATGTTTTAGGCTTTTAGTTTGGTTTAGTTTTTATTTTTAGTTTAGTTATTATTGGGTTTTATTGGTTTAGTTTTATTAGTTTAGGGTTTAGTTTTATTATTTATTAATTTATTATTATTATTATTATTTATTTTAGTTATTTTTTATTCTATTATTATTATAATTATAATTAGTATTATTATTACTACTATTATTTTATTAGTTAGTTTAGTTTATTTATTAGGGTTTTATGCTTCTAGTTAGTTTATTTGGTTTTAGTTATTATTATTATTTTTAATTATTTTTCTTAGTATTATTTTTTAAGTTTATTATTAGTTTATTATTATTTAATTAGTTAATTTTGTGAGTTTTAGTTAGGTATTATTATTAGTTATTAGTTAATTATTAGTTTTATTATTTATTAGTTTATAATTATTATTATTAATATTATTATTATTTTATTATTATTATTATTATTATTATTAGTTTTAATTAGTTTTTATTAGTTTATTATTATTATTATTATTATTATTATTATTATTATTATTATTATTATTTTATTTATTAGTTTAGTTTATTTATTAGGGTTTTATGGTTTTAGTTAGTTTATTTGATTTTCATTATTATTATTATTATTATTAATTATTTTTATTAGTTTTAGTTTATAGGTTTATTATAAGTTTAATAATTATGTATTTAGTTAGTTTTGTGAGTTTTAGTTAGGTTTTATTATTAGTTATTAGTTAATTAGTAGTTTTATTATAATTATTAGTTTAGTTTTATTTTATTAGGTTTGGGTTTAGGGTTTAGGGTTAGCTTAGGGGTCTAGGGTTAGATTTAGGTTTAGGGTATAGGCTTCAGGGTTTAGGATTTGTTTAGGGTTTAGGTTTTTTTAGGTTTCATTTTTAGGTTTATTTTTTAGGTTTAGATTTTTATTTAGTTTTTATGTTCTTTTATATTACTTTTATTTTAGTTTTATTTTACATTTAGGCTTAATTTTATTATGGTTTTTTATTTTTAGGTTTATTTTCTTTTTTAGTTTAATTTAGGTTTTATTTTTTTATTTTTGCTTAGTTTTTAGTTTTTATTTTATTTTGTTTAGTTTTAGGTTTATGTTTAGGTTTAGATGTTTATTTAGGTTTTAATTTTATTTTATTATATTTAAGTTTAGGTTTTTTTAATTAATTTTATTTTTTGGCTTTATTTAGTTTAGGTTTAGGTTTCTAAGTTATTAGGTTTTTTGGGTTTAGGGCTTAGGGTTTAGGGTTTAAGGTTTAGGGTTTGAGGTTTAGGGCTTAGGATTGTAAGTTTTAGGGTTTAGGGTTTATGGTTTAGGGTTTATGGTTTAAGGTTTACTGTCTTAGGGTTTAGGGTTTTAGGGTTTAAGGTTTAAGTTTAGAGTTTTATTATTATTATTTTTCTTTAAACTAGGCAAATTTTTAGGTTTATGCTTATTTAATTTATTTTTTATTTATTTTAGTTTATTTTAATTTTATTTTTATTTAGAGCTACTTTTTTATTAGTTTATTTTATTTTATTTAAGATCAATTATTTTAGTTTATGTATTTTATTTTAGTTTATTCTTTAGGTTTGGGATTAGGTTTAGGATTATTTTTAGTTTAGTTTTAATTTTATTTTATTTTTTAGGTTTAGGTTTTATTTTTTATTTTTATGTTGATGTTTAGGTTTTATTTTTTAGTTTAGGCTTAGGTTTATTTTTAGCTTCTTTTATTTTATTTAGCTTAGGGTTTAGGTTTACTTTATTTTAGGTTTATATTTAGGATTAGGTTTATTTTATTTTGTTTATTTTAGGTCTAAGTTATTTTTTAGTTTAGGGTTTAGGTTTTATTTTTTTATTTATTCTTAGGTTTGGTTTTTAGGTTTAGGTTTTTATTTAGTTTTTATTTTAATTTATTTTACATTTATTTTATTTTTATTTTACATTTAGTTTTGATTTTATTAAGGTTTTTTATTTGTAGGTTTATTTTCTTTTTTAGTTTAGTTTAGGTTTTTATTTATTTTATTTTTGTTTAGTTATATTTTTTATTTTATTTTATTTTTAGGTTTAGGTTTAGGTTTTAGTTTATATTTTTATTTTATTTTATTTTATTTAGGTTTAGGTTTTTTATTAATTTTATTTTTATGTTCTATTTAGTTTAGGCTAAGTTTTTAGGGTTTTAGGGTTTAGGGTTTAGGGTTTATGGTTTGGGGTTTAAGGTTTAGGGTTTGGGGTTTCGAGCTTAGGGTTTATGCTTATAGGTTTTAGGACATAGCGTTTAGGGTTTAAATTTAGGGTTTTAGGGTTTAGGGTTTAGGGTTTAAGGTTCAGGGTTTAGAGTTTAACGTTCCAAGATTTAGGGTTAGTGTTTTTTTTAATTAAACAAACTTGTAGGTGTTTGTTTATCTAGTTTATTATTTACTTATTTTAGTTTATTTTAATTTAATTTTTATTTTGGTTTTTATTTTTTTTAGTTTAGTTTATTTAATTTAAGTTCATTTATTTTAGTTTAGTTTTTTTTATCTTAGTTTATTTTTTAGGTTTGGGATTAGGTTTAGGTTTATTTTCTAGTTTAGTTTTATTTTTATTTTAGTTTTTAGGTTTAGTTTTATTTTTTATATTTAGGATGATTTTTATGGTTTTATTTTATTTTTTTAGGTTTAGGTTTAAGGTTTATATTTTAGATTTATTTTTAGTTTTAATTTTTTAGTTTAGATTATTTTAGTTTAGGTTTAGGTTTTTTTACTTTGTTTATTTTAGGTTTAGGTATATTTATTATTTTAAAGTTTTGGTTTTATTTTTTATTTATTTTTACGTTTTATTTTTAGGTTTATGTTTTAGGTACAGGTTTTTATTTTAGGTTGAGGTTCTTATTTAGCTTTTATTTTATTTTATTTTAGGTTTATTTTATTTTTATTTTTATTTATTTTTTATTTTATTTAATTTTTTTATTTTTTGGTTTATTTTAATTTATAGTTTAGCTTAGGTTTTTAGTTATTTCATTTTAGTTTAGTTTTTATTTTTTTATTTTTTGGTTTAGGTTTAGGTTTACATTTTAGTTTATGTTTTTATTATATTTAGGCTTAGGTTTTTTATTTTTTATTTTTTTAGGTTTTATTTAGTTTAGGTTTAGGTTTTTAGGTTTTTAGGGTTTAGGGATTGAGGGTTAGGGTTTAAGGTTTATGGTTGTAGGTTTTAGGGTTTAGAGTTTAGGGTTTAGGGTTTAGTGTTTAGGGTTTAGGGTTTATGGTTTACTGTTTTTGGGCTTAGGGTTTAAGGTTTAGGTTTTAATGTTGTAGGTTTATTATTGTAGGTTTAAGGTTTATTTTAGGGTTTATGGTTTAGGGTTTAGGCTTTAAGGTTAATTTTATGGTTTATGGTTTAGCATTTAGGATTTAGGGTTTAGGGTTTAGGTTTTAGGGTTGTAAGTTTAGTGCTGTTGATTTAGGGTTTAGGGTTTCTTTTATTATTTATGGTTTATGGTTTAGGGTTTTGGGTTTAGGGTTAGTTTTAGGGTTTATGGTTTAGGATTTAGGGTTTATTTAGGGTTTAGCATTTGTTAAGTAAACTTTAGGTTTAGGTTTATTTAGTTTAATTTATTTTCATTTATCTTAGTTTATTTTATTTTTTATTTTATTTAGTTTTATTTTAGGTTTATATATTTTGTTTATTTTTTTAGGTTCAAGTTTATTATTTAGTTTATTTTATTTTATTTTTTATGTTTAAGTTTTTTAGGTTTATAGATTAGTGATTGGTTTAAGGTTTAGGGTTTAGGGTTTAGGTTTAGCATTTTAGGGTTTAGGTTTAGGGTTTAGGAGGATAGTTAGGTTTAGGGTTTAGTGTTTAGGGTTTAGTATATGCTTTAGGTTTAGCATTTGTTTTATTTAGGGTTTATAGTTTAGGTTTAGGGTTTTAAGTTTAGGTTTAGGTTTTAGTGTTTAGGGTTTAGGTTTAGTTTAGGTTTAATTTAGGGTTTAGGTTTAGTTTATAGTTTAGGTTTTAGTTTAGGTTGAGTTTTAGTTTAGGTTTTAGGTTTAGGATTAGGTTTAGTTTAGGGTTTAGGGTTTTAGGGTTTTATTTAGGTTTAGTTTAGTGTTGTAGGTTTAGGGTTTAGGGTTTAGAGTTAGGGGTTTATGGTTTAGGATTTTCGTTTAGGGTTTTTATGGTTTAGGATTTAGGGTTTAGGTTTGTTTTAAAAAATAAAAATTAAATAAATTGTTAGGTTTAGGTTTATTTAGTTTACTTAGTTTATTTCTTATTTATTTTAGTTTATTTTACTTTTCTATTAGTTTAGATTTATTTTTTATTTTAATTTAGTTTATTTATTTTAGGTTTATTTATTTTAGTTTAGGTTTCTTATTTTAGTTTATTTTTTAGGCTTTGGTTTATGTTTAGGTTTACTTTTTAGATGAGTTTAAGTTTTATTTTATTTTTTAGGTTTTAGTTTTTAGTTTTAGTGTAGTTTAAGTTTAGGTTTAGTTTAGGGTATAGGTTTAGGAGTTTAGGGTTAGGGTTTAGGTTTAGAGTTATAGGGTTTATGCTTTTGGGTTTAGTTTAGGGTTTAGGGTTTAAACTTGAGGGTTTAGGGTTTTTTTAGGTAGTTTAGTGTTTAGGGTTTAGGGTTTAGGGTTTGGTTTAGGGTTTAGGTTTATTTTAGTATAATTTAGGGTTTAGGGGATGATATAGTGGTTTAGAGTTTGGTTTTTGAGTTTAGGTTTAGGATTTAGGTTTAGGTTTAAGTTTAGGTTTAGGGTTTTTAGGGTTTAAGTTATGGGGTTTTACTTTTTTTACTTATTTTTTTGGGTTTAGGGTTTAGGTTCTGGTTTAGTTTTAGTTTTAGTTTAGGTTTATTTTAAATTTAGTAAACCAGTAGGTTTAGGTTTTTTTTAGTTTATTTTAGGGTTTAGTTTATTAGCTTAGGTTTAAACATTTTCTAAATTAAGTATTTAGTAGGTTTAGGTTTATTTATTTTTTATTTTATTTATTTTAGTTTATTTTATTTTTATTTTTTTAATGTTTATTTTTTATTTTTATTTAGTTTAGTTTATTTATTTTAGGTTTATTTATTTTAGTTTAGGTTTTTATTTTAGTTTATTTTTTAGGTTTAGGTTTAGGCATAAATTTATTTTTTAGTTATTTTTAATTTTTATTTTATTTTTCAAGTTCAAGTTTTATTTTTTATTTTTAGGTTTAGGTTTAGGTTTTTATTTCATTTTTTAGGTTAAGGTATTAGGTTTCTATTTTCGATTTATTTTAGGTTTTATTTTTTAGTTTAGGTTTAGGTTTATTTTTAGTTTATTTATTTTAGGTTTAGGTTTATGTTTAGTTTATTTTAGGTCTAGGTTTAGATTCTATTTTTTAAAGTTTATTTTATTTTACTTTAGGTTTAGGTTTATTTTATTTTTTATTTAAGGTTTAGGTATTTTTTTTAGTTTAGGTTTTATTTTTTATTTATTTTTAAGTTTAGGTTTTATATTTTGTATTTATTTTAGGTTTATTTTATGTTAATTTATTTTTATTTTATGTTTAGTTTTTATTTGATTTAGGTTTTTTATTCTTAGGTTTATTTTATTTTTTTAGTTCAGTTTAAGTTATTATTTATTTTATTTTAGTTTATTTTTCTTAATTTATTTTATTTTATTCTTAGGTTTAGGTTTTTATTTTATTTTATTCTTTTTATTTATTTAGGCTTAGTTTTTTTCATTAATTTTATTTTTCAGGTTTTATTTAGTTTAGGTTTAGGTTTTTATGTTTTTCGGGTTTAGGGTTTAGAGTTTAGGATTTAGGGTTTAGGGTTAGGCTTTATGGTTTAGGGTTTAGGGTTTAGGGTTTAGGGTTAGCTTAGGGTTTAGGGTTTACGGTTTAAAGTTCAGGGTTTTTTAGGGTTTAAGATTTAGGTTTAGTTTCAGGGTTTAGGGTTTAGGTTTAGTTTTAGGATTTAGGGTTTAGAATTTAGGATTTAGGTTTTTTTTTTAATTTAAGTAAACTAGTAGGTTTAGGTTTATTTAGTTATTTATTTATTTTTTTTGTTTTATTTATTTTTTTGTTTAGGTTTATTTTTTTTATTTAGTTTAGTTTATTATTTAAGTTTAGGTTTAGGTTTATGTTTATTTTTTTAATTTAAATTAATTTTTATTTTATTTTATAAGTTTATAATTTATTTTTTGTTTATAGGTTTTGGTTTCAATTTTTATTTATTTTTTTAGGTTTATGTTTTAGGTTTTATATTTTTGTTTAGGTTTAGGTTTATTTTTAGTTTATTTTATTTTATTATATTGTGGGTTTAGGTTTAGGTTTAGGTTTTATTTTTTTTAATTTAGTTTATTTTAGTTTAGGTTTATTTTATTTTGTTTATTTTAGGTTTAGGTTTTTTTTCTTAGTTTAGGGTTTATGTTTTACTTTTTATTTATTTATAGGTTTAGGTTTTTATTTTTGTTTTACTTTATTTTTATTTTACATTTAGTTTTTATTTTATTTAGGTTTTTTATTTTTAGGTTTATTTTATTTTTTTAGTTTAGTTTAGGTTTATTATTTTAGTTTAGTTTAGTTTTTATTTTTTATTACATTTTTAAGTTTATGTTTAAGTTTACATTTATGTTTTAGTTTAGGTTTTTATTTTGTTGTACTTTATTTATTTTATTTACATTTTGATTTTTTTAATTTTTTATTTTTTGGTTTTATTTAGTTTAGGTTTAGGTTTTTAGGTTTTTAGGGTTTAGGGTTTAGGTTTTTCTTATTTAGGGTTTAGTGTTTAGGGTTTAAGGTTTAGGGTTTAGGGTTTGTAGATTTTAGGGTTTAGGGTTTAGGGTTTAGGGTTTTAGGGTTTATGGTTTTAGGGTTTGTAGGTTGTAGGGTTTAGAGTTTAGGGTTTAGTGTTAGTTTTGTCATTTTTTTATGATTTTTTTTAAATTGTATAATTTTTCTATTTTTTTAAAAAATAAGTAAACTAGTGCATTAAAGTTTATTTAGTTTATTTTATTTTATTTATTTTCATTTAGCTTTATTTGTATTTTTATTTAGTTTAGTTTATTTATTTTATGATAATTTATTTTAGTTTAGGTTTTTTATTTTAGTTTATTTTTTGTTCTAGGTTTTGGTTTAGCTTTGTTTTTTAGATTAGTTTTATTTTTATTTTATTTTTATGCTTTAGTTTTATTTTTTATTTTAGGTCTATGTTTAGGTTTTTAATTTGTTTTCATATGTTTAGGTTTTAGGTTTTTATTTTAGGTTTATTTTTAGGTTTTATTTTTTAGTTTAGGTTTAGGTTTATTTTTTGTTAATTTAATTTTATTTAGTTTTGGTTTAGGTTTTGGTTTTGTTTATTTTAGGTTTAGGTTCAGGTTTTATTTATTTTAGTTTAGTTTATTTTAGTTTAGGTTTTGGTTTATTTTATTTTTATTTTAGGTTTAAGTTTTTGTTTTAGTTTTATTATTTATTTACTTTTTAAGTTTTTTTTTTAGGTTTAGGTTTTTTTTTAGTTTTTTTTTTCATTTATTTTATTTATATTTTATATTTATTTTAGATTTACTTTTTATTTTATTTAGTTTTTTATTTTTTAGTTTAGTTTAGGTTTTTATTAATTTTATTTTAGTTTAGTTTTTATTTTGTATTTTATTTTCTTTTAGGTTTAGGTTTAGGTTTAGGTTTAGTTTTAGGTTTTAGTTTATGTTTTTATTTAATTTTTTATTTTATTTTATTTTGGTTTTGCATTTTTAATTTATTTTATTTTTATATTATATTTATTTAAGGGTTAGGCTTTTAGCATTTTAGGGTTTTGGGTTTTGGGTTAAGCATTTAGGGTTAGTTTAGCATTTATGGTTTAGGGTTTAGGGTTTAGGGTTAAGGGTTTTTAAGGTTCAGGGTTTAGGTTTTAGGGTTTAGTTTTAGGTTTAGGGTTTAGTTTTAGGTTTAGGGTTCAGGTTTTAGTTTAGGGTTTAGAGTTTTTGGTTTCCTTCCTTTTTTCATAGAGAACAAATTGATTCAACATTTCTTTGTTTATTTAGTCTATTTTAATTTATTTTAGTTTATTTTATTTTTATTTTTAAATTTTATTTATTTTATTTAATTTATTTTAGGTTTATTTATTTTAGCTTAGGTTTTATTTTAGTTAATTTTAAGATTTAGGTTTAGTTTTAATTTTTAGTAGTTTATTTTATTTTATTTTTTTTTAGTTTAGGTTTTATTTTTATTTTTAGGTTTAGGTATAGGTTTTTATTTTAGGTTTATTTTTAAGTTTAGGTTTAGGTTTATTTTTAGTTTATTATATTTTTTTTAGTTTAGGGTTTAGGTTTAGTTTATTTTAGGCTTAGGTTTAGGTTTTATTTATTTTAGTTTAGGTTTAGGTTTTAGGTTTTTAGGGTTTAGGGTTTAGGTTTTTCTTATTTAGGGTTTAGTGTTTAGGGTTTAAGGTTTAGGGTTTAGGGTTTGTAGATTTTAGGGTTTAGGGTTTAGGGTTTAGGGTTTAGGGTTTAGGGTTTTAGGGTTTAGGGTTTTAGGGTTTGTATGTTGTAGGGTTTAGAGTTTAGGGTTTAGTGTTAGTTTTATGGTTTCTTTATGATTTTTTTTAAATTGTATAATTTTTCTATTTTTTTTAAAAAATAAGTAAACTAGTGGGTTAAAGTTTATTTAGTTTATTTTATTTTATTTATTTTCATTTAGCTTTATTTGTATTTTTATTTAGTTTAGTTTATTTATTTTATGTTAATTTATTTTAGTTTAGGGTTTTTATTTTAGTTTATTTTTTTGTTCAAGGTTTTGGTTTAGCTTTGTTTTTTAGATTAGTTTTATTTTTATTTTATTTTTTAGGCTTTAGTTTTATTTTTTATTTTAGGTCTATGTTTAGGTTTTAATTTGTTTTTTTTTTATGTTTAGGTTTAGGTTTTTTATTTTAGGTTTATTTTTAGGTTTTATTTTTTAGTTTAGGTTTAGGTTTATTTTTTGTTAATTTAATTTTATTTAGTTTTGGTTTAGGTTTTGGTTTTGTTTATTTTAGGTTTAGGTTCAAGTTTTATTTATTCTAGTTTAGTTTATTTTAGTTTAGGTTTAGGCTTATTTTATTTTTATTTTAGGTTTAGGTTTTTGTAGTTTAGGGTTTAGGTTTTATTATTTATTTACTTTTAAGTTTTATTTTTAGGTTTTTATTTAATTTTTTATTTTCTGTTATTTTAGGTTTGTTTTCTTTTTATTTTATTTAGTTTTTTATTTTTTTTAGTTTAGTTTAGGTTTTTATTAATTTTATTTTAGTTTAGTTTTTATTTTGTATTTTATTTTCTTTTTTAGGTTTAGGTTTAGGTTTAGTTTTAGGTTTTAGTTTATGTTTTTATTTTATTTTGGTTTTGCATTTTTTATTTATTTTATTTTTATATTATATTTATTTAAGGGTTAGGCATTTTAGGGTGGGTTTGGGTTAGCATTTAGGGTTAGTTTAACATTTATGGTTTAGGTTTAGGGTTTAGGGTTAAGGTTTTAAGGTTGGTTTAGTTTTGGGGTTTAGTTTTAGGTTTAGGGTTTAGTTTTAGGTTTAGGGTTCAGGTTTTAGTTTAGAGTTTAGAGTTTTTGGTTTCCTTCCTTTTTTCATAGAGAACAAATTCAGATTCAACATTTCTCCTTTTATTTATTTAGTCTATTTTGTATTTATTTCAATTTATTTTATTTATTTTTATTTTTTAATTTTTATTTATTTTATTTAATTTATTTTAGGTTTATTTATTTTAGCTTAGGTTTTTTATTTTAGTTAATTTTTAAGGTTTAGGTTTAGTTTTAATTTTTAGTGGAGTTTTAATTTTATTTTATTTTTTTAGTTTAGGTTTTATTTTTATTTTTAGGTTTAGGTATAGGTTTTTATTTTAGGTTTATTTTTAAGTTTTATTTTTATGTTTAAGTTTAGGTTTATTTTTAGTTTATTATATTTTTATTAGTTTAGGGTTTAGGTTTAGTTTATTTTAGGCTTAGGTTTAGGTTTTACTTATTTTAATTTAGTTTATTTTAGTTTAGGTTTAGGTTTATTTTATTTTGTTTATATTTTTTATTTTAGGTTTAGTTTTTTTTTAGTTTATGGTTGAGGTGTTATTTTTTATTTATTCTTAGCTCTTATTTTTAGGTTTATTTTTTATGTTTTGGTTTTTATTTATTTTTTATTTTATTTTATTTTAGGTTTACTTTATTTATATTTTATGTTTTGTTTTTATTTTATTTTGGTTTTTTATTCTAAAATTTATTTTATCTTCTTATTTAGTTTAGGTTTATATTTATTTTGTCTAAGTTTATTTTTATTAGTTTATTTTATTTTATTTTATTTTTAGGTTTTAATTTAGGTTTTTATTTTATTTTACTTTTTTATTTTATTTAGGTTTAAGTTTTTCTTATGTTTTATTTAGTTTAGGTTTAGGTTTTTAGGTTTTTAGGGTTTAGTGTTTTGGGTGTAGGGTTTAGGGTTTTAGGGTTTAGGGTTTTAAGGTTTAGGGTTTAGGGTTAGGGTATAGAGTTTAGGGTTTAGTGTTTAGGCTTTAGGGTTTAGGGTTTTAGGGTTTAGTGTTTAGGATTTATGGTTAGTTTAGGGTTTAGGGTTTAAGGTTTAGGGTTTAGGGTTAGCTTAAAGTTTAGGGTTTAGGGTTTTTAAGGTTTAGGGTTTAAGGTGAGTTTAGGGTTTAGGGTTAGTTTTAAGGTTTAGGGTTTAGGGTTAGGGTTTTTTTAATTAAATTTTATTTATTTATTTTTTTTTAAAAAAAATTAAGTCAACTAGTAGGATTAAGTTTATTGAGTTTATTTTAGCTTCTTTTAACTTTTATTTTTATTTAAGTTTATTTTTATTTTTATTTAGTTTAGTTTATTTATTTTAAGTTTATTTATTTTAGTTTAGGTTTTTTATTTTTGTTCATTTTTTAGGTATAGGTTTAAGTTTAAGTTTACTTCCTTAGTTTAGTTTTATTTTTATTTTATTTTTTTGGTTTAGGTTTAATTTTTTATTCTTTGGTTTTGGTTTAGGTTTTTATTTTATTTTTTTAAGATTAGGTTTTAGGTTTTTTTTTAAGGTTTTATTTTTTTGTTTAGGTTTAGATTTATTTTTAGTTTATTTTATTTTATTTAGTTTAGGTTTAGGTTTAGGTTAGGGTTTAGGTTAGTTTAGTTTAGTTAGGTTTAGGGTTATTAGGATGTTTAGGGTTTAGGGTTAGGGTTAGTGGTTTGTTTAGTTTAGGTTAGTTTAGGGTTTTAGGGTTTAGGGTTTAGGTTAGTTAGGGTTTAGTTTAGGGTTTAGGTTTGTTTAGTTAGGTTTGGGTTTAGGTTTAGGTTTAGGGTTTTTAGGTTTATTATTTAGTTTATTTATTTTAGTTTATTTTTTTATTTAAGTTTATTTTATTTTATTTAGTTTAGTTTATTTATTTTTGTTTTATTTATGTTAATTTATGTGTTTTTATTTTAGTTTATTTTTTAGTTTACATTTAGGTTTATCTTTATTTTTTAGTTTAGTTTTATTTTTATTTATTTTTAAGTTTTGGTTTTATTTTTTATTTTTAGGTTTTTGTTTGGGTTTTTATTTTAGTTTTGTAGTTTTAAGTTTTAGGTTTTTATTTTATATTTATTTTTAGGTTTTTTTAGTTTTAGTTTAGGTTTAGGTTTATTTTTAGTTTATTTTATTTTATTTAGTTTGGAGTTTAGGTTTAGGTTTTATGTATTTTAGTTTAGGTTTATGTTTAATTTATTTTGTTTATTTTAGGTTTAGGTTTTTTTTAGTTTAAGGTTTAGGTTTTATTTTTTATTTATTTTTAGGTTTATTTTTTTAGATTTAGTTTTTTATTTAGTTTTTATTTTATTTAGGGTTTTCTGCCACCATCCTTCAAGATCTTTGGTGGTAGGGAAACGATAATAACATTGCACATTTTAGAGTCGGTGTTTATTAGTGGCACTCCTCTTCCTCCTTTTCATTAAAAGTCTATCAAGTGTTGCATTTGATTGGTATCGAGCCAATGGTTCTATGAAGACTTTTTCTTTGTGGAGCACCTCTTTATCAAGTGGTTTTCTAGAGCTCGGAGAGGGTGATTGTGCGACCTCATTGTAGAAAGCGAAACTCAATGAGTCCTTTATTGATTACATTCTCAGGTGACGCAACCTAAGCATGAAATGAGAACTACAACTATCTGAAGAGCATGCCATTGAGATTCTTCTCATGAATATCCATGGCCCGATCACCTTCATGCTTAAGAGCTTTACCATCAGAACATTTGAGAAATTAATCAATAAGGTGGCTAGCCTATAAGAGGAAGCCAAACATTTATCCTTTCGCATCATCTGCGAGATGGTGTTTAAGAAGAAGCCGGGTAGTTATGTCGATTGGGTGAGGAAAGCAGAGTTGATTATGAGGGACTAGAGCTCATTAGCCTCCTTGCCACCTCCTCTTCCACCATCATCATACTTGCCGCGGCCACCATAATGATCATTTCCACCACCTCAAATACCAACATTGGTATTCATATCCATCGTTAGTAGCTACTTTCCACCTACTCTTGCGATAGATTGGATAAGTCAAATTCATTCAAGGAGAGGTAGTTAGAAAAATCTTTAAGAATCTCTTAAAGAAACCTGATTTTCAATTACTAGAGCTTAAGAGGCCGAAAAAAGTGGGCAAGAATGATGATCCTAGGTATTTCCCCTACCACCGCATGTTAGGCCATGTCTTAGAGGATTGTATCACTTTTAAGGATTATTTTGAGCACAACTACAAGTTGAGTGCCATAATTATCCCTAAGGAATACTTATTAGAATAACCATCTAGTACTGTTAGAGTAATCCTTAGGGATACTTGCGATCCTCTTAACACCAAAGAAGGTTAAGATATCTCCCTATCCCAAACCTCTAAGAAGATCATTTCTAAGATCAAGAAGATTTCCTTGTAGGTGCATGAAGTTGCTAAAACCTCCAACACCAAGGAAGGTTTGCTAGTTGTAAAGGATAACTCAGAGAGGGTGACTCAAAGAAAGATAGTCACGATACTTGTTGATAGTCGATGGCGTAGCCATTTTGATTCCAATACTTCCTCCGCCGTTGCAGCTACCACCTCTTTTTCTAGCTCTTCTTCAACTAGCAAGAGTGTTGTATCTATGGATAAGGGAACTAAATCCTTTACTCCGCATACTTTACTTGATTTCTATTATGTACATCACCCCAAAAGTAATTAGTGAAGAAAGCCGATTCTACTTATTTATTGTCTACTTTTGATGCTCTTAATTTTATTCTTATTAAAAGCTCTCCAAGTCTAAATAAAAATAATAGCTCTAATAGTTTTAATTCTTTCCTTTTTGATTTGGAGCTGAATTATCCTTGTCTAAATTAACCAGGTTCACCTCTTGAGATTGACTTAGAGTCACTGACTCTGAGGATCCCATAGGAGAAGTTGTTGGTATGCCTGATAAGAAGGTAGAACTTTCCACAAGCTCATCTTTCCAAGATGTCACTGAAGTCAATCTATGTAGTGGCAAAGTTTTACCTCCTAGGGTAGCACCTCAGGATAAGTGTAAGCAAGTCATTGGTTCTAGTGAGCATAAATCCCCTCTATAGGATGCTCCACCCATGGATATACTTGTGAAGGACCAAGCTAGAGTTGATTATATTGTCCTAGCTCACCTTTGAAAGTTTCCAGCTAAGTTAAGCATATACGATGCCCTTGTCTTATCCAAATAGATGAGAGAACCTCTAATCAAGGCCTTACTTGATCTAGAGATAATATTAGCTTAGCTAACTGCTACTAAAGAGGAGTCATGCTGCTCAGAAGACATCTTAAGAGTTACTTTTAGTGATGAAGACTTACTCTTAGGGATGATCAAGCACAACCACCTCTTTACATTACAGTAGATGTTGGCAAATATAGGCTATCTAGAGTGTTGGTTGACCCAAGTGTATCAGTCAACATTATGAGTCTAAGAACCCTTGTCTACTTGAGGATCGACATCTCTAAACTCCAAAAGAAAGGATGATATTGAGCGGATTCAAAGAACAAGGTGAGAGGGCCTTTTTATTTTTAAATGTATGGAACACCATCGATTATAGGGGTACTTTTGAGGTGATGGTACAAATATTGTGGTATGATATACTATCTCGAAGGATAGAGTAATCACCCT
This sequence comes from Cymbidium sinense, assembly GCA_021442155.1. Classification (NCBI taxonomy): domain Eukaryota; kingdom Viridiplantae; phylum Streptophyta; class Magnoliopsida; order Asparagales; family Orchidaceae; genus Cymbidium; species Cymbidium sinense. The sequence goes on from CM038222.1 coordinate 475,445, forward strand.
ACAATGGACTTAATCACATAATAAGGACTCCTAAGGCATGATGGGTCCTCAAATGTACCAGAGATTTTTTCTTTACTTTTCATGGATGAATTAAGTAGGGTTTATATTAAAAAAGGTTCTTAAGTTCCCTATGGAGAAAAGCCTTCATAGTTAATAACATCTTAGGAAATGAAATTTTCAAAAAATACTCTCGATTAAAGTAAATAATTATCATCTCTAAAGATTTCAAGGTTAGACTATCAAACGATTTGTTGTATTTGAAAAATCAATTGGGAAAGTTCTAGGAAAAGGCATATATTTTGAATCCAAATGAAATATGTTGGAAATTCTCATGAAACTATGAAGCCTAGTAAGCATTCCAACCTATCCTATGGTTGGGATTTATAATTTTGAAGTTGAAGAGATTTATATGTTTTGAGTTGAAATTTAATTAGATTACTGGGGCTCATAATCCACCAACACAAGGTTGTGGGAATGCCCAAGAGGTAAGGATTTATGCTCGTGGCCCAAAGGAAATAACTACTTCATATCCTAAATCTAGGGAGCTTTAGTATGAGCTAAAGCACGACCTAAATTTAAGCGAGATATGGACATAAGGGTTTACCTCAATAGGAGAGAATAAATTGTCTAACTTCTGTACTGGCCACCAACTAACTCCTTCAATTTTAAAATCATGTAGCTGATCTTATTAATTGCAAGATAGCTATGGTAGTTATTTAATAAGAAAGAGACTACAGTCCTAAACACACTCCCTAAGAGACTAGAGCATGAGTGACATGAGCATATGACTTAATCATAGATACAAAATATTTTACAATTTTATTTCACTTTAGATAGATCATTTTGATAGAGGTTTTAGGATTTCTTATGCCTAAATACATGATGAAATGCATTATGGTTTAAATCAACTAGAAGGTGTTCTCCACCATAAGGGATTCCCTCATAGGTCAAGCATTTCTGTATCATTTAAGGATGGAGATCCTTCATGTAAGAGAGAAAGAATATTCATACATGATGTAAAACATACAACCATACAGGTAAGGGGTTGCTAAATCTTTTAATTATCTTGTTTATGTCTTACACTTTATGATAAGGTTATGAGTTGTATAAAATTTAGTTATATGTGATTAGTTGGGTAGAAAAGTTATTTTTATCATAAGAACCTAATCCAATCCAAGCCACACATTAAAGCATCAATCATTTATGAAACTATAAAAATCATGTTCTCTTAATACACAATGTAAACATAACATCAAACAATTATATAAACTATTATAAAAGAATAAAAGGCCGGTGTGGTTGGGTACCGCCATACAACCCGAAGAGAGAAAAGATGGGTAACCGAACTCTACGCTTATACAACCAGGAATATGAAAGAATAATTATAATTATATTAAATACTATGGGGGTCGTCTTTCTTCATATCTCTATTTTTGATTTAGTTCTTTGATTGATTAGGATGGTGCTTACTTCAAAGGCATCCAGACAAAGCCTTCACATTTATTTTTAATCATTGCTTATCCTAATCCCCCATAGCACTAATCCTAATTCCTATTGCAAAAATTACATTTATATGGGAAAAGTAAATCTAACTACACCTACAAAATAGAGGTTAGCTAAATATACATATAATCCCAAGAAGTAGTAATTATAATTTAGACTTAGCACCTTACACATGGGTAACTATGCCCACCTATCCTAATATGAATTATTCTTAAGTAATTAAGCAACCTACAAAAAGAGCATTCACATTTATTTTTAAGCATCCCGTAAGCATAATCCCCTGTAGAAAACATGATTAGGCTAATATTGGCATATCATCTAGTCTACGAAGCATACACCCAACATTTAATCAAAAATAATACAACATAAAACAAAACATACATCACACCATACACTGTCCTAACTTAGAGCTAGAAGTGGTGACTTAATTCTAATTTATGTATTAAGGCTTGTGTGGTAAGTCTTATTAGGCATTAGTGTTGTATTATCTAAGTGTAGAAGGATTCAATTTAACATGAAAGGTTGATTTCACTTGAAGTAGTTTAATTGATTTGAAATTTTAATTTGTGTTTTCTTTTGTTTCATTTTATTACACTTAGCAACTAAATGTTATAAAGAGGAAAAGAGGATTGCCCTCTTTCATCTACCTTAAGTCACTTTCTAAAGTATATTAATTTGATTTAGTTCTCTTTAGTGAATGGCTTATTAAATGATTTAATTAATGTTAAGTTTAGGTTCACTTTAAATAATCCTATTCAAAATGAAAGGCATCTTATGATTAATTTAATTAAATTACTACCACATGACATATATTAAATCAATCCATTCCATCACATGTAACATGCTTATGATTTAATCTTAAGTGTATCTATACATGCAACACATTTTAGCACATTTAAATGATTAATATATGTGTATTTTTAGAATTTATATTTTATTTGATCGAATTATTTAAACATTTTTATTTAAATCTTTATCCAAATTTTTATAAAAAAGGACATAAGAATGAAATTAAATAGGCATGTGTCATTGTTAAACTAGGAAAGTGAGATAATTAAATGACCTCCTTGGAGCTAGCTAAAGCCTTATATTCTCAGGATGTCTAGACTATATACCCATTTGCATTCAAACATATATAAATTTGTATATGAACATTGGAAGTAAGCTCCAAATAATATGACTAATTAATTCAACCAATTAGCTAATTATGAATGCATGCAATTCTAATGGAAACTAGGATTTTCATTCAATAATCACATATACATATACATCTACCAAGATATAGACAAGTATGTGTCACTGTTAAATCGAGAAAGTGAGGTAATTAAATGACTTCCTTGGGGCTAACTAAAGCCTCATATTCCCGAGATGTCTAGACTATATACTTGATTTTCTTGGACACACATGAATGTATGCATAAATGAGGGAAAGAAAACCATGCAAAGATTTTATATTTTTGATTGAATCATTTATATATATGAATTAAAGCTTTATCCAAATTCTAATGTTGAAATACATAAGAATGAAATCAAATGGTGCGTGTTATTAAACCAGAAAAGTGAGGTAATCAATGACCTCCTTGGGGCTAGCTAAAGCCTCATTCCGGGATGTCGGACTATATGCCCATTGTCATTCAATCTTATATAAGTCAACACATGAATAGGAAGAGAATCAACATTCATACACTTAAGCTATAACCACATGCATTTCTTATGTATTTATAACTATCATCATAACACATATTATTATTCATTTATAAGCTTTTGAAAAATACATTTGGATTTAATAGTGATAATAGCCACACATATATTAAATTAAATCAACACATGCAAGCTTACATAAAAGAAATCCATTTTTTTACTTGATTTTAAAAATATGGATGCATGAATTCAAATGACATACCAAATTTAACATGATTGGAAAGAGGAAAATCAAATATAAGCATGTGATTCATTCAACCAAACTAATTCTTAAGGGCAATCAAATCAAATAAGATTATTTAAATTAATCCAAATCTTCTTTATTAATTATGTTTCAGATTTGATTTAATTTAAAGAGTAGAAGATAAATCATCACTTGCTATTTTAAACCCATTCCCACATTAGTGATTTGATTTAATTTAAGGAAATGTAATTAAGTTGATTTTATGGGTTAATTAAGTTGAACCCCAATTAGATGAATTAATTACCCTATGTCACCTTAAAGTAATTAACTAAATAATTATGAGCCAACATAACATGCATGGAGAATAAACTTGTAATGATCCTAGGATATAAAAGGGGCCTAATTCATTAGCTCATGATTAATAATTAATTAGAGGGACTTAATTAATTACTCTTATGGTTTTCCACATGTGGACTAACTATAATTTCATTAAACTCTTCTAGGTTATTAAACACCTAAAGATCTACCCCATGATTTAATTAGTGAAGGTCTAATGTGATTAAGATTTTAATTTTATTAAGTGATTTAATTAAATAGTTAAATATTAATTAATTTCATTTTAAGAAAGGGTGAAATGAACTTAAGGAAAGGGGTCCCAACCTTATTCCTTAGTTCACTTACTATTGAATAAACTTAATTAACCAATTTGTTAATCTTCATGGGATTAATTAATCATTAATTTATTTAAAAGAGTAGTTAAGGTTTAGTTAGTACATTTTCCTAATTAAGTGATTAATAAATCCCAAGAAAATTATGGGAGGTAGAGGTCATCCCATTAAATTAACTCACAAAATTTGGTATTAATTGCTCAAGTAATTAAGGTGTAATTAAGATAAATAATTTTGTAATTACACTTTAATTATACCTTAATTACTATTCAAAATTAGTTAAGATAAATTTTAATTAATTCTCCTCTCAAATACCTTTAAAATAAGTATTTATTTGCATTTTTTTTATTTATCTATGATTTTTAATGATTTTTAGAAGTTTTAGCCATTTAAATGATTAATTAAGCTAAATTAAAGCCTAATCCTGTTGGCTCCATGTGGTGCACTGATGCAACGTGCTTTCCACATGGCATAGCAAGATTAGCTACTTAATACCTATTTGACTCTGTGCCTATGTGGTAGCGGTAGTCATGCTTTCTCCTCCATCATCAGATCTAAGATCGGATGGCTATGATTAATCCCATTGCTTAATAGGATTAAATCAGATCAATCTAGCGGATCTAATCACAATCATCCATTCCGATCATGTAGAATGGATGGTGTGTGATTTAACATCATGCTAGTGAGGGTGAATGGAGTTCTTCCATCATTACTCACTTGATAAAGCTTACGAGCTTCATCAACTCCTCGATTCCACAACAATGCTCATCGGATGGGATCCAATTGTCAAGATCACATAAGAAGCAAGTTTTCTTTAAAAGCTCCAACCCATTTTTGCCTAAAAATTATTTTGGGAAGCATAACTCATCGAAGCTCAAGACTTGCAGCTCAAACAATTGAAGAAGCTTCATCTAGTGGAGATGAAGCCCTATTGAGTAGCAATTGGATCAATTCCTCATTGTTCATTCAAAAGGCCACAAACAGATGATTTGGAGTTGGGCTTTGATTGCAGTCACACCTCTGGTGCTCAGGAAGCTTGGTAGATGATTCATTCTCTTACTTGAAGCCTAGGAAGTGTGTGCAAAGTTAATTTGAGTTTAATGGAGAAATGGGGAAGTTATGTTGGAAATGGGAGTGTCCTATTTCAGGATGGATGAGAATGGCATTTTATGATCGAGGAATGAGCTTGGGAGCTTAGGAAATGGCTCTAGTGTCTTGTCTTGGGTAGCTAGGGCTCTAAGGATTAATTTTGTGTGTGTTTGAGTGGAAACGAGGGGGTGTATACCCCCCTTCATCTTGATTGGATGGTGGGATTGAGTTTGGCTTCTAATGGCCATCTAACCATCTCAGGGAGTCATGGGTGGCAGGAAGGAGGTAAGTTGGCTCATCTTGGTTGGTTTAAGGTGTGGAGGTGGCTGCCAAAGGAAAATCATGGGTTTCCTATGAGTTTCAAAGGCTCCAACGGGGAGGGTGAGCTGATTTCACCTCCCATGAATCATGGCAGACCTAACCACCCCTTGGGTCAGGTTCGGTAGTGTCTTAGGTGCCTAAGTGGACCATTGGAAGAGTATAAAGTGGCCAAGAAATGGAAATGACCACTTCCTAGGTGATTTTTGTCATGTGATGCCCTTGATCTAAATGTAGAATGATCATTTGGCTTTGGATTTGATTTGGGCAGATTTAAAATGAGCAAAAAGTGGGATAGCCAAAATTTCAAGTCAATTGGAGTTGATTTGGTTATATTTGGATCAATTTGACTCATTTAGGTAAAATTAGGTTAGGTTGGGTCAAGTTGACCAATTGGTCAAATTAGGTCAACCAAGGGTTGGGTTAAGTTCATATAATCATTTGAGATATTTTGGTTCAATTGGTTTGGTTTAGTTTGGCTTAGATTTGATTTTGGCTCATTTGAATTCATTTTGGTCAAATGAATTAAGTTAACCAATTTGACCAAATTGGCCAAATTGGCTTGGGTTGGGTGTTGATTTGGGTTTAGTTGACCAATTGAATATGATTTTAGGCTTTGGTTTCAATTAATTTGTATTTGGTTTTGATTTAGGCCAACTTGAATCTTTAGGTCAATTTGGGCTAAGTAGGTCTATTGGGTTCAATTGGGTCCAATCATGGCTTTGGTCAAGTTCAACAACCAATTTGGAATGAACTTGAGCCATTGGTTGCAATCAATTTGGTTTATATTTTGATTTGACCTAATTTAGTCTTTTAGGTAAATTTGTGTCAACTTGGGTCAAGAGGACCAATTGGGTTTGGTTTGACTCAATTGAAGTCAAGTCATAATCAAATTGTAATTTTGATTTGGAAAGAATCATTGGTTTCAAGGGATTTGGCTTAGGTTATAATTTGACTAGTTTAGGTTCATATTGGTTAAGGGGTTGACTTGGTTAAATGACCAAGTTGACTTGGTTTGACCAAATTTGTGACATGATCAACTTTGTGGTGATCAACAATTATGATGGAAGTTTTGATGGGCTTGGTTCAATCCAATTTGGGTAGGATTAGAACTTGGCTCAAATAGGTCAAATTGGCCACTTTGGGTCAAACGGACAAATTGGGTTTAGTTGGCTTGATTTTGGATTGAGTTTGATTTTGTTGAGTTTATATATGGATTTAGGATTGATATATAAATTCAGTTGCAATGGGCTTGGGTTTAAATGGGTTTTGGTTCATTTGAACATTTCAAGTCAAAAAAGTTAAGTTGGGTTTGACTTGGGTTGATTTTGGTTGGGCTTGATGATTGTATATTTCATTTATAGTTGTGAATATGATTGAAGGTATGATTAATTCATGAGAAAATAAATTGGATTCGGGTTTTGGAATGAAGGAATTTGGCTAAGTCCGAAGAGTTGGGTCATGTGGCTTAGGTATGGATTTTGATTTAGTTTTGATGATTTAAATGTATATTTCTTTTAAATTTTTGAAGATGATTGAAAATATGATTGATTTGTGAGAAAATCAACTGCGTTTGACTTGATTTGGATTAAGATTTGGCTAAATTTATGGGATAGGTCATATGGCTTAGGAAGGGTTTTGATTAAATTTGATTTAGTTTGATTTAGTTTTGATCATTTCAATGTAGCTTTGATTTAAATTTAGCAAGATGATTGAAGATATAAAGTGATTATAAGAAAATCAATTGATTTTGGATTGATTTGGATTATGATTTGGCTAAGTCCATGGGATAGGTCATATGGCTTAGGAAGGGTTTCAAGTTTAGATTTGATCATGGTCTTTAATCATTTGGTTTTGGAATTTGGGTTTGGAATTTGGGTTTGGATTTGGATTTCAATTTGATGTTTGAATTGAAATTGAGGTTTAGTTTGAGAAGGTGAACATGGATTGGATTTCTGTTGTAGGGTAGGTGAATTATCTTAATCCCTAAGGCATAACCTAATCCTATGGTTAAATCTTCTAAGTCTTTAGGCTTAAGTGAAGTGTTTACCTAATTGTTATAAGTGTCTTATGACTAGGGAAGTCTTAGTGTCTTGAAGACTCCTAAGTCTAAGATGGGAAGATTGAATCTGCACTCCAAAAGTGAGGTTAATAGACCTTAGGCTCCATAATATTGTCCTTGGAGATAGATGATTAGAAGACCAAAGCCAAGTTTCACATTATAGTCTCGGATACATCTTTCAACGCTTTGCTTGGGATACCATGGATACATGAGAACAACATAGTTCCATCCTCTCTACATCAGTGTATGAAGTTTGTGAGAGGTGGGATCATCTACTTTGTCAAAGGAGATCTCAAGCCATTTATAGTTTAGGAGGACGACATATATTAGGATGTGGCTTACTACCTCCCTCAAAATCAACAAGTCTATTCTCGTGAACTTGGCCAAAGTTTTAATATAAAAGAAAAATAAGAAGAAAATGAAAAGGAAAGGGAAAAAGAGAAAGAAAAGAAAAGAGAAAATGAAAAAATAAAAATAAAAGGGAGCTGAAATATACTTGGAGAAGGAAGTGGAGCCTGACATTAGATTCCACCCACAATTTGTTACTCAATTTGAACATATAGGTAGGATGACCTGACATCCACTAGGCAGAGAAAGAGGCCAGCTCAGAGGCAGTCCCATGGGTGGAAAACCACTTTATCGACCACCCAATAGAAGAAATGTCCCATCTACTAGGAGTACACCTGCTATCCATATAGACTTAGAATCTAGTTCAAAGGTAGAGTCTTATATGGTTATCACACCAGCCAGCTCTTCTCAGTAGTAGATTCTCTTGGGGGTGACACTTAAGGCAAATAGTGAAGAAGACCAGGCTCCAAAACTAAGCATAAGTGTATTCAAGTCTATATGTGAAACAGTTAGGCATCAGTTGGGAACCTTACTCTAACCCCAGTTTCCTCTCAAAAAGCTGAGGGTTTGGTAATTAAGGAAGCCCCTAAGTCAACCAAAAGTGTGAAGACTCAAAGGTTCTTTCTGGGAGCATCATCCTCCAGTCAAGAAATTGATGTAGAACTCGAGGATGATTCATATAAAGATTTAATAGAATTACCTTTTGATTGGTACTTGCCTTCTATTCATAATTTAGCAAAGAAAGGGTTAATCCCATGTACTTGATCAAAAGCAATTGCTTCAAAAGAATATGGAAGAACAAATGCAAAAGCTCTTAATCAAGACTAGGACTAGGATTCAGTACAGAGAGTACAGTCGATGATGATGATTACTTCTCATCATCAATCATTTGTAATCTGATTAGTTCTTTTCAAATCATATTCCCAGTCAAAGATGCACCATGAGAGTTCAAAGAAGAGATCAAGTCAACCATTGACGAGCTCAAGGAAATCAACTTAAGAGCTAAAGATGATCCATGCCCAACATACATCAATTCTTTGTTGAATAAAATTGAAACCACTAACTTAGTTAGGCTATTAGCTGAGTTTAAGGACTTCTTCGCATGGAGTTATGAAGAGATTCCTGGATAAGCTCCTAACATAGAAATCCATAAACTAGCAATAGAGCTTACTGTTAACCCTATCAAGCAAGCTCATAGACGCATGCGATTAGACATAGAAAAATAATCCATTTAGGAAGTCAAGAAATTGATCGATGTTGGCTTCATCCAGGAAGAAAAATAGCCTACCTAGTTAGCCATCATCATCCCAGTTAGGAAAAAGAATGGCCAAATTCACATATGCATCAATTTTAGGGATTTAAAAAAGACATGTCCAAAAGATGAATTTTCACTACCAATCCTGGAGCTGATGGTGGACATTGCCTCATCTCATGCAGTCTTCTCTTTCATGGATGGCTTATCTAGATATAACCAAATAAAGATGGCCCTGAAGATAAAAGAAACATACATTTAGAACCCTGATCAGAATCTATTGTTATAAGTTCATTCCTTTCAGCAATAAAAATGTTAGTGCTACATACAGTGAGCTATGACTCAAATCTTCGATGAAGTTATTCATCATCAAGTCAAGTGCTATGTCGATGATCTCATGGCTAAAAGTAGAGAAAAGGAAGACCATCTCTTTGAATTGAGAGTAGTTTTTGATTAGTTAAGATAATTTAACCTCAAAATGAACCCCCTGAAGTGTGCATTCAGAGCACCTTCAAGGAAATTCTTAGGGTTTGTTGTCCGACACCAGGGAATCAAAATCAATCTGGAGAAGATCAAGTCGATATTATAAATTCCACCCCCAAAATGTTTAACTCAACTAACATCATTCCAAAAGCGGTTGGTGTATTTATGACATTTATATCCAACCTATCGGAAAGACGTCAGACATTCTCAGTTCTTATCAAAAAAATGCCAAGTTCAATTGGGATGATAAGTTGGAGCATGCCTTCAAAGACACCAAACATTTCCTAAAGACACTATCAGATCTAGCAGTACTTATCCCGAGCAAGCTGCTTATACTTTATACTACTGCATTAGATGACTCCTTGGTGCTTTATTATCCCAGCCAATGATGAAGGGAAGGAAAACACACTCTACTACCTCAGCTGTCATCTAATCCCTATTGAGGCTATTTATCCACCCATTAAGAAGCATTGCCTAGCTTTAACCATTACATCCTAAAAGCTACAACACTACATGCTTCCTCATAAGGTGAACTTAGTCTCTAGAATCAATCCATTATAGTATCTCAAGCTGATGCTATCCTGTTGTACGGTGGTCCATGATCCTCTTGCGGTTTAACATTACCTTCATACCCACGTGCGGTTAAAGGATAAGCGCTAGCAAATTTCTTAGCAACACACCCACTTCCTGCTAACTCTCCGCTTAGTGATGATCTCACCAATAAATGAATCTTGAACTTAGGGGATACTAGCATTCACCATCGAGAGATATACTTTGATGGTGTGACTTCCTCTCAAAGAGGAGAAGAGCCATAATCTACTATTCCAAGAAAGGGAGGGGTAGGAATAGTTCTCTTAACTCTGGGCTATGATGTGATGAGATTCTTATATCATCTATCCAATCCTTGCACCAATAACAAAGCTGAATATGAGGCTCTGATTGCTGGTCTAGAGTTAGTCGTTACTCTAGACATCTAGAACATCAACATCTTTGAGGATTCTCAACTAGTTATCAACCAAATTATTGAGTCCTATAAGGTTATAAAGCTCAAGCTCAATCACTACCATAAGTATACAATGGAGTTGTTGGCCAAAATCTTAGAGGTTACCATTTATAAGATCCCTTAAGGAGAGAACGTCATAGTGTATGCTTTAGCCAAGCTTGCCAAGGAGTTGGCATGTCTAGAGAATGTGTCCATATCAATAAAGTTCCAAAATAGATAAGTCTTATCCCTTATTGATACTAAACTTATCAAAAAGTACTCTCTTGAAGAGGAGGTTGCCATTCCTAAGAAGGATGAGGAGTTAGATTAGATGCAACCCTTCATGGATTACCTAAATAAAGGAAAACTACCTCAAGAGAAGTCCCAAGCCCATCAAATTAAGCAAAGAGCACTTTCCTATGCTCTTTTGTATGGTGTCTTGTGCTGGCAGACTTTTGATCATATGTGATTAAGTTGGTTGGACAAGCATGAATCCCATAAGATTGTGGCCAACGTACACTAAGGATTATGTGGAGCCGACCAATTCAGTCCAAAGATGAATGCCAAGATCAATATACTAGGATACTACTTTCCATCAATGATCAAAGATTGCATGGATATGACTAGGCTATGCCACCATTGCCAAATACATGGTGTGATCCTACACTAACCACCCAACATTCTACATCCTACATTGGCATCAGGGCCATTCGAGTGTTGAGGTACTGACATAATGGGTTTGATTGTTCCTCCTTCCAAGGGTCATCTATTCATCTTAGCTTCTAATGACTACTTTTCTAAATGGGTGAAAGTGATTGCATTCAGAGAGGTCACAGCTCAGTATGTACTCTAGTTTTTTAGAAACCATATCGTATATAGGTTCAGAGTTCAAAAACTTTGACCGGAGACATAGCTTAGATTTTAGATATTCTACCATCAACTACCTGAGAAAAAATGGCTTAGCAGAATCCTTCAACAAAACTTTCATCCAAATATTAAAGAAGACACTCGACAATAATAAGCAATAGTGGCTTGAGCAGTTAGTTGAAGCCTTGTGGGCCTACCACACCATATATAGAACTCCAACTCAGTCTACTTCTTTCTCCTTAGTATATGGGTTTGAAGCCATTCTACCATTAGAAGTTAAACTCCCATCACTAAGGATAGCTATGGTTAGCAGGATCACAATATAGTAGAATGTAAAGTTGCGGTTAGAAGAGCTCGAAGGTTTGGAGGAGAGACACCGGAGGGCATGCCAAAAGTTCAAGTTATACAAATCTAAAATGATTCAAGCTCACAATAAGTTGGTCTATCCTAGAACTTTTCAAGTAAGAGAGATTAATTTAGTTCTAGGAAAATCGATTATTGTCCTTTGTAAAATAGGAGAAAAGAACCCACTTAGGAAGGCCCTTTTGCTATAGAAAAGGCCTACCAAAGAGGATCTTATCAGCTTATTAATCATAAAGAGAGTGCCTAATGCATGCAATCAATGGGCTCTACTTAAATAAATATTATAAACCATTTTTGAAAATAATTATCATTAATGAAAATTCCATTATGAATTCAATCTCTTAGATATTGAAAGTATTCTTGATTGTGAATCGACCATAATGTGTTTAGGGTAGTTGAAACGAACCATAGTACCATCCTATCCTTCATCAACACAACACAAACACAAACTACACAAACATATAAATAATACACATATATTTTGCCTCGGTCTACTCTAAGTTGAGATAACACCCCCATCGATACTCACTCAATAGCTGGTCTAGGTCGGGCTGACGTGCTACCCTGCTAGTGTGTCACCCAGTGGTCTTCTTGCTTTGGAGGATGTAAGTCTACTATGCTTTCCTTCCTTACATGGCCACTAAACACCGACAAGGGCCTTATTAGTTTGGTAGGCCTTACCGCATGGCCAATAAGCTACCTCATGTTGGCTTTATTTAAGAAGATGTGAGTCTACTATGCTTTCATCTTGGATTAGACTTTGTACATAAACTAGGTCGAGTATATTAGAGGTTTAGGATAAGTCTCCTAGTGGCTCCTTCCCTCATGATTACTTCAAGTTTGGGTCCAATCCTTCCTCGGGGCTTCTCGCTTAGTAGTCGCTCTAGGTCAGATAGCATATATCTCGTCGACAACAGACTATCCCGATTATTAGTTCTGCTTCGAAAGTTGTAAGCCTACATGCTTTCTTTTTAGATTAATTTTTTCACACTAATGACACCTTGGGTTGGTTAGTTCACACTATGTTTATGGATACACCACTAATTCTGATGGATACACTTTAGGTTTGTTGGTTCTCGCACCTTAGGATACACCACACATGGTAGATGTAAGTCTACTATGCTTTCTCCTTGAGTTGGCCACTATACACCTATATGCTTTCTTTTTCAGGGCTCAGGATAATGCCCCTAGCAACATATCCCCTATGGGCACTATATTTGGATCATATCTTTTGCAACCCTATTTAGACATTACTCGAGCTACTATCGGATTAGAAAGTTTCACTTTCCTAGTAACAACCCTTGTGGTTGGAGAATCCATCTTGTGGATGTACAGATTCTTCCTTGGTCCAGTAAATCTAAGATAGGTCAAGGTTGACATAGCCCCTTCTCAGTGTGGTCCCTCACACACCAACAGAGTCCACATAAATATATAAACAAATTATATATTCACTTTTGGATTAGGAGGACATCCCTAGCGGTACCTTTTCCCAAGCAGTCATCCTATTTTTAGGGCAATGTTAGCAAAACTCCCTATAGAAATTAGCTGACTACTCTTAAGTTGATATAAGTCCATAATGACATTCACTCAGTAGTCACCCTAAGTCGGGTTTGATTTATTGTGCTACCAATAGGTCACCCAAGCAGTTGTTCCTTGCTTTAGAAGATGTATGTTTGCTACGCCTTCTTGTTAACACAATCGTTGCACACCGAAAGGCAACCCTTTAGTTTTGCTTTCTCTACACCATGGCGAGTAGACTATCCCTTTGGATTTGTAAAATTTGAGATATGACAAGTCTGATATAGCCCCTTGTTAGTGGGTCCATCATACATCAACATGGTCCATAAATTAAATCTATCAAATTTTACTGAGCTCACATCCCCAGCAGATAAGCCCTCAATTCAGAATCAAACTAAACCAAACAAACCATATCAAATCACATGAAATAAAGATAAAATTAATCTTTACTACTTTTGAGTTGACATAAGTCCCCAGTGACATTCACTCCGTAGTGGCCCTAGGTCAGGTTCGATTAATTATGCATCCAACAGGTCACCCTAGATGTTGTTCCTCACTTTGGAAAATGTAAGTTTGCTACAATTTCTTTTTAGCATAGCCATTGCACACTAAAAGGCAACCCCTTAGGTTGGCTTGCTACCCAGTGGTAGACTATCCATTTGGATTTTAAACCAGGAGGTCTAATATAGCCCCTTCTCGGTGGGTCTATCGCACACTTACAGGGTCCATACATTAACTCAGATTAAAATCAATCTGATTTTCCCCAGTGGAGTTAAATCACACCCTTCTCCTCAGTGGAGCCCCAAATCATATATAAACAAGTCAAGCAAACAAATGAAATTCCAAACCAATGTCCCTAGTAGAACCAAATTAAACCAACTCCCCTAGTTAAGTCTAAATCAAAGAAATCCAACCAAACTCTTATCCCCAGCGGATACATCACCAAACAAATCTTTGAATTAAAACTCAAATCCTAATCCCCAGTAGATAGCCTAAACCTACTTCCTTAGTGGAAGGTTCATATACTCGATCACTAGTGGACTCGAGCTCATATCTCTAGCAGATATGCCTCCACATCAATTAAAATAAAACAAATTAAAGTAGATTCGATCTTAATCCTTGGTGGATTATAGATTCTTATCCCTAGTAGATCTTTTATCCTCAAATCATATAATCAAATCAAATCCAAACCTTATCCCCAATAGATTTTCTTCTTCTTTGCCCTCAAGATAAGCCCATCACATGTCATGTATAATGCATTAGTAATCCCCTAGCGGAGGTCCCTCCATGTCCTTGGCATGGAATTCTCATCAAATCTTATTTCTTCTCTTATGTATACCTTTAATACTTCAACCAAAAGCCTAATAATGTATTTCTTCAAATTACATTATCTTAACAGTGTAATCAACATTTTATGATTTGTGATGGTGCAAGCACAAACTAACTATACAATATCATGCTAAACATATCATAGTGTGAATAAACACACTATATTATATTATAATATATGATGTTATATTATAATTTGCTATAATACAATATATTATCTAACATTACACATCATTAGAATCACTTAAAAGAAACAAAAAACAAAATTTTCTTAATATATAAATAATGTTTATTTTAGATGTAAAATTGTTATTTTTCTATTAGAAATGGTACATCATGGCATAATTTTGGTGTTCCTTCTTGGTGCGTGCCATGAATTTGGCCAAATTCTTCCATCTCAACCTTCAAATTAACAGTTTTATTAGTTTTTACCCAATGTATTATAACAAAAGTAAAACATGCTAAAATATACAATAACATTTAGTAACACACCACCACATTCAATATATGTGAAGATATATTGTTATGTACATTATATTTTAGCATGCTTTCATATAATATATTATCTTACATTACATCTTAAAATGAATCACTTTAAGCAAAAAAAATATAAAATTTGGTTGAAAAAAGAACATTTATTTTGGATGCAAAATCTCATTCTTTTGAATAAATGACACACCATAGCACACCCCCAATGATGTTCCTTAAATCTTACCTTAAATTTGGCCAAACCATCATCCTAGCCTATAAATCTATATTTTTATTAATTATACTAGTACAAACTCTACTACATCATACTATAAGATACTAAAATATGCTAAACAACAAGTTGTAATACACAAAAGTATGTTATAATGCATGATGCTACAGATCTTATGGCATCCTATATCATAATACATAAACATATTATATTATGTTATATTGCATATCACATCAGAAGGGATTGCTTAAGATAAAAAATCATAAAATTAGTCTAAATAATAAAAAACTATATATTTTAGTCATATAAATTACAAATTTTAAATTAAAATAATATATTATGATGTCATGCTCTACCTATTATGAATTTGGCCAAATTCCACCATTTTAAAGTCCAAATCAACATTTTTATAAATAATGCTAGTGTAGGCTCGACTGCATGATTGTAAAATACTGAAAGAATTTAAAATGCATAGAACAATATATTATGGTATATGATGCTACACTATGCTACAACATATAATATTTATTTTGAACATAAAATCTTACTTTTTAAACTACAAGTGGCGTAGCACACCTTTGGTACTACAGCCTAATTCCCACTTCAAATTTAACAAATTTTATCATCTGATTTATTAATTAAATATTATTATGATTTATATTAATATAGAATGTAGGGAACAATACCATAATATACTAAAACATTTCAAAACATCTTATAACATCCAAAAAACACATAAATATATGCTCAAATATATGATGCTACATTATACTATAATATATGGCAATATAATGTGATTTAGGGTTAGGGTTTAGGGTATTCAAATCACTATCAGTCAAGGGAAAGTCTCTTGAAGACATTTTCTTTAGCTACCTTAACTATGTTAGGATTAGGTCATTCTTTTGATCTACTCCAAATGAAAACTTTATTCAAGGTTTATTGTTTAGGGTTTAAGGTTAGTTTAAGGTTTAGGGTTTATGGTTAGTTTAAGTTTTAAGGTTTAGGTTTTAGGGTTTAGTATTTAGGGTTTAGGGTTTATGGTTTTAGGGTTTAGGGTTTAGGTTTATGGTTTAGGGTTTTAGGGTTTAGTGTTTAGGGTTTAGGGTTTAGTATTTAGGGATTTGGGTTTAGGGTTTACGATTTAGGGTTTAGGGTTTAGGGTTTAGGGTTTTAAGGGTTTAGGATTTAGGGTTTAGGTTTTAGGTTTTAAGTTATAGGTTTAGGGTTTATGTTTTAGTTTAGGATTTAGGGTTTAGGGTTTAAGGTTTAAGATTTAAGGTTTTTTAATAGAGAATTCATTCAACATTTATTCTTTTCAATTTCATCAACCAAGTAGCATCCCAACTTTTCTAATACACAAGCGATGACATTGATAAAAAATGAACACCCATAGAGTAAATCAAATACCCTAGATAAGTTGAACCGTTTCTACTGTAAAGATAGTTCCATAACTAGTAGATCGTCATTCTTGATTCTCTAGTTCATCAAAAACCGCCTCTTGACGGTGGGATCCACCATCATATCCCTGATCTCTCCCTCCGCCACCACCACCATAATTATAATCTCTGTCACTCCTCCTGCCTCCATAACCACCACTTCTCCGACCACAACTCCATATCCACCATCACCTCCAGATCCCCCACCACTACTGCGATAACTGCCGCCTCTGCCTTTGCCTCCACTACATGGTTTAGACTGAGGCTAGTTGACAGTGATGTTCCTACCATCAAGGTTCTTCCAATTCTGAGGGTTAGTTTAGGGTTGAGGGTTTGAGGTTTATGGTTTAGGGTTATAGATTTTAGGGTTTAGGGTTTAGGATTTTAGGGTTTAGGGTTTAGGGTTTAGGGTTTATGATAGAATCCTAAACCCTAACCCTAAAACCTAAACCCTAAACCCTAATCCTTAAACCCTAAAACCTAAACCCTAACCCTAATCCTAAACCCTAAACCCTAAACTCTAAACCATAAACCCTAAAATGCTAAACCCAAAACCCTAAATTAACCTTAAACCCTAAAAGTTAAACCCAAAACTCTAAACTTTGAAGCCTAAACCTTAAACCTTAAATACTAAACCCTAAACTAACTTTAAACCCTAAGTTAACCTTAAAACATAAACTTTAAACCCTAAATCCTAAACCATAAAAACCATAAACCATAAAGCCTAAACACTAAACCCAAACCCTAAACCCTAAACCCTAACCCTAAACACTAAAACCCTAAACCCTAAAACCCTAAACTTTAAACTCTAAACCTTAAACCCTAAAGTTCAATAAATCGAGTTCATTATGTTCATTATAGGGGCAAGCCCCCATAGTTAATTACATCCTAAGAGATGGGATCCCTTAGGAAAACTCTTGATTAAGGTAAATGATCATTGTCTCTAAAAATTTCAATAGAAAAGGACTATCAATTGATTGGTTTATTTTTTGAAGATCAAATGTGATTGATTAAAAAAAGGAGTTATTATTGAAGCCAAAATAGGAAATAAGTACGAGATGCTCATGATGCTAGGAAACCTAGCGAGCATCTCAAACTATCCTATAGTTGGGCTTTACATTTTAGAAATTGATTTAGTTCATTTGAGCTACATTTTTCATTAGATATTTAGGACTTAAGATTACTTAATACAAGAGTAAGGAAATTCCTAAGAGGTGAGGTATTATGCTTATGGCCCACAAAGGAGAGAAGCAACCTCAGAACCTAAATCTAGGGAGCTTCAGCGAGGGCCAGAAGCACAACCTAAATCTATGGAAAAAAATGGGTAATTGGTTTACCTCTATAAGACAGAACAAATGACCTGGCAACTTGGACTTACAACCGCCTAGGGGTGGCTGCCAACTAACTCCTTCTATGATTTTAAATACATGTAGGAATGTCTTTATTCTTATGCAAGATAGCTAGGATGTTATTACTTAGAAAGAAGCTAAGTCCTTAAACTCACTCCATAAAGAGACTAGATCATGTCAAGGGACATACTTCAAATGGTCTAAATCTAATGCAATTCAATTTCATTGTTATTTTTATTTTTATTTTTGGACAATTATTTTTGACTTAAGCTAATAGGATCTTTATGACTAATGCATGAGAAATCAGATTATTTGCCAACATGAACGAGAAGGGAGGAGGTGAGTTTCCACCACAGCTCTCAAAGTTCAAGCCATGTTCACTTACAAAGGTGGAAGCCCTCCAATCAAGTGTGAAATAAGATGCATTTGTGCATGATATTACAAAGAAATTCTCATCCAACTATGGGCTTGCTAATTCTTTTATTTGATTTTAATCCTAAGTTTTAGGTGAGGTTATGAGTTATTTAATTTTAATTTGAGTCATTAAGTTGGGTATAAGATTTATTTTTTTTCTAAAGAGCCTAATCCACATCTAGGCCATACATAAAGTAAGGAAGAAACCAAGAAAAACATGCCACTTAATGTAACAACTAAACAAATCATCAAACAATTTTTAAAGCTATCGCAAAAAGAATAAGTGGTCATTTGTGGTCGGGCACCGCACAAACCCGAGAATATCAAATGTGGGTAGCTGAGCTATATCCTTATACAACCTAGATTACAAATGAATTAAAATAAAATTTAAGCAAAGGAATTCAATGTTATGGGGGTCTACAAGCTTTATTCTTCTTTCTTCTTTCTTTCTTCTTTTCTTCTTTTCTTCTTTAGTTCCTCCTTTAGAAGGTTGGATGGTAGATCCTCTGAGGTTTCATATGGTACATAAGATATGATCTTTTGACCAATGCTCATCCTATTCCCCCATAATAAATCATTCCAAAATCCTACTTATATGAATTTTTACATGAAAAGGAAAAGTATAAATCTAACTAAAACCTTCAAAATAAAGGTTAGTTAAATCACACCACACACATCTCAAGCATGTATATTGGACTTATCACCCCACACATGGGTGACTAAGTCCACCTAGCCTATGGATTATGCAAAGGGGTATAAGAAAACCCACAAGGTATTTAAATTTGCAATGAAAAGGCCTAATGCAATTTGGCTCACAATTAAAAGTTAATTAAGCTAAGGGGTTTAGCTTAAGTAATTTTAAAACATCCTTTCATACTTATGAAAGGGGTTTTAATTTCCTTAATTAAACTTAAGCTATTAAACACCTAAGCATCCAAGCTAGATTAATTATGTTCTGGAACTTTTTAGATTTTTTGAAAATTGATTAAAGGGTCGATTAATTGGTTTTCCCCTAATTAAGAGGGGATTAAGTAGAGAAAAGGTGTTTAGGGAATAGCTTTAAGGAAATGCCCAAAAATTATTCCATAATCCCCCTACTCACTGGATTTGACCTTAATCAAACCTAATCATTGGGTAAATCCACTAATCATACCTTAATTATCCTTAATTACATGAAATAGGTAATTAGGTAATGAAATACCAATTTCCCCAATTGAGCCCTCAATAAATCAAATGAAACTTAGGGGAAGTAGAGGTCGACCCCTAAAATGAACCTTAGAAATTTGAGATCAATTAATGACCTAATTAAAGGATAATTAGCTAATTAAGATTCCCAATGAAACGCAAATTTAGAGAAAAGAGTAATATAAATCCATTGAAAACATTTTTTAATATTCTAGATGAAGTTATTTTTCCATAGCATTTTTTCTTTGATTTTTTTGATTTTTCTATGAAGAATTATGAATTTTTAAAAATCCATGTATTAATTAGGAATTAATTAATTGCTTAACTAATCATTGCTTAATACTTAGCTCACGATGCAACATGTGGTGGTGGCGATCAGCACGCTTTACGTGTATCATGCTGTGAGGGTGTGACTTAAATGTCACATCCCAAATGATAGCGGTGACGCATGCACTAATATCCTCAGCCTTCCGGTCAAAGATCAGACAACTAAGGATTCACCCATGGTTTTAAAAATGAAATTGATTTCTAAAATGTGTTAACTATTCTCAGCTGTCCATCTAAAATGCACGGATGGATGGCTGAGATGAGACAAGTTATTCCCTGAGGATCAATGGAGACCATCCATGATCTAAGGGGAGATCTGAGCTCGATCTAGCATTAAATCATACAAAACTCAACCCACACCATCTAAGCATGATTATAAACCCATCCAATGGTGGATTTCACATGCAATGAATGTTTCTTTCATAAAGCTCCAACACCTCCTAAGCTAAGTGGTCGAAATATTTCGTACCTCATCGGAGGTGATCACCGACACTCGAGATCAACAAGGTAGCTTCGTCTAGTGGAGACGAAGCCTTGTTAAAATTCCTATGCCTTGGGATTGAGTGGATTAATGGGTAGACCAACACCACTTCACTTGGGCTTCAGCTTTGATCCAATTAAGCTCTTCCTTAATATGGGAACTTCAATTAGAGCTTGGGCAAGTTTGACTTGGCCCTCTGATGGAGTGTACAAGAGTAATTGGATGGAGATCAAGTATAGAGGAAGTTGGCTAATTGATTGAGCTCCCATATTTTGTACTGTGAAAAATGGAGAAATAGGGAATTCAAATCCTTCCTAAGAAGCTTGGGAATGCTCTAAGGTGGTTTCTCTGGGTTCCTAGGCTTCAATCGATAGTGAGTGAATTGAAATTTCATTGAATTAGGGGGAGTATATCTCCCCCTATGGAAATCAGATGACCAACACCTCCTTTGCTATTTTGATTGATTTATTGAGATTGGGAGGGTTATTTTGGCTATTAGATCTTTGTGCATGGTCAATTTGAGGTGTTGAGTGGATTGGCAAACTCTCATGTGCATCAAATTGAGCTTAGGAGGGAATTTGAAAACTCAATTTCAAGCTATGTGGTTGGGTTTGGTCTATGGGCCAAATGGGCTTACCTAAACCCATTAGGTTGGGTGCACCACTCATCACTAAGTCCCCTTGAGCTTTTAGGAAAGCCTCAGTGATTATTGTGAAGAGGACCAAAATACCATGGGGCTAGGCCAAAATTTGTTCTATGGCCTAGGGTAAAATGGTCATTTTGCTATTTTTCAATTTGGATATGTTAGGTATGTGGAGAAACTAGGTTTGGCCAAGTTTCATTAGATTTGGAAGGGTTTGCTCTGTTGACCCATTTAGGTCAAAATGGGTCAAGTTGACCAATTGGTCAAATTGGGTCAAACCAAGGGTTAAGTTCATATGACCATTTGAAATGTTTTGGTGGATTTGGTTTGGTTCAATTTGGTATATATTTAGTTTTGGCTCATATGACTTCATTTAGGTCAAATGGGTCAAGTTGACCTATTTGATCCATTTGACCTATTTGAGGTAGGTCAATGGTAGCTTTAGGTTAGGTTAGTCATATGGAGTGGATTGGTCTCTTTATTTTCAATCAATTTGGGTTAAGTTCAATTTTGGCTCAACACGGCCCCTTTAGGTCATGTTGGGTCTAAGGTCAATTGGGCTAGGTTGGGTTTAGTTGGCCAATTGAGGCTTTGGTCAAGTTCCTCATGTGATTTGGGATGGACTTGACCCATTAGTTTCAATCAATTTGGCTTAGATCAAGTTTTGACACATTTTGACCATTTAGGTCAAAATGGGTCAACTTGGGTCAAGTGGCCAATTGGGCTAGGTTAGGCTCAAATGTTGGCTTGGTCAAGTTCAAACATAGGTTATGAGTGAACTTAGATCAATGGTTTCAATCAATTTGGCCTATGGTGGATTTTGGCTATGTTAGGTTTCATTTAAAGTTAAGTGTTGACTTGGTCAACCCTGGTTTGGCTTGGTTTGACCCAATTTGATTGATTGATCATCCCATGATGATTGTTGATCATGAGAGGGATATATGAGTTTGGTTCAATCCAATTTGTTAGATCAAAAGTTGCTCATGGGTACTTTAGGTCACTTTGGGTCAAGCTTAAAAATTTGGTCAGCTTGATTTGAAGTTGATTGATCTTGTATATGGACTCATGATTGAAATATAAATCCATTTACAAGTGATTTGAAGTCAAATGGTTTGATCCATTTGAAAATTTCATATTCAAAGGAAGAATATGAAAGGGTTTTGGGTTTGATTTTGATTTTGGTTTTGATTTTTGATTGAGGTTTGGATTTATATATGAGCTCATGATTGTAGGATTGATTGTACCATGAGAGAAAATCAATAGTTTGGCTTAATTTGAAAGTGATTTGGCTAAGTTCAAGATTTTGACTTGAAAGGCTTAGATTTGATTTTGAATGGATTTGAGTTTGATTTGAATTGGTTTTGATTTTTTGAATTTATATTTCATTTATATATGTGAATATAAATGAGAATATAAATCGACCATGAGAAAATTTCAAGAATTTGAAGTGCTTTAATCATGATTTGGGTTAAAGCCATTAAAGGGTATTTAAAGGATTTAAGAAAATTTTTAAATTGAAAGTAAATTTTTTTTAATTGGATTTGATTGATTTATATTTATATTTCATTTATATATGAGAATATAAATGAGAATACAAATAAATTTCATGAGTTTGAATAGGTTTGATCAAAGATTAAATCCATTAATGGGAAATTAAGGGATATTTAAGAATTTCAAGGATTTTAAATTTGGAATTTAATTTTAGGGTTTGATTTGATTGATTTATATTTATATTTCATTTATATATGAGAATATAAATAGGTTTTGAGAAAATCCCATGGGTTTGAATAGGTTTTGATCAAGATTTAGAGTTGATTTTGGCTAAGTACTCCAATGGAAAATTAAATGGACTTGAGAAACTTTTTATGAATTGATTTGGAATTTTGAATTTGATTTGATGAGTTTGAATTTACATTTCATTTATAAATGTGAATATAAATGAGAATATAAATGGATCATGAGAAAATCACAAAGATTTGAATAGGTTTTGATCATAGTTTTGGCTATGTCCTTAAGGGAGGCTTTAGGACTTAGGAAATTTGAACTTAGGAATTTTTGATAAATTTTGATCATGGGTTTCAATCATAGATTTCAATCATGGATTTGATTTGAGTTTGGAGAAATAAAATAGAATTTATTTGGGAGTTTGACTTGAAAGAAGGAAAGTGAGGAAAGGTTTAAGCTAAGGGTAGGAGGTTTTCCTAACACCTCTTAGGCATAACTTATTCCTATAGCTAAGTGTCTACCTAATCACTAGATGTTTCATAAGACTAAGGAACTCTTAAAGTCTAAGAGAAGTCTTATGTCTAAGATGGAGGTGTTGAGAGCTCATTCTAAAATGAGTGTTTAATAGGGCATCATTTACTAAACAAAGCATCCTCAATCATTGGAACCACTGGTCCTAATCTCCAGTGAGGTATGCCATTGAAATTGACCTTTAGCTTAAAATGGTTTGGAGATTTTTAAAGAAAAGTTGCATGTTGTGAGATTTCCACCTTTTGATATTTTTATTTTGCTTCCCTGATGGTGTGGAATAGATTTGATCTCCATTTGAGAGTCAGTGAACTCGGATCGTTACCAATGATGGGCGATCCATCTCACCTCTCGAGGAGGCAGACCATCTATTACATTAATAAGCTCAGATCATGGCCATCCAATCTTTGATCGGACGGCTCATTAAAAACTGCATCCGCCTCTGGCTGACTCAGCTATGCGATGTGATAACTTAAATAACTAATCTCGTTGAACCATGTGGAAAGCACGCCGTGTTAGCATGCGATGTGGCGTCGATAGGATTAGGGCTTCAATTAGGGTTAATTAATCCATTTTTAATGTTGAAACTTCCAAAATTCATAACTAATTGTAAAAAAATCTAAAAAATACAAATGAGAGCTCATTCTAAAGGTATTTTAGAGAGGCATCCATTAAAATTATCCTTAATTAATTTTAAGTTGTAATTTTGGCTAAATTAAAGTTTAATCAAAAATTAATTAGCTTAATTACTCTTTAATTAATCATCCAATTGATTTCATACTTTCTAAGGATATTTAGGGAGATGATCTCTGCCTTCCCTATTTTTTGTCGAATTTATTGGTTGTTTAATTAGGAAAATTTATTGATTAAGTCCTAATTACCTTCCTAACTTAATTAAGTGATAATTAAGTATATGAATAGTAATTCATTAATTATGGACTCCTTAATTTTTGTTGAATAGTAAGGAGGCTTAGGGAATGAGATTGGGGCTTCCCCCTTAATACTTTCCCTAATTTTTTCTCTCTTTTCAACCAAAAATAATACTAATTAATGATTAATTAATTAATCAATGACTTAATTGGCTAAATTAAAACTTAAATTATATGAATTCATGCTTGATTAAATGGATAATTTATGGAATTAGGTTGGGGCTTCTTTTTCCACCCTTAAGTCCTTCTCATTTTGAAAAGATAATCAAAAGTTGATAATTAAGAAAGAGAAAAATGAATTAATGGATTAATCCTTTGATCAATTAATTTAAAAACTTAATTAAATCTAATTTCCCAAATTAATCCTTGGGTAGTTCTTTAGGTGTTCAATAACCTAAAGAGAGCTAATAAAATTATGGTTTGCTCACATGTATGAGTAAACCATAAAAGTAATTAAGTGATTTCCTCAAGCTTAATTAATTAAAGATTGTGAGCTAATTACATTAGGCCCCTTTCATTCATAGGATCATTGATATTTACTTTTCAATTTATTTGCATATCATATTAGCTCATAATTATTTAATTAATTACTTTAAGGCAACATAGGTAAGGGTTTAATTAATTAATTTAATCCATGCTT
Source organism: Cymbidium sinense (assembly GCA_021442155.1). Lineage (NCBI taxonomy): Eukaryota > Viridiplantae > Streptophyta > Magnoliopsida > Asparagales > Orchidaceae > Cymbidium > Cymbidium sinense. The sequence continues at coordinate 500,468 of CM038222.1, forward strand.
AACAAAACCAATTCATAAAATCAACCTAATTGCTTTTCATTAAATCTAATTAATTCACATAAGGGGAATGAGATTAAGATTTGAAAATTTTTTTCACATTTCTTAAATAAAATAAAACATGAAAAATGGCATTAAGGAACTTTGGTTTATTTTAAATGATCTTATTTAATATGATTGTCCTTAAGAATTAATTAGATTGAATGAAATTATGTGCTCATGTTTTTTTATTTCTCATCAATTATATTAAATGTTGTATGCCACTTGTAATCATGCATTCATCCTTTTCAAAATTAATTAAATAAAATGACTTATTTTATGTCAAGTTGCATGTGTTGGCTTAAATTAAAAAATATGTATGGCTATTATCAGTATTAAATAGAAAATTAATTTTTAAAGTATATAAATCAACTATAACACATAGATTAATGATAATTATGAGTATTTATAAGCTTGTATGTGCTTACAACTTAGAAACTGTGATATGAAGTTCTTTTTTCTTTAATCTTCATGAATTCACATAAGGATATGAATATTAACAAGTGTATTTTTATTTCAAAAGGACACAACACTTGCTTGGGTTTATTCTTATGTATATTCATGTCAAAATTTAGATAGAATTTTAGCTCAATGTATTAATAAATCAAAATATAATTCTTGCATGGTTTACATTCTTATAGTTGTTTGTACACTCATGAGTATTTAAAAATATCGAGTATATTTAGTCTGGATGCCCGGAGATGCACGACTTTAAGTAGCCCAAGGAGGTTCCTACCTCATTCTCCTAGTCAAACAGTGGCAAAGTACATGCTTATAACTTTTATACACTTGTGTATCAATTTAGCTAATGAGTAAAAACCTCACCTTATTCTATATGCATAATTCAAAACAAAAAAAATATAATTTTTGCATAAGTTTCATTCTTATAGTTGTTTATACATCCACATGTATTTGAGAATAGTGGGTATATCTAGTATGGACACCCGGGGAGGCACAACTTTAAGTAGCCCCAAAGTGGTTCCTACCTCATTCGCCTGGTCAAACAATGGTGAGGTACTTGCTTAGAGATTTCATACATTTGAATGTGTATTTATCTAATGAATGAGAATCCTTTTTTAAAAAAAAAATCATTCATGTATCCTACATTTAAGTGTGCCAAAGACATATTGTATGCTACATATGATGGAAAGAAATCAACAAACATTTGTTGTGTGATAGTAATTAACTCCAATTAATCTTAAGATGCCTTTCTTATTGAATAAGATTATTGAAAGTGAACCTAAACTTAGGATTAATTAAAATATATAATAAGGCATTCATTATAGAGAATTGATTAATTAATATGCTTTAGAGGTGGCTTAAGGTAGGGATAAAGGAGGGTGATCCTCTCTCTTTTTTTCTCTTCATAAAAGTTACTTGTTAAGTGTAAACCAAATGAAACAAAAGAAAACATTAAGTAAAACTTACAAATCAATTAAGCTAGTTAAAGTAAAATCATCCTTTCTCACTCAGAAAATTATAACAAAGCCTAGTTAAGACATACCAAATAAGCCTTACACACATTAGATTAAGTCACCACTTTTACCCTTATGTTAGGGCAGTGCATTGTTTGATGTATGTTTGGTTTTATGATGTATTATTGTAGAAAGAATGTTAGGGTATATGCTTTGTAGACTAGATGTTAGGCCGTGATTAGCCTAGTTATATTTTTTATAGGAGATTGTGCTTAAAGAATGGTTATAATAAATATAAATGCTCTCTTTTGCTGGTTGCTTAAACCCTAAGCATAACCAAAATTAGGACAGGCAGACTTGGATACCCTTATGCAGGGTGCTAAGTCCAAATTATACATATAATTGCTTGGGTTGTATGGTGTGTTTAGCTAACACTTGTCTTGAAGGTGTAGTTATATTTACATTTTCAACTTTTAATGTAATTTTTCATTAGGAATTAGGATTAGTGTTATGGGGGATTAGGATGAGCGGAGGCTAGAAGGCTTTGTCTTAGGAGGCTCCCGTAATTTCTTTGAAGTAAGAAAATCCAATGGAGGAATGAAGGAGATATGAAGAATGAAGAAAGGAAGACCTCTCATAGCATTTATTTATTTGTAATTATAATTATTTTTTCATATACCGGGTTGTATAAGGGTAGAGCTCACATTTCTCTTTTGGGTTGTATGGTAGTACTAGCACTGCATTATTATTTTACATTAGTTTTATAAATTGTTTGATATTTTATTTATAATTGCAAAATAGAAATGACATGTCTCTTTCTATTTCTTCATGTATGGTGATTTAATGTGTGGCCTTGATCTGGTTAGGCTCTCACGGAAAATTAATTTTTTTACCCTAACTACAACTCATAACTAAATCTTCTAAACAACTCATAACCTCCTTTAAAGCCTAGGTATTAAATCAAGATAACTAAAAAAATTTAGCATCCCCTTAGCTAGATGTTGTATACTTAATATCATGCATTTCATCTTGTTTCAATTTTGCTAAGAGAAGGTTTCCATCCTTACACGATAAAGGAAGGCTTGACCTTTGAGGGTCTCCTAGTGGTGGAGAACACCTCTTTCTCTCTAATTTATCCTATAACCTCATTTTATTATGAATTTAGACATATAAAAATCCTATAGCATTTGTCAAAATGAAGAGTCCAAAATCAAATAGAAATTTAAAAGATTTACATTATACTAAGTCATTATTCATACCACTCATGCTCTAGTCTCTTAAGGAGCGGGTTTAAGGACTTTAGTTTCTCTTTTATAATAACATCCTAACCATCTTGCAAAACATATGACTTGATCACATGGTTTTAAAGTGTAATAAGAGTTAGTTGGCTGCCACTTCAAGCAGTTATAAGTCTAGTAGTTAGGTGATTTATCCTCTCTTCTTGAAGTAAACCATATACCCATCTTCACTTAGATTTAGGACGTGCTTCGGCCCTTACTAAAGCTCATTAAATTTATGATCTGAGGTTTATGTTTCCCCTCGGGCTACAAACATAAGTCCTCACCTCTTAGGCTTTTCCATAATCTTGTATTATGAGATTATAAGTCCTAGCTTTCTAATAAATTTTAACTCAAACATGTAATCCTCCTCAATTTCAAACATATAAAGAATAAAAAAGGATAGGTTGGAATGCTCACTAGGTGTCCTAATATCATGGGCATTCCCTACTCATCTTAGGTGTCCTTATCTTTGAAATCTTTAGAAATGATAATTTCCTACTTTAATCGAAAGTATTCTTAAGGAATTCACTTTCCTTAAGATGTAATTTACTATAGGGGCTTGCCCCTATAGGGAACTTTAGAACCTAGCTTAAATAAACCTTGGTTTATTCATCCATGTAAAGTAGAGGAAAAATCTCTAGTATATTGGATGACCCATGATGCCTTAAGTGTCCATATTAGGTGATTAGGTCCATTGTATGGTAGTGATTTCTATCATTCGAGATAGTGCACCATTCCTTGATGTTGTACACAATCACCTCCATAAGTACACCCTTAGATCTGCATGGTGTCCCTTTACACATAATCAAAAATATACACCACAACCCTAAAGATAGGATGCCTGCTTGGAAAAGGTGTTGCTGGGGGCGTTAATTCCTAATCCAAAAGTGAAAATATATTTAGTTTGTTTGTTATCGTGGACCCTGTTGGTATGTGAGGGACTACATTGAGAAGGGCTATGGCCTTCATCTCAAATTTATTGGACTAAGGGAGAATCTATGCATTTGCTAAACAAAATCTCCAACCATAGGGGTGGTTACTAGGAAAGGGAGACTGTCCAATCAAAAAGTAACCTATGTAATGTCTAAATGGGGTTACAAAGGACATGAGCCAAGTAGAGTGCTCGTAGGGGAGGTGCCACTAAGTGCGTTATCCTAATCCTTGAGGAAAATAATTCCTATAGGTATTCAGTGGCCAACTCAAGGAGAAAGCGTAGTAGTCATACATCTTTGAGTATCCATCTGGTGGGTCACTATCAGCATAGCGAACACCAACCAACGTAAGGTGCCTATCAATGTGTGATAATCAGTCTAGAAAGAAGGCGTGTAGACTTTCATCTCCTTAAAGTAGAACTGATTACTGAAATAGTCTTTCATTGGCTCAATAGGTGCTATCTGGCATATGGCTGCCCGTCGGTGTGCAATGGTTGTACTTAGGAAGAAAGCGTATTAGACTTTCATCTTCCAAAGTAGGGACCAATCACTGGGGTGACTCATTGATGGTGTAATATATTAAACCTGACCTAAGGGTGACTACTAAGTAGGGATTCATAAAGAAGGACTAGACCCAGACTTGAACTAGATAGAAGGAAAGTAGGAAGTAGGTGTGCTACTAGACATCACATCGAGATCTAGAGTTAGAAGGACTATTCTGACCTTTGACTATTCTGGAAGAGTAGATTATGGTTCTTCTCTTTTTTGAGAGAAATCCACACCATCAAAATACAATTCCCATCGGCGATTGCTAGTGTCCCCCAAGTTCATGATTTGTTCATCAGGGGGATCATCATTAAGTGGAAGCTCAGTAGGAAGTTGGTGTGCTCCTAAGAAGTTTGCCAATTCTTGTCCTTTCACTGCATAGAGGGGTACGAAAGTAATGTTAAACTGTGAGAAAATCATGGACCATCGTGTCAACCGTCCGGATAGCTTCAACAATTTGTCATGTGATATTGTAGTGGATTGACTCTGGAGATCAAGTTGACTTTATGAGAAAGCATATAATGCCATAGCTTTTAGGTGCAAATATTAAAGGTAAGCAATGTTTTTCAATGGGTGGATAATTTTCTTTAGTAAGGACTGGATGAGGACTAAGATTATAGAGAGCTTTCTCTTTCCCTTCATCATTGGCTTGGGCCAACAAAGTGCCAAGGGAGTCATCTGATGAAGTAGTGTAGAGGATGAATGTCCTGCCTAGGATAAGGGCTACTAGGCGGTCATCGTAGTGCTTGATGTCTTCAAAGGCATGCTGACACTTATCATCCCACTTGAACTTGGCATCCTTTTGACAAATGCTAAAAATGGCTGGCACCTTCCTGATAGGTTGGATATGAACCATCTTAGATATGCCAACCACCCTTGAAATGATCTAAGTTGTGTTAGACTTTTAGGGGGTGACATTTCTAGTATAACTTTTATCTTCTTCAGATCGATATTGATTCTCGATGTTGGACAATAAACCCAAGGAACTTCACTGAAGTTACTCCAAATGCACACTTCAGGTGGTTCATTTTGAGGTTAAATTGTATTGACTATTCAAAAACTACTCTTATACCAAAGAGGTGGTCTTCTTTTCTTTACTTTTGACTATGATATCATCAACATAACACTCAACTTAATGATGAATGAGTTCACTAAAGATTCGAGTCATAGCCCACTGGTATGTAGCATCGGCATTTTTAAGGCTGAAAGTCATAACCTTATAGCAATAAATTGATGGGGTTTGAAAAGTAGTATTTTTCTCATCTTCATGGGCCATCTTAATTTGGTTGTAGCTAGATGAGCCATCCATGAAAGAGAAGACTGCATGAAATGAGGGAATGTCCACCATCAGCTTTAGGATTGGTAGTGGAAACTTGTCTTTGGAGATGCCTTATTTAAGTCCCTAAAGTTGACAGATATGTAAATTTGTCCATTCTTCTTCTTAATTGGGACAACATTGGCCAACCAAGTAAGGTATTTTTCTTTCTTGATGAAGCCAGTGTCAATCAGTTTCTTAACTTTAGAAATGACCTATTGTTCGATGTGTCGCATAGGAGCTTGCTTGATAGGGTTAGCACTAGGCTCTATCGCTAGTTCATAGACTACTACATCAGGAGATTAATTAGGAATCTCTTCATAACTACGTATGAAGCAGTACTTAAACTTAATCAATAGCCTAACTAGTTCATGGTTTCAATTTAGTTCAACAAAGAATTAATGTAAGTTGGGCGTGGATCTTCTTCAGTCCCTAAGTTGATTTCTTTAAGTTCATCAATAGTTGATTTGATCTCTTCTTCAAACTTTGGTAGTGTATCCTTGACTTGGAAATTATGTATGTTCATCATCTAAAGTTTCTTAGCATTCCTCCTTATAAGAGTTAGTGTGATTTAAAAAAAAAACCTATCAGATTCAAAATGATTGGTGATAACTAAGTATTATCATCATTTGGACCCATATGCAATCCTAGTCCTCATCTTGATTGAGAATGTCTACATTTATTATCCAATAACCTCTTGAAGTAATATGACCTGTGTTTAGACCAAGTATGTGGGATTAATCCCTTCTTTGCTAGATTAAGAACGTAAGGTGAGTGCTGATCAAAAGAAAATTGTATTAAATAATTATATGAATCATTCTCAAGTTTTACATCAACTTCTTGACTTGAGGATAATGCTCCCAGAAAGAATCTCTGAGTCTTCACATCTGTGGATGGCTTAAAGGCTTCCTTAACTACCAAACCCTAAACTTTTATGAAAGTGAGGTTAGAGCTAAGGTTCCCAATTGCTTGTATTATATAGACTTGGATACACTCATGCTTTACTTTGGAGCCGATCTTCATCTCCAAGTGTCACCTCGAAAGGAATATCTTTGAAGAGTGCTGCTAACCATGTAAAACTCATCCTCTGAATTGGATTCTAAGTCTGTATGGATAGAAGGTGTATACCTAGTAGTTGAGACATATCTCCTTTTGGGTGGGCAATAAGGTCTTCCATCCCTAGAATCTGGATCTACCTCTTCCTTTGCTTGGTGGAGGTCGGGTCATCCTAGCCATATGTTCAAATGGAGTAATGAACTATGGGTGGAATATAATCTCAAGCTCTAGTTCCTCCTCTAAGTCTATTTCTCGCTCCCTTTTATTTTCAATCTTATTTTCTTTTTTATTTTCTTTTTCATTTTCATATTTTTTTTATTTCTCTTTTTATTTTTCTTTTATTTTTTTTTCTTTGACCAAGTTCAGAAGAATAGACTTGTTGATTTTGAGAGGTAGTAGGCATCCTCATATATCTACCATGAACTGTAAATGGCTTGAGATCTCCTTTGATATAGTACTCTATCCCACCTCTCATGAACTTGATGCATTGGTGCAAAGAGGATGTGACCATGTTGTTCTCATGTATCCACAGTCTCTCTAGCAAAGCATTGAAAGATGTATCTGAATCTATAATGTGAAACATGGCTTCAATCTTCCACTCATCAATATTCATTGGCAACACTATGGAGCCTAAATCCCTCTCGCCATGCTCATTGAATCCTTTCAACATCATCCTCCCTAAATTGAGTTTGGAGATGTCAATCCTCAAGTAGGCAAGGGTCTTTAGACTCAAAATATTGACTGCTACACCTGGGTCAACCAAGACTATGGATAGCGTAAATCTGCCCATGTCCACTGTGATGTAGAGGGGACGGTTGTGTCTGATTGTCCCTAAAAGAAAGTCTACATTGTTGAAAGTGACTCTTGAGACATCCTCTAAATCATGAGCCTCCTCTCCAATAGTAGTCAGCTGAGCTAAGCTAATCTTTGGATCAAGAAGAGCCTTGCTAAGAGATTCCCTCAACTCTTTGGATAAGACAAGGGCGTCATATATGATTAACTTAGCTGGCAACTTTTTAAGGTGAGCTAAAATGTTGTAATCAACTTTGGGCTAGTCCTCCACAAGTAAATCCATAGGTGGAGCATCCTATGGAGGGGTTATCTACTCACTAGAACAAATGACTTGCTCACCCTTATCCTAAGGTGCTACCTTAGGAGGTAGAACTTTTCCACTGGATAGGTTGACTTCAGTGACTTCATGTGGTAGGTTGGCAAAAAGTTTAATTTGCTCATCAGGTATACCTACAACTTCTCTTATGTGACCCTCAAAGTCAGTTGACTCCAAGTTAATCTCAATGGCTGAACTTGATTGATTTAGAAAAGGAAAGTCTGATTCTAAATTGGATGAAAAAGGATTGGAATTATTAGAGCTATTATTATTTTCAAGACTCGGAGAGCTTTCAATAGGAATAAAATCAAGAGCATCAGAAATGGACAAGATGTAAGTTGAATCTGTTTTCTTTATTGATTTCTTTCTAGGTGGAGGTACATGATAGAAATCAAATAAAGTAAGTGGGGTAAGGGTTTTATTACCCTTATCTGCTGATACAACACTTCTATTGGAAGAAGAACTAGATGAAGTAGTAGTTGCAATGGTGGAGGGAATGCTAGACTCGATCGGTGGTTGTGCTACTAAACTATTTCGGGCAAGTGTGGACTATTGTTGCTACTGCTAAGCTCCCACTTTCCCCAAGTTTTCTTTGCAAACTTACAAATATTCCTTGATGTTGGAGGTTTGAGCTGCCTCAAGCACCTATAAAGAGAGTTTCTTGATCTTAGAAATAATCATTTTAAAGGTTTAGGATAAGAAAATATGCCAACCTTCTTTTGTCTTGAGAGGATCACATGTATCCCCAAGGATTACCTTAATATAACTAGATGGTTGTTCTAATAAGTAAATAAGTAATCCTTAGAGATAATTATGACACCTGACTTATGGCTGTGCTCAAGCCAGTCCTTGAAGGTGATGCAGTCCTCTAAGACATGGCTAAGGGATAAAATTAGGATCATCACTCCTGCCCACTCTCTAGTAGCTAGAAATTAGGCTCCTTTAAGAGGTTCTTAAAGATTTTCTTGACTACCTTTCTCTTGAAAGAATATGGCTTATTTAGTTTATCTAGAAGAGTAGGTGGGTAATAGTTACCTGGTGGAGGATAAGAGTACCACTATTGGGTATACTGTTGAGGTGGTGGTGGTAATGGCTGTTCAGGTGGCTGTGGTGGCCAGTATAACGATATAGGTGGTGGTAGAGGCAGTGGATGTGGAGGCTACTGAGCTCTAAGTCTCTCAACTAAACTCTAATTGGTTGCTTCCCCCCTGTTAACTAATACCACTGCCATTGGCTTATTTTCAAAATCTTTCTACAATTTAGGCTTGGACGATTGGTTTTAGAAAGGTAACTATTTAGCTTCTCTTGTAGACTAGCCACCTTGTTGATTAACTTCTCAAAGGTTTTGATAGTAAATCCCTTGAGCATGAAGGCAACCATAAATATTCTTAAAAGAATCTCTATGGCATGCTATTTATGGTTCACATTTCATACTGTTTTGCCACCGAGAATATAATCAATGAAAGACTTACTGGGATTTTATTATGTTATAATGAGATCGCCCATTATCACCCTCTATTGAGCTCCAACAAATCTCTTAATGAAAAGTTGCTCCAACTCAGCAAATGTCTTTATCGAACCATTGGCCAGCTCAACATACCAATCGAATGCAATCCCTAAAAGACTGATAAATAAGCAAAAGAGAAGTGCATCGCTACCACCAGCATTGTAACATCCGCTCTAAAGTATGCTATATGCTGTCGAGGGTTCCCACTGCCATCAAAAATCTTGAAAGAAGGTGGCACAAACCCTTTTGGGATACTGGACTGTATCAAATTTCTCTGGGTAAGGTCTATCCTTTGGATTGAATGAAGTACCCTGAAGTACCCTGGGCTTGCGACAATGCTTTTCTCACTTGCTGTTCCACCATTTATTTATGGTCTCTCTTCTGTACAGAGGTGCTATCTATGACCTTTCTATGCAGGCTACTACTATCTTAATCTACTGGAGAGGTACTTTTTAGGTATTCTAAGACATGTAGAAGCTTAGGCTACTTGGCCTCCATAAGGTTAGGATGGAATGCTGGAGCTTGGTTCAGTGCTAGTACTACTGCTAACAAATCCTTAACCTTATTCTCCATCATATGGATTTGATCATCCATTTTCCTAAGCTATTGGGGGAGGTGTTGGATTGAATGGATGACATCATCTTCTTTGACCACAACACCTTCCTGGCTCTGATGGTCTCGGTGGAGGAGGCTTCGAGTATCGACCATGTGGACTTCGGCCGAACCCTCTAGAAGATCATCCTTATCAAGGTCAAAAGCTACCCTCCCCTCCTCTAAATTTAAATGATCATTACTTAGAAGTCATATCTTCTAAGTAAAGTAGTCCTCTAAGATGTCAGCTAGTGAATGATCTCTTACCCACTGGCAGACAAAATAAAGACTTGATGGCCAACTATGGAACTATGCTTGAATCTATACAAGATGTCGCCTACTAATAGTACACCCTCACCGAGGATCGACACCATGGGAACTATACTTGTCCCTCCTCCTCGCTACTATCAGCATGGTGGTGATTATTATGTGGTGGTGGTGACCACTTGACTTTCGCCCACTCCTTCACCATAAACCCAAGTGGGAGGTCAAATGGGAGAGCTCTACTTCACCTCAACAGGTGGAGTAGATGGAGTGGGATCCTTAGGCCATAGCTAGATCACCAATGGAGACTTCATCTCCCCGAATGCAGGTCTCTGAACCTTGTTAGGAATAGTGAAAGGAGGGACGACTCATGGATGTGGGAATGGAGCAACAGGGTAACACCCCTTGCCCCTTCACGGAGCTCTCTCCATGGTGAGTACTAGACTATTTGTTCAATTGGCCATGGTGGCCCACCGATCAGTGAAATCAATAAGGCCGAAAGCCACCGATTGCCTAGCAAACCTCCGTCTCTCCCTACTACCTACCTTGGTTGCAACCTTGGCTTCGATGGCCCTCTCTCTACAGATCTGGGAACTGATGCTCCTGGGGATCATAGACCTCAGATCAAATAATGAACTAGACTGAGCATTTCAACCCGAAAAGAACTCGAGGCGATAGGGTTTCCATCTCTACCTAGCTAATACCGTGTGGTAAGCTGGTGGTGGAGGGAATGCACAATCTCCTAGCATCCTCCTCCATCAACCGAGAGGGGTGGAATCTACTACCACCCAAGAAAGGGAGACCTCTGAGAACCCTCCTCAACAATATGATGCACATCACCACCCTCCCCTCTCTCTTGGTGCCGCTGATCTTCTATTTTATCATGATGATGGGTGTGGGAGTTGGAACCAGGTGAAGGAGACTATCTCAGATGCTAAGATAGCCTTCTCTTTTGAGGGGACTGAGGAGGAGGTAACAACTCACACCAAAGCTATAGTAGGAATAATAGAAGTAGACTGAACGCACTGCGATAGGGACCTCCATAGCCTTCATCTTCAGAGAGGGAAACTTGGGGTCAAACTCAACATGAAAGTGAGGAGTGCCACCACCTCCTCCTTGCTAATAGTTGTGAGGGCTACCCCTCACAAGTAATCCTAACTCAAGCCACCAAAGTAAATTAGTGGGTGGCCTCAATGTGGTGAGATTGGCTGATCCAAGGCCAAGTCTACATTGGAAGAGAAAGAGAAAACAAACTTATTAGGAGCCATGACAACTGTATTGACTGGAGATTGAACTGAACTAACTACTCTGATATCTCTACATGTGAAAATATAACTAAATTAGACTTTGACCTTCATATTTGCCTTCAATCACTGATTTTTTATTTTAATTCAGAATTTGAACCCACACTCAACAAATTTAAGTATGCTAAGTGGGGTTCACTGATTTGGAGAGATTTAGAATTTTGAAGAGAGACTTTGCCATAAGAATTAGTTTGTTGATTTTGGAACCTTCATCCAATAAATTAGATATGTTGAATGAGGTTCCTCCATTTGGAGAGAATTTTGGAGATGATTTTGTTTTGCTAATCTTTATTTTGAGATTTTGATTTTGGAGCTTTAACTTAGCAAATTTGGGTATGCTAAGAGAGATCTAAGTGCATGTTTGAAGATATTTTTGAAAATATCTTTGTTGTTTGCTATGATTGTTTGTCATGTATTTGATTTGTTTTGATTTGACAATGGGATCTTTACTTAGCAAATTTAGGTATGCTAAGTGAAGCACAATGTGTTTGATGTATTATGATTTGATTTTGAAAAATGAGACCCTTACTAAATAAATTTACTATGTTAAGTAGGACTCAAGTGTGTTTAATATATTTGAAAGTGAGATTCTTACCTAACAAATGTGGTATGTTACAAAAGATCCAAAATATTTGATATTTTATTTTGATTTGAGAAGTGAAACCCTTACTTAACAAATTTGTTTTGTTAAGTAGGGCTCAAGTGTGTTTGTTGCTTTAATTTGAAGTTAGGATTTTACTTAACAAATGTGGTATGTTGGGTAAGGTCCAAAATGTATTTGATTTTAATTGAAAGTGGGATTCTTACCTAAAAAAAATGTATGTTATGTAAGTATGACTTGGATTTGTTTCATTTTGAAAGAGGTGAACTCTTATTTAATAAATGTGGTATGTTAAATGGAGTTCAATTTTATTTTCATGATGATGTTTGATTTTATAAAAGGAGATTCTCATTTGACAAATTTGGGTATGTCAAATGAAATTCAATTGTGTTTAATTAGTTTGCGATTTGAAAAAAGAACTCTACTTAGCAAATGTGGGTATGTTAAGTAGAGTCCAATTTGTTTTGATTTTTAAAAAGAGTGGAATCCTCATTTGATAATTTTGGGTGGGTGAAATGAAATTCAATGTTCATTTATTTTTTTATAATTTTGAAAGAAGGCACTCTACTTAGTAAATGTGGGTATGCTAAGTAGGATCCAATTTGTTTTGGTTTTTGAAAAAAGGGGAACTCCACTTAGAAATGTTAGGTATACTAAATAGAGTTCAATTATTTGTGTGTAGTTGCTTTTGAAAAAAGAACTCTCATTTGGAAAATTTGGGTATGCCAAATGAGATTCAAAATATATATCTTGACTTTTGTGTGAGATATAGCTTTTGAAAAGAGGGGAACTCTTACTTAACAAATTTGAGTATGTTAAGTGAGGTTCAATTATATGTTGATTTTGATTTTTTTTTTTTTTTTTTGATTTTAAAAATGGAACTCCATTTAATAGATTTGGGTATGTTAAATGAGTTAAATTGATTTTATTTTAAGAAATATGCTTTTGAAAATCTTTGAAAGGCATTTTGTTGATTGTAAATTTGATTTTGATTTTGAAAGAGGACCCTCATTTAACAAACTTAGGAATGTTAAATGAGGTTTGATTGTCTTTTATTTTAAAGAGATTTGAAAAATGTTATATTTTTGCAAACTTCATCTGGAGTTAATTTAAAAATGATTTTGTTTAGGAAAAGTGCTTTTGAAAATATTTTGTAAAAGATAATATTTGTTTTAGTTTGAGTTTTCTTAAATATGGGATAAACCATACCTCACCAAGCTAGTGGCAAAGTGGTTCAAAATATTTTATCATCTCCTTTATTTAGTTAGTTTACTTTTACCTATTGGGGGACCCAATAGGTATTTTAAGACCTACATGGAGTGAGGTCCTAAAACCTAAAGGATGTTGGCTAGCTTTGCTTACAGATGAAATAAGCTAAGTGTCAATAGAAAGAAAGAATTTTAAAATATTATATAAAATATAAGTCCACTATTGATGCTTGGAGACAATAATTTCTACTAGAGATGGAGAGAGGAATCCTCCCCAGCGGAGTCGCTAGAAAAATTTGTGGTGTTTATTTTTAGAGGTGGGACACCACACAGATCTTAGGGGGTATTTATTAAAGTGATCAGGTACAACATTAAGGTATGATGCACTATCTTAAAAGATAGAAATCATCACCCTATAATGGACCTAATCACCTAATAAGGACTCCTAAGGCATGATGGGTCTACGAATGTGCTAGAGATCTTTCCTCACTTTTACATGGAAAAGTAAAGTAGGGTTTATATTAAGCTAGTTCCTTGTTCCTATGAGGCAAGCCTCCATAGTTAATTACATCATAAGAAATGGGAATTCCTTATGAATATTCTTGATTAAAGTAGAAATTAAGGTCTCCAAATATTTCAAGGCTATACTATCAAAAGATTATTTGTATTGGAAAATAAAATGGGATTGTTCATGGAGAAAACTTATTATTGAAGCCAAAGAGAATGGATAGAAAATTCTCATGATACTAGTAAGCCTATTGAGCATTCCAATCTATCCTATGGTTGGGCTTTATATGGTTGAAAGATTGATTTTATTGAAGTTAACATTTTATTAGAAAGCTAGCACTTATAATCCAATAACACAAGATTGTGGAAATGCCTAAGAGGTGAGAATTTATGCTAATAGCCTAAAGGAAACAACTACCTTAGATCCTAAATCTAGGGAGCTTTAGCATAAGCCAAAGCATGACCTAAGTATAAGTGAAGATGGGTATATGGTTTAACTCCACAAGAGAGGATAAACCACCCAACTGGGCTTATAACTAGAGTGGTAGCCAGCTAACTCCTCATTTGCTTTAGATTCATGTAGGCAAGTCTTATTAGTTGCAAAATAGCTAGGGTAGTTATTATGCAAAAAGAGACTAGAGTCCTTAAACCCACTCTCTAAGAGACTAGAGCATGAGTGGTATGATTAATGACTTAATCTACAAATGCAAAACCTTTTCAAATTTTATTTCAATTTTGACACTTCATTTTGACAAATATTTTAGGATTTTGATGCATATATGCATGATGAAAATAGGTTATGGGCCAAATCATCTAGAAGAAGGTGTTCTCCACCATAAGGGATGCCATCACAGGTCAAGCATTCCCTTATCATGCAAGGATGGAGATCCTTCATGTTTAAGGGAGAAAGAATATGAATGCATGTTGTGAGACATACAAATGATGTAGCTAAGGGTTTCTAAATCTCTTAATTATCTTATTTAAAACCTAGGCATTATGGTGAGGTTATGAGATCTTTAAAATTTTAATTGTGAGTTATTAATTGGGGTAGAGAAATTAATTTTATCCAAAGAGCCTAATTGCATCAAGGCCACCCATTAAAGCATTAAACATATAAGAAACTTAGAAAAGCATGTTGTTTCTAATGTGCAATCTAAGCACAACATCAATTTTATAGACACCACAAGAATAAAGATGGACACCTAAAAGAAAAATGGTATGAGCTCTACTTTGAGAATTAGCATCTCTCTCTCTTTCTTTCTCTATTTCAATCTCATATTTTAGCATGATTCAATTTTCAAATATGCAAGTTATTTTTCATTGAGAAATCTATGACCATTTTTATTATAATTGAAAAATATTTGATCATTATTCATATCTCCTTCATTTTGAAAGCTTAAAGAAATCAACCTCGACAAAAAAGAAAATCCATGCATTTACATCATTCATTCAATGAAACCAATGACTTAGTTAGCTATTGAGAGTTTAAAGATCATGTAGTTATGAAGAGATGCTCATTATCTCGACATAGTCCACCAGCTAGGCTTTAAGGCATCACATGGCACCCCAGGACCAAGCCTTCTAGTCAATGCTCATCCTAAACCCCCATAGCACTAATCCTAATTCCTAATGCAAAATTACATTATAAATAGGAAAAGTAAATCTAACTACACCTGCAAAACAAGTGTCAGCTAAACACACATACAACTCAAGTAATTATATTTATAATTTGTACTTAGCAACCTGTACATGGGTAATCAAGCCCACCTGTCCTAGCTTTGATTATGCTTAGGGGCTTAAGAAACCCATAGAGAGCATTTAAATTTATTTTTAAGAAGCCCCTTAAGCATAATCCCTTGCAAAAAATAATGTTAGACTAATAACGACCTAACATCCAGCCTATGATCCACATTCGTAACATCCAATATAAAAAAATTACATCACAAAATAAAATGCAACATCAACCATACAATCAACACATCGACCTAACCTAATTCTAGGGTCGGTGACCTAGTATTCTAGTGTGTGAAAAAGGGCTTGTGTGACAAGACTTTACTAGGCTTCTTTAGTTTAAGTTTCAATTTGGAGTTTGAATTTGTTTAATTTTATTTCCTTTGGGTGGTTTCAATTTAAATGATTTAATGATTTATTTTCCATTTTTATTTCACTTTTATTTGGTTAAAGTGATATTTAGTTTTCAAGAATGAAGAGTTGAAGGAATTCCATTTTTGGATGGAACTCACCATATTCTACATCCTAACTCATAAAGAGTCTAACTAAGGTCATCTTAATTAGCCCATTTGAATTTATGTGATTGATTTGATTTGATTACTATTTATTTGATTTAATTTAGATTTTAAAATTTGAGTTTACTTAATCTTCGTATTTTGATTGATTACTTTTGGATTAGATATTTTGATTTAATTAAATTTTGATAAAATTAAATATCTAATGAAGTTTAACTTGTTTAATTTCATATATTCTAAATTGATTAATTTTGGATTTGATTTTTTGATTTAATTAAATTTTGATAATTCAATATCTTTAATATCTAATGCTTTTTTTTTTGGTTTTAATTTCATATGATTTTGTCATTTTGATGTTTGTTTAAATTCATTGATTTTATTATTTTATTTAAGTTTGATTTGGATTGGAGAATGTATTTTAATTTACTTATAATTTATTTGAAGTTTAATGTGTTCTTTTATTTGAATTCCAATTAAGGGTTTAACTTATTAAATTTAGCCATCTAGTTTATATAAATGATTATCTCTTTAGCTTAATGATTATTCAATAATTTGGATGTGATTTGTAACTTTAGAGTTTATATTTAATTTTATGTTTATTTGATTTTATTATGATATTTAGAATATGAATTATACAAGTTTTCTCATATTTTTTTTCTTTGACTTCAATTGTCTATGTTCTAAGGGATGTAAGTTTATATATATATATATATTAAAAAATGTGTTTGAATTAGTTATGAATTCCTCCAAAATTTTATATGAATAATTAATCAAATAAAGCATAGCTTGTAATAGTTGAGTTAATTATAATTAAGGATATGTCACATAACAAAATTTTCTTTTTGATTTTAGAATTAACATATAATAATTAAATATTAAATTGATTTTATAATTGACTTTCATAAATTATGTTCAAACAACTTTTTATATTCGATTATAATATTTATAATACTATTAGTTTAGTTAATTTTGTTTTCTCTTTTTATACTATGTTTTACTTAAATTTTATGATAATTTAATTTACACTTTTTTTATTTTGTTTGATCACATATTATTTCTTTTTTTTTCATTTTGTTTGGAATTCTAATGATTGATTAACTCCTTTTTTTAGATTTGATTGAATTAAATAATAAATAAAATAAGGTGGATTAATCATGATCATTTGATAAAAAATCAAATGACCCACGAGTTAATCATGGCTTGATAGGTGGAATCAAATTACTATGCCATTTGACCTAATCAAAACTATTCATTTCAAACACATAAAATAAATAGTTTTGCTTTTGTCTCTAAACTCTCGCCAAAAGGATTAAAAAGTAAAGTGCATGGGTTCTAAAGGTTGGATCCTAACGATGCTCGCATTCAACACATCAAACATAAGATCTCTAAGACTTTCTAAGCATTTAAGTATTATTCCTCATCAAGCTAATGTCTGGTGGATTCTAACCAAGAGGTGGCATCATTTAAAAGTAATGAAGCTCTGGTGAAATGCTTGTTGGGTTGGATCAATACTTCAGCTAGCATTACTTCTCTTTGCTCATATGTTTTGCTTTAAACACCTCCTCACTGATTGAAGATAGTGTTCGCTGAATTGGTCAATTTGAATTTTCCAAACATGAGAGCTTCGCTAAATGTTTCTAGGCTTGCCTCCTCACCAAGTATCCCATAAGCTCACTCACGATCGCCGCTTTCCAGAGCTTTGTCATTCTCATGGACATAACAATTAGAAGCAAGCTGGAGGAATTATCTTCCTTACATGCTTGTAGAGAAGAGTAGTTAAAATGTAGGCCAATGGAGGGAAACTTGGATGGAGAATAGGAGGTAGTGGAATGCAAGGTAGAAGAAGGAAAGGAGATTCAACATATAATGAGATTAAAGGATTTTGTAAGGAAATGTGGAGAAGATCAAGTGTTGATCTAGTAGAAGAAGAGGGTGAGAGGAGAGAGGCTCAGTTGTAGATACGTTGAACTAAAATGAGAAAGATGAGAAGAATGCCAGCAACCAAAATGAGTTTAAAGAGGACTGGATTTTGCATTAAGTTGGACCGATTAATATTCTCACAGGTTATATTACCTCACTGTGGGCTCGGGATGAAGCTTGCTTATGGATAAGAGTCGCATGAGTCTTAGTTTGGTGCCGCATAAGGAAAAGAAAGGGAGGTGTGTGGCTAGCCAATTTGATCGAGGGAGGAAGAACCCAAATCGTAAGAGGATGAGATGCTCCTCGCGTGATACAGAGAGTGAAGATGGAATGAGATGGATGGCTTTGACTGCTCTTACATGAAGGAAGATGAGAGAGAGGTTGGAATTTTATTAAAAAATAACTAAGGAAAAAAGGCTCTAGAAATTGTCCAAGAAGAAGGAAAAGACCAACAAGGAAAAAAAATAACCAACTAAGATTCCAAGGACAATTAAAAGTCCTCCAACCAAACCAGCTAAGTAAAATAGACATAAAAAAACCACCAGAGAACAACCCATCATAAGTAACCAACAAAGGAAGCATCCCCAATAGCCAATGATAAGTAGAAAACCAATAAAGTACCAAACAACAAAGGTACAAAAAAGGCACAACCACCATAGAAAGAAGTAATAATACTAAAAATCCTAAAACCAAACTTCCCAAAGAACAAATACTAAACCGATAAGATAATAATAATAATAAATAGCAAATAACGCACCCAATAGAGGCTAATCCCAGGAGAATATCCAAATATAAAATGAAGTCAAAAGAAGTATATAGTAATAAATAACAAGGAACTGGGAGGCAACCCCCAAAAAAGTAACTAGAAAATTCTCTAAAAGAAGGCCTAAAAAGGTAACAACCAATAACAGCTCCCACTAGAAAGGCCACCCATCCAACCATGAAAACTAATAGAAACTAATTCGAGTTCAAGAGGAGAGCCAAAAACCAACCAAAATAAAAATAAAGCCATAAAACCATCTCATCCACTAATAACCAGTAACAAGGCAGAAGATAGAACACCAGCCAAAAAACCAAGCCAACCCAGTGGAAGGATAGGAAACCAGTAAAACCAAACCCAAAAGCAAGAGGTCAAAAAACATAACCCATTAGACCAAAATATGAAAATAAGTTTTTTTGGGAGGTGTTGATAGGTTTTGGGTTAGGTTTAGGATAGGGTTTAGGGTTTAGAGAAGTTTAGATTTAGGGTTTGTGGGGTTGAGAGTTTAGGTAGAAACAATTTAGGTAGGTTTAGGGTTTAGGGTCAGAGTTTAGGTTTTGGGGTAGGGTTGGTGGTGTAGTTAGGGTATGAGGGTTTGTGGTAGGGTTTATTAGGGTAAGTTTAGGATTTTAGTATTTTAAAAAATTAAGTAAATTGGTAGGTTTTTATTTATTTTATTTTTTATTTATTTTAGTTTATTTTATTTTTATTTTAGGTTTATTTTATTTATCATTATTTTAAGTTTTTCTATTTTAGTTTATTTTAGGTTTAGGTTTATTTATGTTTAATTTGTTTTTTTATTTTAATTATTTATTATTTAGGTTTTATTTTATTTTAAGTTTAAGTTTTGGTTTTATTTTATTTTTTTTAGGTTTAGGTTTTAGGTTTTATGTTAGGTTTATTTTTTATTTTATTTTTTTTAGTTTAGGTTTATTTATTTATTTTATTTTATTTAATGTTTAGGTTTAGTTTATTTTATTTAGGTAGGGTTTTATTTATCTAGTTTAGTATTTTAGTTTAGTTTATTTTTTTATTTTAAGTTTAGGTTTTTTATTAGTGTTTAGATTTTATTTTAGTTATTTTTAGGTTTAGATTTTATTTAGTTTTATTTTATTTTATTTTAAGTTTATTTTATTTTTATTTATGTTTTTTATTATTTAGTTTTTTATTTTATTTTATTTTAATTTAGTTTTAAGTTTTATTTTATTATTTTATTTAGTTTAGTTTTTTTTATTTTATTTTATTTTATTTTTAAGTTATTTTAGTTTAGGTTTTTTAGTTTATGTTTTATTTTATTTTATTTATTTTATTTATTTTTATTATTTTATTTTTATTTTTTTTTATTTTTAGTTCAGTTTAGATTTTTTAGGCCTAGGGTTTAGGTTAGTAGGGTTTAGGTTTAGGTTTTTTTTATTTGTGGTTGGGTTTATTTTTTATTTATTTTATATTTTAATTTTAACTAAATTATAGGTTTTAGGTTTATTTATTTATTTTATTTTAGTTTATTTATTATTTATTTTTATTTTATTTATTTTAGCTTTTTATTTATTTTAGTTTATTTTATTTTAGTTTATTTTTAGGTTTAGTTTATGTTTTTATTTTAGTTTATTTTATTTTTTATTTATTTTTAGGTATTTTATTTTATTTAAGTTTAGGTTTTTTTTTATTTTATTTTTAGTTTAGGTTTTAAGTTTTTAGTCCATTTTTTTATTTTAGTTTAGGTTAATTTTAATTTATTTTATTTTATTTAGAGTTTAGGTTTAGTTTAGTTTTTTTAGTTTATTTATATTTATTTAGTTTATTAGATTAGGTTTATTTATTTTATTTTAGGTTTTAAGTTTTTTAGTTTAGGGTTTTATTTTTATTTAGTTAATTTTAGGTTTAGGCTTTTATTTAGTTTTATTTTATTTTTTAGGTTTATTTTATTTAATTTTAGTTTTATTTTATTTTAATTTAGTTTAGTTTTATTTAGGTTTTATTTTTAGTTTAGTTTAGGCTTTTATTTATTTTATTTAGGTTTTTTTTTATTTTATTTTATGTTTAAGTTTAGGTTTAGGTTTAGTTTAGGTTTAGTTTATATTTTATTTATTTATATTATTTTAGGTATTTATTTTATTTAGGTTTATTTAGTTTATAGGAGGTTTAGTTTGCTGGGTTTTAATGGTTTAGGGTAGGTTTAAGATTTTAGTTTAGTTTAGGTAGTGGGTGGGTTTTTTTAGGGTTTGGTTTAGGGTTTAGTTTAGGGTTTGGAAGTGGGGTTTAGGGTTTTAGGGTTTAGGGTTTAGGATTTAGGGTTTAGGTTTTGGAGGGTTGTTTTGT
The DNA here is from genome assembly GCA_021442155.1 of Cymbidium sinense. NCBI lineage: Eukaryota > Viridiplantae > Streptophyta > Magnoliopsida > Asparagales > Orchidaceae > Cymbidium > Cymbidium sinense. The sequence goes on from CM038222.1 coordinate 521,383, forward strand.
TTAGGTTTAGTGTTTTATTTTTTCAATAGAACAAATTCAACATTTCTTCTTTTGATTTCATCAACCATGTAACACACCAAGTTTTCTAAGGCACAAGCGATAACATAGATAAAAATGAGCATAGAAAAAATCAAAACCTTAGATAACTAGAACTATTCTTATAAAGACATAGTTCCATAAGCGATTGATTTCATTTTTGGTTTCCCATCAACCACCTCTCGTAGTGCGATCCACCATCATATCCTCATCTCTCCCTCCACCACCACCATGGCTATAACCTTCGCCGCTCCTCCGCCTCCATAACCACCATTCACCACCTCCATATCCACAAGCACCTCTGATCCAGCCACCACCATTTGATAAGCTTCCTCCTCCACCGCATCTAGACTGTTGATGGTTATGTTCTTGTCAAGGTTTTGCCCATTCTTAGGGTTTAGGTTTATGTTTAGGTTAATTAGGTTTTAGGTTTAAGTTTATTTTTATTTTTTTTTTATTTAGTTCTTTTATTTTTAAGGTGGTTTAGGTTTAGGGTTTAGGGTTTAGGGTTTTTTTATTGCCATAAAAGTAAAAGATACAATGTCTTTAAAAGAGGTAGAGCTTAGAAATCTATTGCTCACATAGCTACAAGAAACCTAAAGAGCTAAACTTCCATCAAAGTATATTATAAGAAGAAAAGAAAACAAATGAGCAAAAACAACATCTAAAAAGCATAAGAGTGAAAGGACACAGAGTAAAACTAAAATAAAACATGAAAATAAAAAGAAGTTAAGTAAGCTAGTTCATGATTCCTTTGAGAAAGCAAGATAAGCAAGATCCACAGCAACAACACTAGGGATGATTGAGAAACGACTAGTCCCTCTGTAAAGTTCCAACCTGTAAAAGAAATCTGAAAAAATACTACCAAGGAAAAAGTCAGCTAAAAAAAGATAAGGATTAAGATAGCAATAGGATAGAACTGAGAAAGAGAAGTTTGAGGCTCAATTAGGATCATCTCAAGGGGCAATAATACATATGAGCATCCAAACTTCATAAAGAAGGGTTACAATCATATATAAAGCTACCAACTAGAGAGAAGAGGTGAGTAACATCAAAGCCATCATAGCCATCATACCTAATACCACCAACCAGCCAACAAAACTCACAATAGGCTAATCACATAAAGCTAGCAACCTAGAAGTTACAGCAAGATCATAGGGAAAGCTAATAAAACCAAGCAGTAGCACTACCAAAACCACCACCAACATACCTGATACAAGCCAACATCCAAAGCCAGCACACACAAAAGGGGGCCAAAGACAATCACCAATCACCAAAAACCAAAATTCCTAATTCAGAAGGACCAGCAAAGGATTGGTTAGCACACCAAAAGGCTCCAACAAATTAGCCAAGAAGAAGAAAAAAATCCAACAAAGAGAAAGGCAACCAACTAATATTCCAAAGCCAACTAAAAGTCCTACAACCAAAGCAGCTAAGTAAAAAATCCATAAGGCAGCCACCAGAGAATAGCCCATCATTAGTAACCAATAAAGAATGACCCTAGCAGCCAAGGAAAAGCAAAAAAAAAAAAAGCTAAAAAAACACCAAACTTAGAGACAACCAACCAATCCAGCCAGCTAACATAGCCTCTTAGCCAACCGCCATAGTAGCAGAAAACCCAAGTCAATGTAAAACTAATAGTAGCTATCAAGCCAAAATCACCCAAGACATCCAAGAAAAGAATACCCACTAAAATGCCAACAACCAGATAACCCATAATAATAGCCAAACCCAAAGCTGCTGCAGCCAAGAGGGAAAGGCCAAAATAGGAGGAGGTCAAAACCATAACCAAAAGAGCAAAAACAAAATCAACAAAATAGAGCACTAAGCCCCAGTCAACAAAATAGAGAAAATAACAACCAACCCAAAGTTTCCACCAAGCCATAATCAAGCCAATAATAAACCACCAACAACCCCCCACATATGTCACCAACATAAAAGGAAAAAAAATAGCCAAAATAGTCATCTAGCCAACCAACCTAACCATCTAACACTACTAATCAACCTATCCAACCAACAAAGCCACCTAGTCAACCACCACAGCAGCAGATACAAATCAGGTAAGTTTGCAACCAGCCCAGAAATGAGGCAAAACCCATACAAGAGGAAAAACCTATAGCAGGCAAAGCCACATCCCAAAAGGAGGTTACCAAAAATAGGCAATGAAAAATTATGGTAAACACCCAGCTAGTAGACAAAAGTGTCCAGGTCGAAAAAACCAAACCAACCCAGACTGCAATGATAATAACCATCAGATAGAAAATGTCAGGCCAACCTAAAAGTAAGAAGTCAAAAACAAAAACCAGCTCAGGCTAAAGAGTGAAAATAAACATATGACCACAACCCAAAGAGGGTTTAACAAACGGTAACAAAAAGCAAAGGATCATAAAAAATCAACAGATAAAAAAACCAAGACAATAAACTATATTCTCAGATAAGGCAATCCTGTATTATCCAGATTAACCAAGTCTCTTAATAGTTTAGGTAAAGTTTGGTTGTCAAATAAAGTAAAATCAGTTAAGTTGGCACCTAAATTAGCCAAGAAATCAACACAAGCATTACCTTCATGATGGATATGGAAAATTTTAAAACATACTTGATAAAGAAGATTTTTTGTATGATTAAGAAGATAAAATAACTCAGCATTCCCATTTCTATTAAAATTATGCATGTCAAGAAGCAAGAGAGCATCAACTTCAATCCAGATGTTGAGGAAACCTCTATTCAAACAAATTTTAATAGCTTTATTAATAGCCATAAGCTCAACAAAAATAATAAAATAGGCTTTGAGAGGATAGGCAAAACCACAGATGATAGTACCTTTATAATCCCTAAAGATACCACCACAACCATATTTATTGGAAGGCATAGAACCATCAGTATTCAATTTAATCAAGTTCTTTTTAGGTTGATCCAATGGATAATCCTAACACCTTTATGAGGGTCAAAATCAGGCAAAATGATACACAATTTTTTTGCCACAAATTTATAACCTCTAAAATGAATGTTACTAATAAGATTGACATTAAACAAAGCATGAATTATTTTCTTTAGTTCTAGCCAAGATCCTTTTATAGTTCATACGAGTACCACAATATTTACCATCATTTCTATCCACCCGATGAACCAGATAAGGGTAATAGCAATTAAAACTTTGATATGACCTTTCACAGTTTTTTGGAACAAACTTCAAGAAGTTGATATAAAGAAAGAGTACCATGAAAATAGTTGGTATAAAATAAATCATCATACCAAAGCTATAATTTAGAAGAAATAGCACCATTGACAAAAAAATATGATTTACATTTTCAATATGAAAGCAACAATTGCTTAGATGGTAAATAAAACCCTTTAATCCAGCAAAGAGTCCACAGGAATAAAGTTATTCAAAATCCTCCAAGCTAAAACCAATAGGAAATGGGAATGATATTGTTCCAAAGTTTAGTAAAGACATTAGAGGGTTGTTTATCTCTAATAAAATTCCAAACCTTTTCATAACAAAATCACCATTATAAGAAAGCTTAAAAAGAATTTGATCAGGTTTGTTAGAAGAAATGGGGATATTTTTAAACTTGTCAAAAAGGGAAATAGGGTTATAATTCATAAGTTAGCTTTCATAGCAATTGTTATTAAGCCAAAAAGAGTTTACTTTGATAGCAGTAGTAGAGTGGGTAGATAAAAGGGTGTCAATAGAGCCATTACCAATCCAATTGTCTTGCCAAAAGAAAGAAGAACGTGAATGAATACCCTAAGATATTAAGGATTCGACAACCCATTCAGTGGAGCAAAGCCTTTTCCAAACCATAGAGTCACCATCTTTATAAGCACATATAAGAGTTTGTTTACCTTGGCAGTATTTTTCCATCATAAAATTAGCCCAAAGGCTATCATTCTTTCTAAAATTCCACTAAAGCTATAAGAGAAAGCGGTGATAGCTTCATGAATATGTTTGTAACCAAAAGCTCCTTCACCAAAAAGACCACAACATTTGTGCCAAGATGTCCAATGCATTATTTTGGTAGAATTATTGGAGCCCCAAAAAAATTTATTACAAAACGATCAAATATATAAAAATAAATAAAAAAAATAAAATAAAAAATAAACTAAATAAATTAAATAAATCTAAACCTACTAGTTTACTTAATTTTAAAAAAACCATAAACCATAAATCTTAAACCCTAAACCCTAAACCATAAACCATTAACCATAAACCCTAAACCCTAAACCTATCAACCCTAAACTTTAAACCCTAAACCCTAAACCCTAAACCCTAAAAGCATAAATCCTAAACCCTAAACCCTAAACCATAAATCATAAACCCTAACTCTAAACCCTAAACCTTAAACCCTAAAAGCATAAACCCTAAACCTTAAACCCTAAACCCTAACCTTCAACCCTAAACCCTTGACGCCAAACCCTAAACCTAAACCTAAAGTAACTAAAGTAATTTCAAAATAAACCTACGCCCTAAAACCTAGTAAATCTAAACCAATACTTAAACCCTATGAATGAGCAGAACCTTGATGGCAAGAACATCACCACAACCGTGTTCACCTAGATCTAAGGAGGCGAGGTAAAGGTTATCATAGTGTGGTTATGGGGATCTGAGGTGCCGGTGGATATGGAGGTGGTGGTCAGCAAGGTGGTGGAGGAGGAGAGGTTACAGCCATGGTGATGGAGAAGAGAGAGATCGGGGATATGATGGTGGATCTCGCTACTCGAGCGGCCAAGGTGGTTCTAATAGAACTAGAGAAACTAAAGAACGGTCGATCCGATCTATTGCTTATGGAACTATGTCTTTACACTAGAGACGATTCTAGTTATCTAGGGTTTTTGATTTGCTCTATGTGTGCTTATTTTTTATCTATGTCATCACTTGTGTCTTAGAACGCTTGGTGTGTTACTTGGTTGATGAAATCAAAAAGAAGAAATGTTAAATCTAAATTTGTTCTCTATTAAAAAAATAAAAAATCCTAAACCCTAAACTAAAACTTGAACCCTAAAGCTAAAACCTAAACCCTAATCCCTAAACCCCAAAACCCTAAAACCTAAACCTTAAACCCAAAAACGTAAACCCTAAACCCTAAACCCTAAACCCTAAACCCCAAACCCTAAACCCTCAACCATAAACCCTAAATTAACCTTAAACACTAAACCCTAAGAAGCTAAAAACCTAAACCTAAACTGAATAAAACTTAAAAATGACATAAATAAAAAACCTAAACCAAAAATAAAATAATAAAATAAAATATAACATAAACCTAAACCTAAACTTATAAATAAAATAAAATAAATAATAAAACTAAACTAAAATAAATAAATAAAACCTAAAGTAAACTAAAAAATAACAAATGTAGATAAAATAAAAACTAAACTTAAAATAAAATAAAATAAACCTAAAATAAAATAAAATATAAATTAAATAAAAAATAAACCTAAAAATAAAAACTAAAATTAAATAAAAAATAAAACCTAACCCAAAACTAAGAAAAAAACCTAAACCTAAAATAAAATAAAATAAACCTAAACTAAAATAAAATAAACTAAAATAAATAAAACCTAAAATAAACTAAACCTAAACCTAAACCTAAACTAAATATAAGAAAATAAACCAAATATAAACCTAAACCTAAACTAAAAATAAAACCTAAAATAAACCTAAAATAAACCTAAAACCTAAACCTAAAAAAATAAAATAAATACCTAAACCTAAACCTAAAAATAAAAAACAAAACCTAAACCTAAAAAATAAAATAAAAATAAAACTCAACTAAAACATAAACCTAAACCTAAACCTCAACTTAAAAAATAAATTAAAATAGAAAACCTAAACTAAAATAAATAAATTAACTTAAAAAATAAACCTAAATAAAAATAAAAAATAATTTAAATAAACTAAATAAACATAAACCTACTAGTTTACTTAATTGTAAAAAAAACCTTAAACCCTAAATCCTAAACCCTAAACCCTAAACACTAAACCCTAAAGCCTAAACCCTAAAAAACCCAAAACCCAAAACCCTAACCCTAAGCCCTAAACCCTAAAAGCATAAACCCTAAAACCCTAAACCCTAAACCCTAAACTCTAACCTAAACCCCAAACCTAAACCTAAACCTAAAGTAACTAAATAAATTAAAAAATAAACCTAAATCATAAAATCTAATAAACCTAAACCCTAAGAATGGGCAGAATCTTAACAGTAAAAAATCACCATCAACAAGGTTCGCCTAGAATGCAATGGAGGTGAAGGCGAGGAGGACATCAATGGTGGTGGGGATCTGGAAGTGCTGGTGGATATGGAGGTGGTGGTCGGAGGAGTGGTGGTTATGGAGGCAGGAGGGGTGAGGGAGGTTATAGCCATGGTGGTGGCGGAGGGAGAGATCAGGGATATTATGGTGGATCCTGCTACTCGAGAGGCCAGGGTGGTTCTGATGGGAACTGGATAAACTGAAGAATGACTTATCCGATATACTGCTTATGGAACTATGTATTTACAGTAGAGACCATTCTAGTTATCTAGAGTTTTTAATATGCTATATGCGTGCTCATTTTTTATCTATGTCGTCACTTGTGTCTTAGAAAACTAGGTGTGTTACTTAGTTGATGAAATAAAAAAAAGAAATGTTGAATATGAATTTATTCTCTTTTAAACTAAAACATAAAACCTAAACCTAAAACCTAACCCCTAAGCACTAAAAACCATGAACCTTAAACCCGAAAACCATAAACCCTAAGCCCTAAACCCTAAATCCTAAAACCTAAACCCTAAACCCAAACCCTAAACAATAAACTCTAAACCCTAAACTCTAAACCCCAAACCATAAACCCTAAACCCTAAAAAGCTAAAACCCTAAACCTAAACTAAATAAAATCTACAAATAAAATAAATAAAAACACCTAAACCAAAATAAAATAAAAACATAAACTAAAACATAAACCTAAACCGAAACCTAAAAAAATAAAAACAAAATAAAAAAAAATTAAAATAAAAGAAATTAAAACCTAAACAAAACTAAAAAATAAAAAACCTAAAAAAATTAAAAATTAAACCTAAAATAAAAAAAAATAAACCTAAAATAGAAACTAAATAAAAACCTCAACCTTAAAAAAAAACCTCAAAATAAATAAAAATTAAAACTTAAATCCTAAAATAAAAAAAATCTAAACCTAAACCTAAAATAAACTAAACCCAAACCTAAACCTAAACTAAATAAAATAAAATAAACTAAAATAAACCTAAACCTAACCAAAAAAAAGAAGACCTAAAATAAACTTAAAATAAATACCTACAAAAATAAAATAAAACCTAAACTAAGCCTAAAATAAAAAAAAAATAAACCTAAAAAAAATAAAATAAAAAAAACACTAAACAAAAAAATAAACCTAAACCTAAAAAAATAAAAATAAACTAAAATAAATAAACCTAAAATAAATAAATTAAATTAAATAAAAAATAAAAATAAACCTAAATAAAAAAATAGAAAATAAAATAAATTAAAATAAATAAAAAATAAATTAAACAAACCTAAACCTATAAAATTTAAAAAATAAAAAAATATAAAAAAATAAAAAACCCTAACCCTAAAACCTAAACCCTAAACTAACCCTAAGCTAAACCCTAAACTAAACCTAACCATAAACCCTAAATTTAAACCCTAAAACCCTAAACCCTAAACCCTAAACTTAAACTTAAACCCTAAACCTAAAACCTAAACAAACCCTAAACCCAAAAAAAAACCTACAACAAAACTAAACCCTAAACCACAAACCCTAAACCCCAAACCCTAAGCCCTAAACACTAAACCATAAACTCTAAACCCTAAAAACCTAAATCTAATCTAAATAAATGAGATTTTGACTACAAATGATTAGCCTAAATTTCTCTAATATAGATAAATATTGTATGAGCTTTATATGCCATAGTAGTTCGCCTCTCACAAGTTTCATAAAGTTGATGAAAGGTAGCTTCTTATTCGTGGACAAGTGAAGAAAAAATCTACTTAAGTTCAGACACTTAAGTGTCCATCTATGAGCAATACCCTTCTATAACTGTGATAGCCGATATGATCATAGAACTCCTATTTAATCGATATTATCTTCTCAATTGTAGCCCTTTCAATTTAGCAGATATGTCGAGGAGCTAAACCTTTACTTTAAAAAGGTCTCTCTAGTTGGATTTCAATGCTTTGAGAATGTGCTCGAGATCTTGGTGAATTAGAGAGACTTGATGTGAAGTATTGTTGAATGAAATTTTTATAATAGTGATTGTATTTGACAAAATCTCTTGATAAGTAGAGCTTAAAAATAGTAATCCAAACTCAATATCACTGCATAAGGATTTAGAAAACTATAGCTCTCTTACTTTGAGACTCAATGCGGCAACATAATGTAACAAATAATTCATTTCAACATAAAAGCGAGAAAGCTCAAGTAAAACTCCTAAGGCAATGCTTCAAAATTGTGGCATAATGTTGTGAGATATTTAGGACACTCAGAAATTTTTTGCTGACATCTAAAATATGATTTATGAGAGATTTTGCATCCCTACATAATATCTATCATCATTTCTATTTTCTTTTTATTAGTAGAAGTGTTACTTAATTTAGATGTATTCATTTCAATTTAATTTAATGGTGGAAAGAATAATTCCTACATTTGATGACATTCTTTTAGGTGCATGAAGTTTTGATGTTATTTGCAATCTAAAGTTTGAAGAAAAGCCACATGCAAATCAATTTTATATAGTGTCTCTTTTACTTTTAGGGCTCAAGTCAATCTAAACCTAAACAACATTATTTAATCAATCCCTAATTTTAGAAGATAACAACAATACTTCAAATTTGTTCATGTACTAAATTAAATTTTTTGTTTTTTGCTTTAGTGAGTTAAACTCTAAAGAATTGATCTTTGTATGATAAAGACAGGTATTTTTTTAACAACAATTCCATTTCAACCATGTAATAACTATTTTGGATCCCAATATTCCTGCCATTTCTATCTAAGACTTTGCTTAGAGTATGACTTGGTTTTATAGATCCCAATCTTCTAGGCTCACCTAAACCCTAAACCCTAAACTAACCCTAAACCATAAACTCTAAAACTAACCCTAAACCCAAACTCTAAGCCCAAAACCTACAACCCTAATCCCTAAAACTCTAAACCCTAAACCCTAAACCCTAAATTCTAAATGCTAAAAAAGCTAAAACCATAAACCCTAAACCCTAAACTCAAAACAAACCCTAAACCCTAAACCCAAAACCGTAAAACATAAACACCAAACCCTAACCCTAACCCTAAACCCTAAACCTAAACCCAAAAATCTTAAACCCTAAACCCTAAACCAACCTCAACCCTAAACCCTAAAAACCATAAACCCTAAAGCCTAAACCATAAACCCTAAATTAACCCTAAACCCTAAGCTAACCCTAAACCTCTAAACCTTAAAAACCCTAAACTTTAAAGCCTAAACACTAAACCCTAAACTTTAAACCCTACCCCTAAACCCTAAACCCTAAAACTCTAAACCCTAAATCCTAAACCCTAAACCCTAAACCCTATATCCTAAAAACCTAAAAACCTAAACCTAAATAAAATAATAAAATAAAATAAAATAAAAACCTAAACTAAAACCTAAACCTAAACCTAAACCTAAAAATAAAATAAAATAAAATAATAATAATAAACTAAAATAAAATAAATAGAAACTTAAAATAAACTAAAAAATAAAATAAACCTAAGATAAAACCTAAATAAAATAAAACTAAATGTAAAATAAAATAAAATAAACCTAATATAAAATAAAATAAAAACTACATAAACCTAAAACTAAAACTAAAAAAATGAAACCTAAAAATAAATAAAATATAAAACCTAAACCCTAAACTAAGAAAAAAACCTAAACTTAAAATAAAAATAAAATAAACTTAAAAATAAAGTAAAATAAACTAAACTAACATAAATAAAACCTAAACCTAAACCTAAAATAAACTAATCCTAAATGAAATAAAATAAAATAACTTAAAAATAAACCTAAACCTAAATGAAAAGGTAAAACTTAAAAATAAACTTAAAATAAAAATTTAAAACCTAAACATAAAAAATAAAATATAAACCTAAACCTAAACCTAAAAAGAAAAATTAAAACTTAAACCTTATGCATAAAATAAAAATAAAACTCAACAAAAAAATAAAGTAAAATTAAAAATGTAAACTAAAATAGATAAACTTAAAATAAATAAACTAAACTAAATAAAAAAAATAAACCTAAATAAAAATAACAAATAAAGTAAACTAAAATAAATAAAAATAAACTAAATGTACTAAATAAACCTAAACCTATCGGTTTACTTAATTTTTTTAAAAAATAACTTTAACCTTAAATCCTAAACCCTGAACCCTAAACCCTAAAAAACCCTAAATCCTAAACCCAAAAAGAATAAACCCGAAGACCCTAAACCCTAAACCCTAAACCCTAAACGCTAAACTATAAACCCTGAAACTCTAAACCTTAAAACTCTAAGCCGTAAACCCTAAACCATAAAACCTAAACGCTAAACCCTAAATCATAAAAACCTAAACTAAAACCTAAACCTAAACCTAAACCTGTATATAAAATAAAATAAAATAATAATAATAAATTAAAATAAAATAAAAAAATTTAAAATAAACAAAAAAATAAAATAAACCTAAAAAATAAAAAACCTAAATAAAATAAAATAAACCTAAAATAAAATAAAATAAAAACTACATAAAAACCTAAACCTAAAAAGTAAAACTAAAATTAAACCAAACAATAAATAAAATATAAAACCTAAACCCTAAACTAAGAAAAAAAACTTAAACCTAAAATAAAAAAAATAAACCTAAAGTAAAATAAACTAAACTAAAAAAAAAAATAAAACCTAAACTTAAACCTAAACCTAAATCAAACAAATAAAATAAATAAACCTAAATAAACCAAAAAAAAAAACATAAAAAACTGCAAATAAAAAAATAAATAAAAACCAAAACCTAAACTAAAAAGAAATTAAATTAAACCTAAGAAAAAAAATAAAACTAATAAAAAATAAACTAAAATAAAAAAACATAAATAAAGTAAATAAACTTAAAGAAAATAAACTAAACCTGTAAAGTAAATAAACCAAAAATACAAAGTAAAAAATAAAATAAAAAAAATAAACTAAATGTACTAAGTAAACGAACCTACCAATAGTTTAATTTAAAAAAATAACTTAAACCCTAAATTCTAAACCTAAAACTTAAACCCTAAAAAACCCTAAACCCTAAACCCAAAAAGCATAAACCCAAAGACCCGAAACCCTATTCCCTAAACCCTAAACCATAAACCATGAAACTCTAAATCCTAAAACTCTAAATCCTAAACCATAAACCATAAAACCTACACCGTAAATCCTAAATCCTAAAAACCTCAACCTAAGCTAAATAAAACCTAAAAATAAATTAAATAAGAAAACCTACACCTCAATATAATAATAAAATAAAATAAAATAAAAACCTAACCTAAAACCTAAACCTCAACCTAAACCTAATAATAAAATAAAATAAAAAAATAAAAATAAACTGAAATAAAATTAATAAAAACCAAAACTAAACTAATAAATAATATTAACCTAAAAATAAAACACCTAAATAAAATAAAACTAATTGTAAAATAAAAATAAAATCAAATAAAAACCACATAAAAACATAAACCTAAAAAAAACTAAAAATAAAACCTAAAAATAAATTAAATATAAAACCTAAACCCTAAACTAAAAAAAACCTAAACCTAAAATAAAAAATAATAAAACTTAAACCTAAACCTAAAATAAACTAAACCTAAATGTAAACTTAAACTAAATAAAATAAAATAAACTAAAAATGAACCTAAACCTAAACTAAAATAGTAAATGTAAAATAAACCTAAAAAAACCAAAACCTAAACTTAAATAAAAATAAAACCAAAACCTAAACCTAAAAATAAAACTTAAACTTAAAACCTAAAAAAAATAAACTAAAAATAGACTAAAATAAATAAATAAAATAAATAAACCTAAAGTAAATAAACTTAAAATAAATAGTTAAACTAAATAAAATAAAAAATAAAAATAAAGTATAAAAATAAAAAAAATAAACTAAATATATTAAATAAACCTAAACCTACGAGTTTACTTAATGAAAAATAATTAAACCCTAAATCCTAAATGCTAAAATACCATAAATCCTAAACCCTAAAAGCATAAACCATAAAACCCAAAACCCAAAACCTAAAACCCAAAACCCAAAACCCAAAACCCTAAATCCTAAATCCAAACCCTAACTAAACCAAACCCTAAAACCAAACCTAAACTTAAAGTAACTTAATAAATTAAAGAATAAATCTAAACCATAAACCTAATAAACCTAAACCTAAACCTAAACTCTAAGAATGGGAAGAATCTCTAGAATGATCACCATCAACCAGCTAAATCTAACTGGTGATGGAGGCAAAAGGGGAGGAGGTGGTTATCATGGTGATGAGGATCTAGAGTTACTGGGAGGGAGTGGGTCGAAATGGTGCATGTTGGGAAGAGAGAGCATTGGCATAGTCATGGCATAGGAGAGATCGGGAGATGGTGGATCCCACTACTCGAGAACGCTGGGGTGGTTCAGATGGGAACTAGAGAAACTAAAGAATAGTAAATCCAATCTACTGCTTATGGAACTATGTCTTTATAGTAGAGACAATACTAGTTATCTAGGGTTTTTGATTTGCTCTATGTGTGCCCATTTTTTATATATATCATTACTTGTGTCTTAGAAAACTTAGTGTGTTACTTGGTCGATAAAAGTGAAAAGAAGAAATATTGAATATGAATTTATTCTCTATAAAAAAAAAATCAAAAACCCTAAACCCTAAAAGAAAACCTGAACCCTAAACCTAAACTGTAAACCCTAAACCCTAAACCATAAAACTGTAAACTCGAAACCCTAAACCCTAAAACTTAAACCATAAATCCTAAACACTAAACTCTAAACCCCAAACCCTAAACCAAAAACCATAAACCTTAAACTAACCCTAAACACTAAACCCTAAATCCTAAACCCTAAAACCTAAAAATCTAAACCTAAACTATATAAAACTTAAAAATAAAATAAATAAAAAAACCTAAACCAAAATAAAATAAATAAAAACCTAAACTAAGTTAAAAAATAAAAAACCTAAACAAAATAATAACTAAACCTAAAATAAAAATAAATAAACCTAAAATAAGATAAAATTAAAACTAAATAAAAACCTAAACATAAAAAATAAACTTAAAAATAAATATAAAAAAAACTTAAACCCTAAACTAAAAATAACCCTAATCCTAAAATAAAAATAAAATAAAACTAAACCTAAACTAAAATAAACTAAACTAAAATAAATAAAACATAAACCTAAACCTATAATAAACTAAACCTAAACTAAACCTGAACTAAATAAAATAAAATAAACTAAAAAATAAAGCATTAAAATAAACCTAAAATAAAAACCTAAAACCTAAACTTAAAAAAATAAATTAAAACCTAAACTTAAACCTAAAAAAATAAAACCTAAACCTAAAAAATAAAACTAAAATAAAATAAGCTAAAAAATAAACCTAATCCTAAACCTAAACCTAATAAAAACTAAAATAAAAAATTTAAACTAAAATAAATAAACCTAATATAAATAAACTAAAATAAATATAAATAAAAGTAAACCTATATAGAAAACTAAAATAAACTGAAAAATAAACTAAATATAAACCTAAACCTGCCATTTTAATTTAAAAAAATTGTAACTTTACACCCTAAAACTAACCCTAACCTCTAAATCTTGAACCCTAAACCTACAACCCTAAACCCTAAACCCTAAACACCGAAACCTTAAAGCCTAAGCCTTAAACCCTTAACCTAACCCCTAAAACCTACAACCCTAAACCCTAAACCCTAAACCCTAATCCCCAAACCCTAAACCCTAAACTCTAAACCCTAAACCCTAAGCCCTAAATCATAAAAACCTAAAAACCTAAACCTAAACTAAATAAAAGTGATTTCAACTACAAATGATTAACTTGAATTTCTCTAATATAAACAAAATTTGTATGAGATTTATATGCCATAGTACACTGCCTCTCTCAAGTTTCATAGAGATACTGAAGGATAGCTTTCTATTCATGGAAAAATGAAGAAAGAATCTACATAAGTTTAGACACCTAAGTGTCTATCTATAAGAAATCTCTTTTTGCCATGTCCTATCTATATAATTCCTCTCTTAATCAAAATTGTCTTTAAAGAAGCTCTATCAATTTAGCATGATATGAGAGCTAAATCAGCTTTTAAAATCTTCTCTAGTAAGGCTTGAAATCTGAAAAAACTTAATGCGAAGTATTACTAAACGAGATGTTTGCAATAGTGCTCATATTTGACAAAATTTATTGATAACTAGTGTGTAATAAGAATAATCCATACTCAATATCTCTGGATAGGGATTTCCAAAATTATAGCTCTCCTACTTTGAGACTCAATGCAAAGAACATAATGTAACAAATAAATTGCATCAACACAAAAGCAAGAAAGCTCAAGTAAAACTCTTAAGTCAATGAAAAGGTGGTATGAGTGAGAGATTTATAATCGATAGATTTTTTGTTGATATCTAAAATATGATTTAAGAGAGATATTGGATCCCAACAAAGTATCTATCATCTTTTCTATTTTCTTTTTATTGGTAGTAGTGTTACTTCATTTAGATGTATTCATTTGAATTTGATTTAATGGTGGAAATAATAATTCCTACATTTGATGACATTCTTTCAGGTGCAAGAAACTTTGATGTTATTTGAAATCTGAAGTTTGCTGAATTGTGACATTTAAATTAATTTTATGTAGTGTCTCTTTTAAGTTTAGGGCTCTTGTCGATCTAAATCTAAACAACATTAGTTTAATCTTTTCCTAATTTTAGAAGATAATAGTAATACTTCAAACTTGTTCTCAATTTATTTATAATTTTGGTTTTTGTTTTGAGTTAAACTCTAAACAGTTGACCTTAGTAGGATAAATACAAGTATTTTTTTAACAACAATTCCATTTTAGCTTTATAAATCCCAATCTTCTAGGCTCACCAAAACCCTAAACCCTAAACTAACCCTAAAACTAACCCTAAGCCCTATAACTAATCCTAAACTCTAATCTCTAAACTCTAAACCCTAACCTCTAAACCCTAAAACCCTAAAACCTAAACCCTAAACCCTAAACCCTAAACCCTAAACCATAAAACCCTAAACCCTAAACCCAAAACCCAATAACTAAACTAAACCCTAAACAAAACCCTAAACCCTAAAACCCTAAAAACCTAAAACTTAAAACCAAAACTAAATTAAACCTAAAAAATAAAATAAATAAATAAAACCTAAACCTAAATAAAATAAAAAATTAAATTAAATCAAAACCTAAACTAAGACCTAATCCTAAACCTAAACCTAAACCAAAACCTAAAAATAAAATAAAATAAAAAATAAAAACTAAACTAAAATAAATTAAATAAAAACTTAAACTAAACTAAAAAATAAAATGAACCTAAAAATAAAAAACCTAAATAAACTAAAAACTAAACCTAAAATAAAAATAAAATAAACCTAAAATATAATAAAAAAAATTAAATAAAAACATGAAAATAAAAAGCAAAACCTAAACTTAAAAAATAAAATAAAAATAAACTTCAACCTTAACATAAACCTAAAAATAAATTAAAATAAAAACCTAAACTAAAATAAATAAACCAATAATAAATAAAATAAACTAAATAAAAAAAATAAACCTAAATAAAAATAAAAATAAGATAAATTAAAATAAATAAAAAATAAACTAATACACCTAAACCTACTAGTTTACTTCATTAAAAAATAGACCCTAAACCCTAAATCCAAATCCTAAATCCTAAATCCTAAACCCTAAACCCTAACCATTAAACTAACCCTAAACCCTAAATCCCAAACCTAGATCCCTTAACCTACAACCCAAAACCCTGAACCCTAAACCCTAAACTAAGTTTAAACTTTAAAACCTAAACTTACTCTAACCTAAACTTAAACCCTATAAACCCTAAACCCTAAACCTTAAACCTTAAAACCATAAACCCTAAACCCTAAACTAACACATAAACTATAAAAACACTAAACCCTAAACCCTAAACCCTAAATATTAAACTCTATACCATAAAATAAATCTAAACCCTAAGGTAACCCTAAACCCTAAAAATACTAAACCCTAAAGCTTAAGAAACTAAACCCTAAACCCTAAACTCGAAGCCCTAACCCTAAACACTAAACCCTAAAACCTAAACCCTAATCACAAAATCCTAAACTCTAATCCTAAAAACCTAGAAACCTATTGCTAAACTAAATAAAATTTAAACTTAAATAAAATAATAAAATTAAAAAAATAAAAACCTAAACTAAAACATAAACTTAAACCAAAAACTAAAAAAGAATAAATTAAACTAATAAAAATAACTCAAATAAAATAAATAAATGCCTAAACTAAACTATAAAATAAAATAAACCTAAGACTACAAAACCTAAATAAAATGAACTTAAATTAAAATAAAATCAAAATTAAATAAAAAGCAAAACCGAAAATATAAATTTATAAATAAATAAAAAATAAAACCTAAACCCTAAACTAAAAAAAAATAGAAACATAAAATAAAAATAAAATAAACCTAAACTTGAACTAAAATAAACTAAACTAAAATAAATAAAATCTAAACCTAAATCTAAACTGAAACTTAAACTAAATAAAATAGAATAAACTAAAAATAAATTTTAATCTAAAATAAAAAATAAAACATAAAAATAAACCTAAATGAAAAACCAAAAACCTATCCCTGAAAAAATAAAATAAAAACCTAAACTTAAAACTAAACTGAAAAAATAAACTAAAAAAAAACTAAACTAAAATAAATAAATAATGAAAGATAAACTTAAATAAAAATAAAATATAAAATAAACTAAAATAAAAAAATAAACTAAATAAACTTAAACTTACTGGTTTACTTATTTATTTTAAAAAAACCCGTAAACCTTAAACACTGAACCTTAAACCCTATCCTTAAACCCTAATCCCAAAAACCCTAAACCTTAACCCCTAAACCCTAAACCCTAAACCCTAATCCCTAAAAACATAAAAACCTAAACTTAAACTAAATAAAACCTAAAAATGAAATATCTTAAAAAACTAAAAACTAAATAAAATAAAAAAATAAAAATAAAATAAAATCTTAAACTAAAACCAAAGCCTAAACCTAAAAATAAATAAAATAAACTACTACTAAGAAACTTAAACAAAATAAATCTAAAGCAAACTAAAAAATATAATAAACTTAAGAATAAAAAACCTAAATACAATAAAAACTAAACAAAAAATATAATCAAATAAACCTAAAATAAAATATAATAAAAACTAAATAAAAACCTAAACCTAAAAAGTAAAGCTAAAAATAAAACCTAAACCTTAAACTAAAAAAAAATCTAAACATAAAATAAAAATAAAATAAACAGAATAAAATAGACCTAAACTTAAACTAAAATAAACTAAATTATATTAAATAAAACTTAAACGTAAACCTAAACCTAAATTAAATTAAATTAAATTAATTAAATATGAACCTAAATCTAAATTAAAAATTATAAAAAATCAAAATAAAACCTAAACCTAAACCTAAAAATTTAAAACTAAACCTAAAAATAAAAAAAAATTAAACCTAAAAATTAAATAAAAAAAAAAACTAAAAAAAACAAACCTAAACATTAACCTAAACCCAAAAAATAAATTGAAATAAAAAACCTAAACTAAATTGAATAAACCTAAAATAAATAAACTAAACTAAATAAAAATAATAAAAATCCTAAATAAAAACAAATAATAAAATAAACTAAATAAACCTAAACCTACTAGTTTACTTAATTTAAAAAAAATAAAATTATAAACAAAATAAATAAACCTAAACTAAATTGAATAAACCTATAATAAATAAACTAAACTAAATAAAAATAATATAAATCCTAAATAAAAATAAATAATAAAATAAACTAAATAAACCTAAACCTACTAGTTTACTTAATTTAAAGAGAAATAAAATTATAAACAAAATAAATATAATAAGAAACCTTAAACCCTAAACCCTAAACCTACAACCCTAAACATTAAGCCCTAAACCCTAAAACCCTAAACCTTAAACCCTAAACCCTAAACCCTAAAATTCTAAACTTTAAACCCTAAACTCTAAACCGAACATTAAACCCTAAAACCTAACCCTAAACCCAAAATCTAAAACCTAAACCCAAACCCCAAACCCTAAACCCTAAAACCTAAAACCTAAACCCTAAACCCAAAACCCTAAACCATAAACCCAAAAACTTACAACCTTAAACCCTAAACCCCAAACACTATACCCTAAAAACATAAACCTAATAAAAATAAAACCTAAAAATAAAATTAAAAGAAACCTAAACCAATATAAACTAAAAAAATACAATAAAATTAAAACCTAAGCTAAAACCTAAACCTAAACTTAAAAATAAAATAAAAAAAAGAATAAAAACTAAACTAAAATAAAATTAATACAAATATAAACAAAATAAAAAATAAAATAAACCTAAAAATAGAAAAGTTAAATAAAATAAAAAGCAAATCATAAAATAAAATAAAAAATACAAATAATAATAAAAAACTTAAACCTAAATAATAAACTTAAAATTAATAAAAAATAAAACATAAACCCTAAATTAAAAAAAATCTTAACATAAAATAAATAAATAAAATAAATCTAAACCGAAACTAAAATAAACTAAACTAAAATAAATAAAACCCAAACTTAAACTTAAAATAAATTAAACCTAAACCCTAAACTAAATAAATTAAAAAAATTGAAAATAAACCTAAATCTAAATTAAAAAATAAAAACCTAAAATAAAAACCAAAATTTTTTTTTAGAAAAGCTAAACCTAAATCTAAAATTTAAAAAATAAAACCTAAACTTGATAAAATAAAAATAGAAATAAAACTTAACTAAAAAATAAACATAAACCTAAACTAAAACCTAAAAAATAAACTAAAATAAAAAACTTAAACTAAAATAAATAAACCAAACTATATAAAAATAAAAAAAAATAAACCTATAAAATTAAAAAATAAAATAAACTAATAAAATAAAAAATATACTAAATAAATCATAACCTACCGATTTACTTAATTTTTTTTTAAGAAAAACTTAAACCCTAAACCCTAAATCCTAAACCCTAAAATAAGCCCTAAATCCTAAACATTAAACCTTAAAACCTAGGACCTAAATTATATACACTATGCCCGATACACTAAACTAACCCTAAACCCTAAACCTATAATTTTAAACCCTAAACCCTATAAAATCCTAATCCCTAATCCCTAAATGCTAACCATAAACCCTATACCCTAAAAGCATAAACCCTAAAACCCTAAATCCTAAACCCTAAACCCTAAACCATAAATCCTATACCTAAACTAAACTTAAACCCAAAACCCTAAACCTAAACTAAAACCTAACCCTAAACCTAAACCTAAAGCCTAAACCCTAAACCTAAACCCTAAACCTAAGCCTAAACACTAAACCCTAAACATAAATCTAAACCCTAAACCCCTAAAAACATAAAAACCTAAACCTAAACTAAATAAAACCTAAAAATAAAATAAATAAATAACCTAAAGCTAAATAAGATAAATATAATAAAATAAAATAAATACCTAAACTAAGATCTAAACCTAAGCCTAAACTTAAACCTAAAAATAAAATAATATACAAAAACTAAACTAAAATAAAATAAATAAAAACCTAAAATAAATTAAAAATTATATAAAAAAATCATAAAAAGAAAAAAAAAAAAAATAAAAAAAACTTAAAATAAAATAAAACAAAATCTAAAGAAAAACTTAAACATAACAAATAAATCTAATAATAAATCTAAACATAAATAAAAAATAAAACCTAAACTCTAAACTAAAAAAGAACCTAAACCTAAACTAAACAAAATAAAATAAACCTAAACCTAAACTAAAATAACTAAACTAAAATAAATTAAACCTAAACCTAAACATAAAAAAAACTAAACCTTAACCCTAAACTAAATAAAATAAAATAAACTAAAAATAAACTTAAAACCTAAACTAAAAAATAAAACCTACAAATAAACCTACAGTAAAAACCCTAAACTTTAAAAAGCTAAAAACCTAAAATTAGGCTAAATAAAATCTAAAAATATGATAAATAAAAAAACTTAAAATAAAATAAAATAAAACCATAAACTAAAACTTAAACCTCAAAAGAAAATAAAATAGAAATTAAAAGCTAGAGTAAAATAAAATAAATAAAATCCTAAAAAAAAAATAAAACCTAAATAAAAAAAAACTAAACTTAAAAAATAATATAAATCTAAAATAATATAAATTAAAACTAAATAAAACCTAAACCAAAAAAATGAACCTAAAAATAAAATTTAAAAATAAATAAAAAGTAAAACCTAAACCCTAAACTAGGAAAAAACCTAAACCTAAAATAAATAAAATAAACCTAAACCTAAACTAAAATAAATAATACTTAAATAAACTAAACCTAAACCTAAACCTAAACCTGAACTAAAAAATTAAATAAAAACTTAAACCTAAAACTAAAAATAAAAAATAAACCTAATCCTAAAAAATAAAATAAAAATAAAATTAAACTAAAAAGTAAACCTAAACCTTAGCCTAAACCTACAAAATAAACTAAAATAAATTAACTTAAAATAAATAAACTATTCAAAATAAAAATAAAAATAAACCTAAAAAAATAAAAAATAAAATAAATTGAAATAAATAAATTAATTAATTAAATAAACCTAAACCTACAAATTTATTTATTTTTAAAAAATAAAAAATTAAAAATAAAATAAAAAACCCTAAACCCTAAACCTAAAACCCTATGGTGACTATTGTGTTTTGGGTTCTTTTGTTTATGCATCTTATTATAGATCTAGTAGAAATCTTCTTTGGGATATTTTGAGGGATTTTGCTACCTCGGTAAACAAACCTTGGTTTATTGGTGGTGATTTCAACACTATTTTATTCTCTTCTGAATGAAGTTGTGGTTGTTCTCCCAATATTCATTCCAAGGAATATTTTTTTGATATGATCCTTGATTGTAATTTGCTTGATAGTGTCTTTAATGGTTCTAATTAAAATTGGCAAAACTCTGGCAAGAATCTTTTAATACTCATTGGATTACTTAGTGGCCTATTACTTATGTTTTTCATTTTAGCAGAACCTTGTCTGATCATGCCCCTTTCATGGTTTCTATTAAAGATAATTCTAATAGATTAAAAAACTTCTCTCCTTTTAGATTTTAGAACATGTTGATTTAGCATATTGATTTTTTTAATGTTGTGGCTATTAATTTGAAAGCTCCTTTGCATCCTGATAATTCGATTATGTGGATGAATGGACTTTGGTTTAAACTTAAAAGACATAGAAAAAATTTGCATTAGTGGAACAAGCATTGTTTTTAAAATCCTTTTTATTAATATTAAAGATATGGAAAAATTAGTTTGTGATCTTGAAGTCTTTGTTATATATGATCCTTCTAAGATTGAGGACCTGACTGAGGCGAAAGATAAACTTGTTCACTTCCAAAATATGGAATAGACTTATAAAGCTGGTACTAAAAATATTATGCATGGTGATAGGAATACTAGTTATTTCCATGCATTAATTGATAAATAGAGAGCTTTATATAATATTCAAAAATTAAAGATAATAATGTAGATTAGATTACATAGAATAATGATATCAAGGAATCTATTATTAATTACTTTAGAAATATGCTTAATAAAAATTTCTCTTAGGAAGCTATTTCTAAACCACATTTGATTCCTTCTATTATTACTAATGATAATAATGATTTGCTTACCATTGTACCTAATGAAGATGAAATTTTTAAAGTTCTTAATAGCATGAACATAGATTTTTTGTTCTGGTCGAGGGTTTCACTACTCAATTTTTTTCAAAAATGTTGGTTTATCATTAAAAATGATTTGATTGAGGTGATTGATTTTTTTAATGGTAATCCTTTTCCTAGATATTTTTCTAGTACTTCTATTATTCTCATTCCTAAGAAAGATAATCCAGACTATTGGGTGATTTTAGACCTATTAGTCTTTACACCTTCTTTAATAAGTTGATTTCCAAAATTCTTACCAACAAGCTTAGTCCTTTACTTAATAGATCTATCTCTCTCAACCAAACAAGTTTTGTTAGAAGTAGATCTATTTATGATAATATTTTACTTGCCCAAAATTAATTCATGATCTTGATGCCAAGAATAGAGGTGGCAACATTCTTTTCAAATTAGATATTACCAAGCCTTTGACAACATCTCTTGGGATTTTCTTTTCCATATTCTGAATTTATTTTGTTTTTCTAATAAATTTATTTATTTTATTAAAAATTGTATTAATAATGCCTAGTTTTTTATTTTGCTTAATGGGAAATCCTTGGGTTTCTTTCCCACTTCCCATGGCTTAAGACATGGGGATCCTTTATCTCTTGTTTTATTTATGATCATTGTTAAGTACTTAACGATGAGCATCGATGATTTATTCTTAAACAATCCTTGTATGTACTATAGAACTCTTGGTGGTCTTCCTGTTTCCCATGTCAGCTTTGCAATTGATTTCATTATTTTTTGCAATGCTTTTATCATATCAAGAATCTTAAGAATTTTATAAATGAATTTGTTAGAGAAAGTGGCCTTTCTATCAATGATAATAAAAGCTATTTTATCACTTCCTCTTGTAGCTCCAATAATAAAATTAATCAAATCTTGCATATCACTAATTTTAAACATCAACAGTTTCCTGTAAAGTACTTGGGTGCTCCTCTCATTAAAGGCTTGGAACGATCCCATCTTTTGATAAGTTAATTCAAAAAAAAATTAAATAAAATTTTTGCTTCGGATTTCCATTTGCTTTCCTTTGGTGGTAGGCTCACTATTTTTAAAAGCACTCTTAATTCAATGCCTTTTTATTTGATTCAAATTTTATTTTAGTTTTTTTTAGGTTTAGGTTTATTTTTTAGTTTATTTTATTTTTATTTTATTTTTTTAGGTTTAGGTTTTATTTTTTATTTTAGTTTAGGTTTTATTTTATTTTATCTAAGAGCCTAATCATATCCAAGCCACACATTAAAGCATTAATTATTTAAGAAACTATGAAAACAGTTATTATGCACAATGTAAATATAACATCAAATAATTATATAAACTATCATAAAATAATAAAAGATCGGTCGGTCGGTACCAGCACAACCAAAGAGAAAAGATGGGTAGTGAGCTCTACCCTTATACAACCTAGAATATGAAAGAATAATTATAATTGTATTAAATACTATGAGGTCTTTTTCTTCATATCTTCATTTGATTTGGTTCCTTCTTTGATTTGGATGGTGCTTGCTTCAAAGGCATCACAGAGCACCCCGAGATAAAGCCTTATGGCCACTGTTTATCCTAATTACCCATAGCACTAATCTTAATTCCTATTGAAAAAATTACATTTATGTGGGAAAAGTAAATCTAACTATACCTGCAAAATAGAGGTTAGCTAAATATAGATATAATCCCATATAGTTATATTTATAATTTGAACTTAGCACCCTAGACATGGGTAACTATGCCCACTGTCTAACTTGGATTATGCTTCAAGATTTAAGCAACTACAAAAGAGCATTCACATTTATTTTTAAGCATCCCTTAAGCATAATCCCCTCAAAACATGATTAGGCCAATATTGGCCTAACTTTTATGAAGCATACACCCTAACATCTAATCTAAAAAATACATCATAAAAAAATATACATCACATCATACACTTGTCTAACTTAGTGCTAGAAGTGGTGACTTAATTCTAATGTGTATTAAGGCTTTTGTGGTAAGTCTTGTTAGGCATTAGTGTTGTATTTTAAGTGTAGAAGGATTCAATTTAATATGAAAGGTTGATTTCACTTGAAGTAGTTTAATTGATTTGAGAATTTTAATTTTATGTTTTCTTTTTATTTCATTTGATTACACTTAGGAACTAAGTGTTATAAAGAGAGGAAAAGAGGATTGCCCTCTTTCATCCCTACTTTAAGTCACTTTCTAAAGTTTATTAATTTGATTTAGTTCTCTTTAGTGAATGGCTTATTAAATGGTTTAACTAATCCTAAGTTTAGGTTCACTTTAAATAATCTATATTCAAAATGAAAGGCATCTTAAGATTAATTTAATTGAATTACTACCACATGACATATATTAAATCATTCCATTCCATCACATGTAACATGCATATGATTTAATCTAAGTGTATCCATACATACATATTTTAGCACACTTAAATGATGAATGTATGTTTATGTTTAAAATTTATATTTTGTTTGATTGAATTATTTAAACATATTAATTTAAAACTTTATCAAATTCTAATACAAAAAATAAGAATGAAATTAAATAGGCATGTACCATTGTTAAACTAGAAGTGAGGTAATGAAATGAACTCCTTGGAGCTATAAAACCTCATTATTCTTGGGATGTCCAAACTATATACCCATTTGCATTCAAACATATGTAAATTCATATACATGAACATAGGAAGTAAGCTCCAAATCATATGGCTAATTAATTCAACCACTTAGTCAATTATGAATGCATGCACTTTTAAAGTAAAATGGGATTTTCATTAATAAATCACATATACATATACATGTACAAAATATGGGCAAGTACATGTCAATTTAAACTAGGGAAGTGAGGTAATCAAATGACCTCCTTAGGGCTAACTAAAGCCTCATATTCACGAGATGTCTAGACTATATACTTTCTTTTCTTGGACACACATGGATGTATACATAAATGAGGGAAAGAAAACCATGCAAAGAATGTATTTTTTTTATTGAATCATCTATATATATATATATATATATGAATTAAAACTCTATCAAAATTCTAATGTTGAAATACATAAGAATGAAATAAAATGGGTGAGTGACATTGTTAAACCAAAGCAGTGAGGTAATCAAATGACCTTCTTGGGGCTAGCTAAAGCCTCGTGTTCCCGGGATGTCCAGACTATATACTCATTACCATTCAATCTTATATAAATCAACACATGAATAGAGGAAAGAGAACACAATGTTCATACACTTAAGCTATAAGCACATGCATTTCTTATGTACTTATAACTAGCATCATAACACATATTATTATTCATTTATAAGCTTTTAAAAATACATTTGGATTTAATAGTGATAATAGCCACACATATTATAAATTATATCAACACATGCAAGCTTTCATAAAGGAAATCCAATTTGTTTTACTTGATTTTGAAAAGATGGATGCATGAATTCAAATGACATACCAAATTTAACATGATTGGAAAGAGGACAATAAAATATAAGCTTGTGATTCATTCAACCAAAGTAGTTCTTAAGGATAATCAAATCAAATATGATAATTTAAAGTAAACCCAAGCTTCTTTATTAATTAAGTTTTGGATTTGATTTCATTTAAAGAGGAGAAGAGAAATCATCACTTATTGTTTTAAACCCATTCCCACATTATTTATTTGATTTAATTTAAGGAAATGTAATTAAGTTGATTTTATGGGTTAATTAAGTTGAACCCTTAATTAGATGAATTAATTACCCTTACTATGTCTCCTTAAAGTTAACTAAATAATTATGAGCCAACATGATATGCATGGAAAATAAACTTGCAATGATCTAGGAAATAAAAGGGGCCTAATGCAATTGGCTCATGATTAATAGTTAATTAGATTAAGGGACTTAATTAATTACTCTTATGGTTTTCCCACATGTGGACTAATCATAATTTCATTAAACTCTTTAGGTTATTAAACACCTAAAGATCTACTCCATGATTTAATTAATTAAGGTTTGATGTTATTATGATTTCAATTTGATTAGTGATTTAATTAATAAGTTAAATCTTAATTAATTTCATTTTAAAAAAGAATGAAATGAACTTAGTGAAAGGGTCCCAACCCTATTCTTTAGTTCACTTACTCTTGAACAATGATTAATATACTAAATTAAATTTATTACTATTCATGACATTAATAATCATTAATTAACTTCAAAGAGTAGTTAAGGTTTAGTTGCTCAATTTTCTTAATTAAGTTAGCTATAAATCCCAAGAAAATCATAGGAGGAAGAGGTCATCCCATTAAATTAACCCATAAAATTTGGGATTAATTGCTAAAATAATTAAGTAGTAATTAATCTAATTAATTTTAGAATTAAACCTTAATTACTATTCAAAATTAGTTAAGATCATTTTTAATTAATTCTCCTCTAAAATACCTTTAAAATGAGTATTTATTTACATTTTTTATTTCTCTATGATTGATTTATGATTTTTAGAAGTTTTAGCCATTAAAAATGATTAATTATGCTTAATTAAAGCCTAATCCTATTGGCACCACATGGTGCACTAATACGGTGTGCTTTCCACATGGTATTGTGGGATTGGCTACTTGAAACTTATCTGGGATTGGCTACTTGAAACTTATCTGACTTAGCACCTACGTGGTGGTGGCGGTCGTGCTTTCTTGTCCGCTGTCTAATCTAAGATTGGATGATAAAATTAATCCCATAGCTTAATAGGATTAAATCAGATTGATCTGATAGATCTAATCATGACCATCCATTTTGATCATGGGAAACGGATGGTGCATGATCTAACATCACGCGTGTGAGGGAGAATGGAGTCGTCCTCTATTGCTCACTTAATTTGAGCTTACTCGAGGTTGGATCAACTCTAAAAGGATCCCACACCTTCAAAACATTGATCGAAGGGATCCAATACAGATCCATCATCATGAGATGCAAGTTTTCTTCAAAAGCTCCATTTTTTGCCTAAGGATCAATTTTGGAAGCATACCTCACTAGAGCTCAAGACCGGTAGCTTCGAAGATTGGGAAGCTTCATCTAGTGGAGATGAAGCCTATTGAGCAACAATTGGATCAATTCCTTGATGTTCACGAGGCCAAGAAATGATTTGGAGGTCAAATTTTGATCAAGTCCCACCTCGATGCTCAAGAAGCTTGGGAGATGACTCATTCTTACTCAGAGGCCTAGGGAAGTATATGCAAATAATTTGAGTTTGATGGAGAAATAGAGAAGTTAGGTCAGAAATGAAGTGTCCTATTATAGGATGGATGGGAATGGCATTTTTTGATCGAGGAATGAGCTTGGGAGCTTAGGGAATGGCTCTAACAGCTCATCTTGGGTAGCCAGGGTTCTTTGGAATGATTTGTGTGTGTGTGTTTGAATGGAAATGAGAGGGTGTATACCCCTTCATCTTGATGAATGGTGGGTTGAGTTTGGCTTCTAGTATCATCATCTCAAGGAGTCATGGGTGGTAGGGAGGAGGTGAGTTAGGCTGGCTTGTTGGTTGAAGGTGTGGAGGTGGCTGCCAAGGAAGGATCATGGGTGTCCTATGGGTTTCAAATGCTCCAATGGGAAGGGTGAGGTGATTTCACCTCCCATGGGTCATGGCTGACCCAACCACCCTTGGGTCAGGTTGGCCAGTGTCTTGAGTGCCTAGGTGGACCATTGGGAGAGTACCAAGTGGCCAAGGAATGGAAATGACCACTTACATGGGTGATTTATCTCATGTGATGCCCTTGACCCAAGGGTAGAATGATCATTTGACATTGGAATTGATTTGGGAAGATTTAAAATGAGCCAATAGTGGGTTAGCCCAAATTTCAAGTCAATTGGAGTTAATTTGGTTAGGTTTGGCTCAATTTGACTCATTTAGGTCAAATTGGGTTAAGTTGAGTCAAGTTGACCAATTGGTCAAATTGGGTCAAACAAAGGGTTGGTTCAAGTTCATATGATCATTTGGGATGTTTTGGTTCAATTGGTTTTGTTTAGTTTGGCTTAGATTTGATTTTGGCTCATTTGAATTCATTTGGGTCAAATGTGTAAAATTGATTGACCAAATTGGCCAAATTATCTTGGGTTGGGTGTTGGTTTAGTTAACTAGTAAGATGATTGTAGGCTTTGATTTTAATTAATTTGGATTTAGTTTGATTTAAGCCAACTTGAACCTTTAGGTCTCTTTGGGCTAGTAGGTCAATTGTGATCAATTGGGTCCAATCATGTCTTTGGTCAAGTTCAATAATCTATTTGGAATGAATGTGCGCCATTGGTCATAATCAATTTGGTTTTTATTTTGATTTGACCCAATTTTGTCTTTTAGGTCAATTTGGGACAACTAAGGTCAAGAGGGCCAATTGGGTTATGTTTAAATCAATTGAAGGTCGAGTCATATTCAAATATGATTTTGATTAGGTATGAATCATTGGTTTTAAGGGATTTGGCTTAGGTTGCAATTTGGCTAGTTTGGAGTAATATGGGTTAAGGGGTTAACTTGGTCAAATGAGAAAGTTGACTAGGTTTGACTCAATTTGTGGCAATTGATCAACCTAGGGTGATCAGCTATCCTGATGGGAGGTTTTGATGGACTTGGTTCAAGCTAATTTGGGCAGGATTAGAACTTTGCTCAAATAGGTCAAATTGGCCACTTTGGGTTAAGTGGACAGATTGTGTTTAATTGGCTTTATTTTAGCTTGAGTTTGATTTAGATGAATTTATATATATGGATTTAGAATTGATATATAAATTCAATCATAATTGGCTTGGGTTCAAATGGGTTTTGGTTCATTTGAACATTTCAAGTTAAATGGGTTAAGTTGAGTTTGACTTGGGTTGATTTTGTTTTGGATTGATGATTGTAGATTTCATTTATATTTTTGATAATGATTAAAGGTATGATTGATTCATGAGAAAATCAATTGAATTTAGGTTTTGGAATAAAGGAATTTGGCTAAGTCCATGGAGTTGGGTCATGTGGCCTAGGTTTTGATTGTGATTTGGTTTGATTTAGTTTTGTTGATTTAAATGTATATTTCATTTAAATTTATGAAGATGATTTAAAATTAGAATTATTTGTGAGAAAATCAATTGAGTTTAACTTGATTTGGATTAAGATCTAGCTAAGTCCATGGGATTAGTCATATGGCTTAGGAAGGGTTTTAATTTAATTTGATTTAGTTAAATTTAGTTTTGATCATTTGAATGTAGATTTGATTTATATTTAAAAAGATGATTGAAGATATAAATTGATTATGAGAAAATCATTTTATTTTGGATTGATTTGGATTAAGATGTGGCTGTGTCCATGGGATTGGTCATATGGCTTAAGAAGGGTTTCAAATTTGATCATGGGCTTCAATCATTTGGTTTTGGAATTTGGGTTTGGATTTGGATTTGAATTTCATGTTTGAATTGAACTTGAGTTTGGTTTGAGAAGGTGAACATGGATTGGTTTTGGGTTGAAGGGTAGGTATATTATCCTAATCCAAGGCATAACCTAATCATGGTTAACCCTTCTAAGTCTTTAGGCTTA
Organism: Cymbidium sinense; assembly: GCA_021442155.1. Classification (NCBI taxonomy): domain Eukaryota; kingdom Viridiplantae; phylum Streptophyta; class Magnoliopsida; order Asparagales; family Orchidaceae; genus Cymbidium; species Cymbidium sinense. The sequence continues at coordinate 550,959 of CM038222.1, forward strand.
GGTTAAGTATTTACCTAATTGTTAGAAGTGTCTTATTTAGGAAGTCTTAGTGTCTCGAAGACTCCTAAGTCTAAGATGGATATATTGAATCTGCACTCCAAAAGTGAGGTCAACAGGCCTTAGGCTCCATAGTGTTACCCTTAGAGATAGATGATTGGAAGACCAAAGCCAAATTTCACATTATATACTCAAATACATCTTTCAATGCTTTGCTTGGGAGACTATGGACACTTGAGGACAACATAGTTCAATCCTCTGTACATCAGTATATGAAGTTCATGAGAGGTGGGATCTTCTACTGTGTCAGAAGAGATCTCAAGCCATTTATAGTTCACGAGGTTAGCATAGATGAGGATGCAGCTTAGTACCTCCCTCAAAATCAACAAGTCTATTTTTGCAAACTTGGCCAAAGTTTAAAAAAATGTTCCTATTATCATGGTTATGCCCATTCTTAGGGTTTATGTTTAGGTTTAGGTTTAGGTTTATTAGGTTTTAGGGTTTAAGGTTTAGGTTTATAAGTTTTTAGGTTTTAGGTTTATTTTTTAATTTTTTTAATTACTTTAGTTTTAGGTTTAGGGTTTGGGTTTATAATTAAGGTTTAGGGCTTTTTATTTTATTTTATTTTTAACTCAAATGATTTCATAACAAACAATAAATTACTAAATCAAACATGACATTATCCTATAACAATAAATAAAATAGGATAAAATAAAATTCAATTAAAAAATTCACAAAAAAAATATTTCACAAAATGATTTAACACTTAGAGACAATAAAATTTTATTTTATAGAATGCCAACAAAGCTTAGTCGAATAAGCTGAAACCCATATCCTCATCAGATTCCTCAGTGGCTCTTCCTTCTTCTCTTCCACTATAATAGCTGGAGAAGCAGTAGTAGTAGGAGTAGCAGAAGCACTAGGCACAATAGCCACATTAAATTTACTAGGACCCTTCAAATACTTCTTAATCTTCTCAGCCTATGGGTATGTGTAATCATTGGCAATCGCGATGGAGAGGGCATTCTTGTAACGGTTGATGAACATGTGGGGCGCTATAGTAAGGGTGCGATTTGAGAGGGCTAGTGAGAGAAGTGATCATTGAAAGGCATCTTTGAAACTTTTTGATGAGATCATCTTAGTGAGGTCAAGCACCTGGGAACACCAACCATCATCATATATAGACTGGATGACAAGGCCATAAAAGAATTGCCAAATCCCAAGCTTAATGAGGAGAGCATCCTCTAAGGATCCCACCTTATTGCCATTTCTAATCAGCTTAACCCATGGGATAATTTCAACAATACCCTCATTCATCTTAGTTGGGATGTTGAGATCCTAGAAGAAAGAAGTCTGTGAAGGATCCATACTAATGTTGCCTTGAGTAACCACAACATCAATAGGTGCAACAAGACCAACAGTGGGAGCACCAACTTTTTTTCGCAACCTCTTCGCTAACTTCTTTAAGATCACCTTACATAAAAATCAGCTCAACAAGGGTTTAGGGTTTAGGGTTTTAGTGTTTATGCTTTTGGCATTAAGGGTTTTGGGTTTGGGGTTTAGGGTTTTAGGGTTTAGGATTAGGGTTGTAGGTTTAGGGTTTAGGGTTAGGTTTTTTTATTTTTTATTTTTTATTTATTTATTTATTTTATTTTTAGGGCTTAGGGTTTAGGGTTTAGGTTTTAAGTATAAGGTTCAGGATTTAGTTTATAGTTTATGATTTTTAGTTTTTTAATAGAGAATAAAGTAAGATTCAACATTTCTTCTTTTCGATTTCATCAACCAAGTAACACACCATGTTTTCTAAGACACAAGGGGTGACATAGATATAAAATGAGCATGCATTGAGAAAATCAAAAACACTAGAAAACTTGAACATTCTATACTGTAAAGACACAGGTTCATAAGCAGTAGATCGGATCGACCATTCTTTAATTTTTCCAGTTCCCATCAGAACCACCCCGGCCTCTCGAGTAGTGGGATCCACCATCACATCACCGATCTCTCCCTCTACCACCACCATGGTTGTAAGCTCATCTCCCTCCCATATAACCTTGCTCAGATAAGCATCTCCATATCCACAGCACCTCATATCCCTCACCACCCTGCGACTGCCTCCGTCTTTGCCTCCATCACTAGATCTAGACTGACTTGCTTGGTGATGTTCTGCAATCAAGGTTTTCTATTCTTAGGGTTTCAATTAAGGTTTAGGTTTATTAGCTTTTAGGGTTTAAGTTTATTTTTTAATTTTTTTAGTTACTTTAGGTTTAGGCTTAGAGTTTGAGAATTAGGCTTTAAGGTTTTTATTTTATTTTATTTTATTTTAAACTCAAATGATTCCATACAAATAAAAAATTACTAAATTAAATAAGACATTATTCTATAATAACTAATAGAATAGGAAAAACTAAAATGCAATTCAAAAATTCATAAAAATAGTATTTCACAAATTGATTTAACTCTAAGAGATAATAAAATTTGATTTTATAAAAGGCCAACAAAGCTTAGTGAAATAAGCTAAAACCCATATCATCATCAGATTCCAAAGTAGGCTCTACCTTCTTCTCTTCCACTTAGCTTGACAGTAGCGAGTAGTAGAAGCATCAGTGTAGCGCATCAAAATTACTAGGATCATTCAAATACTAACCTTCTCGGCTGCGGCATGTGTAATTGGCAATTATGATAGTGAGAACATTCTTGTGATTGATGAACATGTGGGGCTATAGTAAGGGTGGGATAAGAGGGCTAGTGAGAGAAGTGATCATTGAAAGGCATCGAAAACTTCTCGATGAGATCATCTTGATGGTCAAGCACCTCAATGAAACAACCATCATACATGGAGATGACAATGCCATAAGAGGATGGCCTAATCCTAAGCTTAGCAAGGTGGGCTCACGAGGATCCCACATTATAATTAAACTCAACCAGGTGATAATTTTAATAGAACCCTTGTTGATCTTAGTTGGGATGTTGAGATCCTGGAAGAAAGAAGTCTATTAAGGATCCAGACCAATGTTGCCTAGAGGAACTACAACATCAATAGCTACATCAAGACCAACACGGGCAAAAGCACCAACTTTATATTTCGCCACCTCTTTGCAGACTTCAATAAGATTAGCTTTCATAAAAATTATATCAACCTAGGTTTAGGGTTTATGGCTTTAGTGTTCATGCTTTTGGGATTTAGAGTTTAGTTTAGGGTTTAAAGTTTAGGGTTTATGGTTTAAGGTTTTTTAGGGTTTAGGGTTAAGGGTTGCAGGCTTAGTATTGTAGTTTAGGATTTAGGGTTTAGTGTTAATTTTATTATTTAGGGTTTAGGGTTTATGGCTTAGAATTTAGGGTTTAGGGTTTTGGATTTTTCTTTTATTATTTTAAATTAAGTAAACCAATAAGTTTATGTTTATTTAGTTTATTTTATTTTTATAATTTTTATTTAGGTTTTTTAATTTATTTTAGTTTATTGATTTTAGGTTTATTTATTTTTAGATTAGGGTTTTTATTTTAGTTTATTTTTTAGGTATACATTTAGGTTTTCTTTTTAGTGAGTTTTATTTTTATTTTATTTTTTAGGTTTAGGTTTTATTTTTTATTTTTAGGTTTAGGTTTAGGTTTTTATTTTATTTTCTTAGGTTTATTTTTAGGTTTTATTTTTTAGTTTAGGTTTAGATTTATTTTTAGTTTATTTTATTTTATTTAGTTTAGCGGATAGGTTTAATTTATTTTTTGTTTTGGTTTAGGTTTTAATTATTTTAGTTTAGTTTATTTTAGTTTTCGTTTTGGTTTATTTTATTTTGTTTAATTTTATTTTATTTTAGGTTTAGTTTTTCTTTTTAATTTAGGGTTTTTATTATATTTTTTTATTTATTTTTCAGTTCAATTTTTAGGATTAGGATTTTATTTAGTTTTTGTTTTATTTTATTTTTATATTACAATTAGTTTTTATTTTATTATTATTTTCTATTCTTAAGTTTCTTTTATTTTTTAAATTAGTTTAGGTTTTTATTTATTTTATTATAGTTTATTTTTATTTTCTATTTTATTTTATTTTTATGTTTACGTTTAGATTTTAGTTTAGGTTTTTATTTATTTATTTTCATTGTATTTAGGTTTTGGTTTTTTTATTAATTTTATTTTCCAATTTTATTTAGTTTAGGTTTAAATTTTTAAGTTTTTAGGGTTTAGAGTTTAGGGTTTAGGGTTTCGGATTTAGGGTTTTAGGGTTTAAGGTTTAGGTTTGGGTTTTGGGTTTAAGGTTTATGGTTTATCATTTAGGCTATAGGGTTTAGGGCTTTTAGGGTTTACAGTTCATGTTTTGTTTAGGTTTTAGGGTTTAAGGTTCAAGGTTTATGGTTTAGGGTTTTTTAAGGTTTAGGGTTGTAGGTTTAGTATTATAGATTTAGGGTTTAGGGTTAGTTTATTGTTGGGGTTTTAGGTTAGTTTATTATTAGGTTTAGGGTTTAGGATTTAGGATTTTGATTTTTAAGATTTTTTCTTATTTTTATTTTAAATTAAGTAAACCAGTAGGTTTAGGTTTATTTAGTTTATTTTTTTTCATTTTATTTAGGTTTTATTTTTATTTAGTTTAGTTTATTTATTTTAGTTTATTTATTTTTTAGTTTTGGGTTTTAATTTAGTTTATTTTTTTTATGTTTAGGTATAGGTTTATTTTTTAGTTGAGTTTATTTTTATTTTATTTTTAGGTTTAGTTTTATTTTTTATTTTAGGTTTAGGTTTAGGTTTTATTTTATTTTTTTATGTTTAGGTTTTAGGTATTTTTTTAGTTTATTTTTATTTTATTTTTTAGTTTAGGTTTAGGTTTTCTTTTAGTTTATTTTATTTTATAGTTTGGTTTTGTTTAGGTTTAGTTTATTTTAGGTTTAGGTTTTATTTATTTCAGTTTAGTTTATTTTAGTTTAGGTTTAGCTTTATTTTGCTTTGTATATTTTATTTTTATTTTAAGTTTAGTTTTTTTAGGTTAGGGTTTAGGTTTTATTTTTTATTTATTTTTTAGGTTTAGGTATTTATTTAAGTTTTATTTTATTTTATTTTAGATTTATTTTATTTTTATTTTACGTTTACTTTTTATTTTATATAAGTTTTTTATTCTTAAGTTTATTTTATTTTTTAGTTTAGGTTTAGGTTTTTATTTATTTTATTTTATTTTTTTTATTTTTGATTTTGTTTTATTTTAAGGTTTAGGCTTAGTTTTTACTTTAGGTTTTTATTTTATTTTATTTAAGTTTAGGTTTTTTTTATTTACCTTTTTTCTTAGCTTTATTTAGTAGTTTAGGTTTTAGGTTTTTTAGGGTTTAGGGATTAGGGTTTAGGAATTTAGGGTTTAGGGTTTTAGGGTCTCTAGTTTAGGTTAGGGTTTAGGATTTAGGGTTTAGGGTTTAGGATTTAGTGTTTTGGCTTTAGGCTTTAGGGTTTAGGGTTTTTACAGTTTAGGGTTTAGGGTTTTGGGTTTAGGCTTTAGGGTTTAGGGTTTGGGTTTTAGAGTTTAGGGTTAGGGTTATTTTTTATTTTTTTAGTTTTTAGGGTTTAAGGTTTAGTGTTTAGGTTTTAGGTTTAGGGTTTAGGTTTTAGCTTAAAGTTTATGGTTTATGGTTTTTTTAATAGAGAACAAATTCAGATTCAACATTTCTTCATTTTGATTTGATCGAGCAAGTAACACACCAAGTTTTCTAAGATAAAGGGGATGACATAGATAAAAATGAGCATAGCAAATGTAGAATCCACCATCATATCGATCTCTCCCTCATACCACCATGGTTGTAATCTCTGCCTCCTCGCCTCCTTAACCACCCTTTGCTCACGATCACCACCTCCATATCCATCGCTCCTCAGATCCCTCACCACCACTATAATCGCCACCTTCTTAGCCTCCACCACCAAATCTAGAATGAGCACGGTTGGGTGATGTTCTGCCATCAAGGTTTTTCTTAGGGATTAGGTTTAGGTTTATTTTTATAATTTATTTAGATACTTTAAGTTTAGGTTTATGGTTTGGGGTTTAAGCTTTAGGGTTTAGGGTTAAGGTTTAGGGTTTTGGGTTTAAGGTTTTAGGGTTTAGGGTTTAGGGATTTTTAGGGCTTAGGGTTTTGGGTTTAGGGTTTAGTTTTGTAGCTTTAGTGTTGTAGGTTTAAGGTTTAGGGTTCAGGGATTAGGGCTAGTTTTAGGGTTTAGAATTTAAGGTTTAGGATTTAAGGTTTAAGGTTTTTTATTATTATTTTTTAAATTAACTAAACTCATAGGTTTAAGCTTATTTAGTTTATTTTTTATTTATTTTGTTTATTTTTTTATTTTGGTTTATTTATTATTTTAATTTAGTTTAGTTTATTTATTTTAGTTTAGGTTTTTTATTTTAGTTTATTTTTTAGGTTTAAGTTTATGTTTAGGTTTATTTTTTAGTTGAGTTTTATTTTATTTTATTTTTTAGGTTTAGGTTTTATTTTTTATTTTTAGGTTTAGGTTTAGGTTTTTATTTTATTTTTTTGGTTTAGGTTTTAGGTTTATTCTTAGGTTTTATTTTTTAGTTTACTTTTAGGTTTATTTTTAGTTTATATTATTTTATTTAATTTAGATTTAAGCTTAGGTTTAGGTTTAGGTTTAGGTTTAGTTTATTTTGGTTTAGGTTTAGTTTATTTAAATTTTATTTTTTAGGTTTATTTTTTTAGTTTATTATTTTAGGTTTAATTTTTTTAGTTTATTTTAGGTTTATTTTTTTTATTTAGGTTTTTTTATTTAGGTTTTATTTTATTTTATTTTTTAGTTTATTTTTTATTTTATTTTATGTTTAGTTTTAGTTTAGTTTGGTTTTTTATTCTTAGGTTTATTTTACTTTTTATTTTAGTTTAGGTTTTTGTTTCCTTTTTTCGGTTTTAGTTTTTATTTTATTTTATTTTTTAATTTATTTAGGTTTAAATTTTTTTATTTATTTTATTTTTAGGTTTTATTTAGTTTAGGTTTAGGTTTTCTATTTTTTAGGGTTTATGGTTTAGGATTTAGGGATTGGAATTTTAGGGTTTAGGGTTTTAGGGTTTAGGGATTAGGGTTAGGGTTTAGGGTTTTGGATTTTGTGATTAGGCTTTAGGGTTTTGGGTTTTTAGGCTTTAGGGTTTAGGGTTTTTGGTTTGGGGTTTAGGATTTTAGGGTTTAGGCTTTAGGTTTTAGGGTTGCAAGTTTAGGGTTTAGGGTTAGTTTTATGGTTTAGGGTTTAGGGTTAGGTTTTTTTTATTTTTTTATTTCTTTTTATTTTTAGGGTTTAGGGTTTAGGGTTTTGGATTTAGGTTTTTGGTTCAAGTTTTAGTTTAGGATTTTTATTTTTTTAAATAGAGAACAATTCAGATTCAACATTACTTCTTTTTGATTTCATCAACCAAGTAACACACCAAGTTTTCTAAGACGTAAAGGATGACATAGATAAAAAATGAACACGCATAGAGCAAACCTAAAACCCTAGATAACTAGAACCATCTACACTGTAAATACATAGTTCCATATGCAGCAGATTGGATTGGCCATTCTTTAGTTTCTCATATTCCCATCAGAACAACCACGATCTCTCGAGTAGCAGGATCCACCATCAAATCCCCGATCTCTCCCTCGCCACCCTTCTGTAACCCTCGTCGCTCTCCCACCTCCACCACCTTGCTCCAACCACCTTCATATCCACCAACACCTCAGATCCCCACCACTTGTTATGATAATCACGCCTCTTCCACCCATTGCCTCCTGCTAGATCTCGACTAGCAGTTGGCGGTGATATTCCTGCCGTCAAGGTTCTACCCATTCTTAGGGTTTAGGTTTATTAGGTTTTAGGGTTTATGTTTATTTTTTAATTTATTTTGTTAATTTAGGTTTAGGTTTAGGGTTAGGGCTTTGGGGTTTAGGGAATTTTTTTACTCAAATGATTCTATAATAAATAAGAAATTACCAAATTGACCAAGACATTATCCTTTAAAAACTAGTAAAATAGAATAAAATAAAATGCAATTTAAAAATATACAAAAATAGTATTTTGTAAAATGATTTAACTCCCAGTGACAATAAAATTTTATTTTACACAAGGCTAAAAAAGGTTTGTTGAACAAGTTGAAATCCATATCATCATCAGATTTCTCAACAGGCTCTTCCTTCATCTCTTCCACTACAGCAGCCAGACCAACAGCAGCAGTAAGAGTAGCAGAAGCATTAGGTGCAATAGCCACATCAAATTTACTAGGATCTTTCAATTACTCATTAACCTTCTCGGCCTATGGGTATGTGTAATCAGTGGAAATCACAATGACGAGGACATTCTTATAAGCTTTGATGAACATATGGGGTGCTACAGCAAAGTGGTATAATAGAGGGCTAGTGATAGAGAAGTGATCATTGAAAGGCCTATTGAAAACTTCTCGATGAAATCATCTTCAATGAGGTCAAGCACCTCAGAACAGAACACTAAACCATCATCATACACAGACTGGACAACAAGGCCACAAGAGAAATGCCTAATCCCCAGCTTAGCGAGGAGAGCATCCTCTAAGGATCCCACCTAATTGCCTTTTTTAAATAGCTCAACCAGGGTGATATTTCAACAATACCCATTTTTTATCTTAGTTGGGATGTTGAGAGAAGAAAGAATCCATACCAGTGTTGCCTAGAGGAACCAAAACATCAATAGGTGCAACAAGACCAACATGTGCAACAACACCAACTTTGTATTTCGTAACCTCTTCGCAGACTTCTTTAAGATCACCTTTCATAAAATCAGCTCAACCTGGGTTTAGGGTTTAGGGTTTAGAGTTTAGGGTTTAAGGTTTAGGGTTTAGGGTTTAGGTTTTTTAGGGTTTAGGGTTTAGGGTTTAGGGTTTAGGGTTTAAGGTTTAGGGTTGTTAGTTTAGTGTTGCAAGTTTAGGGTTTTAGGTTTTGGGCTTAGGTTTTAGGTTTTAGGTATTTCTTTTTTTTAAAGTTAAGCAAACCAATAGGTTTAGGTTTATTTAGTTTATTTCTTATTTATTTTAGTTTATTTTATATTTTATTTTTACTTAGGTTTATTTTTTATTTTTATTTAGTGTAGTTTATTTATTTTAGGTTTATTTATTTTTAATTTAGGATTTTTATTTTACTTAAGTTTTTAGGTTTGGGTTTAGGTTTAGGTTTTCTTTTTATTTGAGTTTTATTTTTATTTTATTTATTAGGTTTGGGTTTTATTTTTTATTTTTTGGTTTAGGTTTAGGTTTTTATTTTCTTTTTTTAGGTTTAGGTTTTAGTTTTTTTTAAGTTAATTTTTAGGTTTAATTTTTTTAGTTTAGGTTTATTTTTAGTTTATTTTATGTTATTTCATTTAGGTTTAGGTTTAGGTTTAGTTAATTTTAGGTTTAGGTTTAGGTTTTCTTTGTTTTATTTTATTTTGTTTAGGTTTATGTTTAGTTTATTTTAGGTTTAGGTTTAGGTTTTATTTATTTTAGTTTAGTTTATTTTAGTTTAAGTTTCAGTTTTTTTATTTTCTTTATTTTTTTAGGTTTAGTATTTTTAGTTTATGTTTAGGTTTTATTTATTATTTATTTTTAGGTTTATTTTTTGGTTTAGGTTTTATTTAGTTTTATTTTATATTAATTTAGGTTTATTTTAATTTTTATTTTACATTTAGTTTTTATATCGTTTAGGTTTTTTATTCTTTGGTTTATTTTATTTTTTAGTTTAGTTTTGGTTTTTACTTATTTTATTTTAGTTTATTTTTATTTTTTATTTTATTTTAATTTTAGGTTAAGGTTTAGGTTTTAATTTAGGTTTTTATTTTATTTGATTTTTATATTTAGGTTTAGGTTTTATTTATTTATTTTATATTTAGGTTTAATTTCGGTTAGATTTAGGTTTTTAGGCTTTTAGGGTTAAGGTTTTAGGGTTTGGGGTTTAGGGTTTAGGGTTTAGGGTTTAGAATTTTAGAGTTTAGGGTTTTAGAGTTTAGGGTTTAGGGTTAGGGTTCAAGGTTTAGGGTTTAGGGTTTAATGCTTAGGCTTTAGGGTTTAAGGTTTTTAGAGTTGTAGTTTTAGGGTTAGGGTTTTTTATTTTTATTTTTTAGGTTTAGTGTTTATTTTTTTTTAAAATAAAGTAAACCACTAGGTTTAGGTTTATTTAGTTTATTTTTATTTCTTTTAGTTTATTTTATATTTTATTTTTATTTTGGTTCAGGTTTAATTTATTTTTATGTTAGGTTTAGTTTTTTTTTTTTAGCTTAGGGATTAGGATTTATTTTTATTTATTTATAGGTTTATTTTTTAAGTTTAGGTTTTTATTTAGATTTAATTTTATATTATTTTAGGTTTATTTTGTTTTTATTTTATGTTTATTTTTATTTCATTTTGGTTTTTTATGCTTAGGATTACTTTATTTTTATTAGTTTATTTTTTTTACTTAATTTATTTTAGTTTATTTTCATTTTTTTATTTTATTTTATTTTTACTTTTAGGTTTAGGTTTTAGCTTAGGTTTTTATTTTACTTTATTTTTTATTTTATAAAGCTTTAAGTTTTTTATATATTTTATTTTTAGGTTTTATTTAGTTTAGGTTTAGGTTTTTATGTTTTTATGGTTTAGGGCTTAGGGTATATGGTTTAGGGTTTTAAGATTTAGGGTTTAGGGATTAGGGTTTAGGGTTTAGGGTTTTAGGGTTTAAGGTTTAGGTTTTATGGTTGTAGGTTTATTTAGGGTTAGGGTTTTTTTATTATTATTTTTTTTAGGATTTAGGGTTTAGGGTTTAGGTTTTAGGTTCAGGGTTCAAGTTTTAGTTTAGGGTTAAGGTTATTGGGTTTTTATTAATAGAGAAAAAAATTCAAATTCTACATTTATTCTTTTTGATTTCATCAACGAAGTAGCACACCAAGTACTCTAAGACATAAGCGACGACATAGATCAAAAATGAGCATGAATAGAGAAAATCAAAAGCCCTATATAACTTGAACCATCTCTACTGAAATACATAGTTCCATAAGCTACAAGTCAGATAAGTCATTCTTCAGTTTGTCCAGTTCCCATCAGAACCACCCCTGCCTCTTGAGTGTCAGGATCCACCATTGCATCTTTGATCTCTCCCTCCATCACCATCACGGTTGTAACCTTCGTCGCTCCTCCCACGTCCATAATCACCAATGCTCCGACCACCACCTCCATATCCACCAGATCCCCCACCACCATAACAAAAAATGTTGCCTCTGCCTTTGCCTCCAGCACCAGATCTAGACTGAGCCTGGTTGATGGTGATGTTCTTGCCATAAAGGTTTTGCCCATTCTTAGGGTTTAGGTTTAGGTTTAGGTTTATTAAGTTTTAGGGTTTACATTTATTTTAAATTTATTTAGTTACTTTAGGTTTAGGTTTAGGGTTTGGTGTTTAGGATTTAGGGTTTAAGGTTAGGGTTTAGGATTTTTTTTTAAAAAAACTCAAATGATTTCATAACAAAAAAGAAATTACCAAATTAAACAAGTCATTATCCTTTAACAACTAATAAAACATGATAAAATAAAATGCAATTCAAAAATTCATAAAAATATTATTTCAAAATTATTTTACTCCTAGAGACAATTAAATTTGATTTTATAAAAGGCCAACAAAGCTTAGTTGAACAAGTTGAAACCCATATCATCATCAGATTCCTCAGTAGGCTCTTCCTTCTTCTCTTCCATTCAACCAGAACAGCATAGTAGCGGCGGGGAGCGACAAAAGCATCAGTTACTGCAACAAATTTACTAAGATCCTTCAAATACTCTTCAAACTTCTTGGCCAATCTGTATGTGTAATTAGTGGCAATCATGACAGTGAGGACATTCTTGTCAGCATTGATGAACATGTGGGTGCTGCAGCAAGGGAGGGATAAGAGAGGGCTAGTGAGAGAGAAGTGAACATTGAAAGGATTGCAAAAAATTTCTAGATGAGATCATCTTCAGTGAGGTCAAGCACCTCAAGATTGAAAATTAAACCATCATCAAACATAAATTGAATGACAAGGCCATAAGAGAATGGCATAACTCCTAGCTTAACGAGTAGAGCAGCCTCTGAGGATCCCAACTTATTGCCTTTTGTAATATGCACAACTGGCTGGTAATTTCAATTGTACCATTATTGATCTTAGTTGGGATGTTGAGAACTTGGAAGAAAGAAGTCTATAAAGGATCCAGACCATTATTGCTTGGAGTAACCACAACATCAATAGCTGCAATAAGATTAACACGGGCAACAACACCAACTTCATATTTCACAACCACTTGACTAATTTCTTTAAGATCACCTTTCATAAAAATTGGCTCAATCAGGGTTTAAGGTTTAAGGTTTAGGGTTTTATGGTCTATGATTTTAAGGTTTAGGGTTTAGGGTTTAGGGTTTAGGGTTGTAGGTTTAGTGTTGTAGGTATAGAGTTTAGGGTTTAGGGTGTAGGATTTAGGATTTAGGGATTAGGGTTTTTTTTGAAAATGAAGTAAACAGGTAGGTTTATGTTTATTTAGTTCATTTTTTCTTTATTTTAGTTTATTTTTTTATTTAGGTTTATTTCTTACTTAGTTTAGTTTATTTATTTTAGGTTTTTTATTTTACTTTATTTTTTAGGTTCAGGTTTAGGTTTAGGTTTAGTTTTTAGTTGAGTTTTATTTTTATTTTATTTTTTAGGTTTAGGTCTTATTTTTTATTTTTAGGTTTAGGTTTAGGCTTTTATTTAATTTTTTTAATGTTTAGGATTTAGGTTTTTCTTTTAGGTTTATTTTTTTAGTGTAGGTTTAGGTTTATTTTTAGTTTAATTTATTTTATTTAGTTTAGGTTTATTTTTAAGTTTAGTTTATTTTAGTTTTGGTTTAAGTATATTTTATTTTTATTTTAGGTTTAATTTTTTTTTTAATTTAGGGTTTAGGTTTTATTTTTTATTTATTTTGAGGTTTATTTTTTAGGTTTAGGATTTTATTTTGTTTTTATTTTATTATATTTTAGCTTTATTTTATTTTAATTTTACATTTAGTTTTTATTTTATTTAAGTTTTTTATTCATAGGTTTAATTTATTTTTTAGTTTAGTTTAGGTTTTTATTTATTTTATTTTAGTTTATTTTTATTATTTTTAATTTATATTATTTTTATATTTAGGTTCAGGTTTTAATTTCAATTTTTATTATATTTTATTTAGGTTTAAATTTTTTAATTTATTTTATTTTTTGGTTTTATTTAGTTTAGGGTTAGGTTTTTAGGTTTTTGGGGTTTAGGGTTTAGGATTTTGGGTTTTGGGTTAGTTTTAGGATTTAGGGTTTAGTCTTAGGGTTTTATTTTATTTATTTATAATTTTTACTTCAGATTTAGGGTTTTTTAGTGTTTAGGGTTTAGGGTTTAAGGTTAATTTTATGGTTTAGGGTTTAGGATTTAGGATTTAGGGTTTAGGGTTTAGGGTTTTGGGTTTACCATTTTTTTTAATTAAGTAAACCAGTTGGTTTAGGTTTATTTAGTTTATTTTTTATTTATTTTAGTTCATTTATTTATTTAGATTTCTTTGTTATCTTTATTATATTTAGTTTATTTAGTTCATGTTTATTTATTTTATTTTAGGTTTCTTATTTTAGTTTATTTTTTAGGTTTATGTTTATTTTTTGTTTTAGTTTTATTTTTAATTTATATTTTAGGCTTAGGTTTATTTTTTATTTTTAGGTTTAGGTTTATGTTTTTATTTAATTTTTTTAGGTTAAGGTTTTTGGTTTCTATTTTAGGTTTATTTTTAGTTTTATTTTTTAGTTTAGGTTTATGTTTATTTTTAGTTTATTTTATTTTATTTAGTTTAGGGTTCATGTTTAGTTTATTTTATGTTTTGGTTTAGGTTTTATTTATTTAGTTTAGGTTAATGTTTATTTTATTTTAGGTTTAGGATTTTTTTTTATTTTAGGGTTTAGGTTTTATTTTTTATTTATTTTAGGTTTATTTTTTAGATTTAGGTTTTTATTTAGTTTTTATTTAATTTTATATTAAGTTTATTTTATTTTTATTTTACGTGTAGTTTTTATTTTCTTTAGGTTTTTTATTTTTAGGTTTATTTTGTAAATTAGTATAGGATTTTAATTTATTTTTATTTTAGTATTGTTTTTATATTTATTTTATTTTATTTTTAAGATTAGGTTTAGGTTAAGGTTTAGGTTTTAGTTTAAGTTTAGGTTTTTTAATTTATTATATATTTATGTTTTATTTAGTTTAGGTTTAGGTTTTTTGCTTTTTAGGGTTTAGGGTTTAGGGTTTATGGTTGTAGGTTTTAGGGTTTAGGGTTTTATGGTTTAGGTATAGGGTTTAGGGTTTAGTGTTTTAGGGTTTAGGGTTCTAGGTTCAGGTTATAGGTTTAGGGCTAGTTTTGGGGTATAGGGTTTAAGGTATAGGGTTTAGGGTTCAGGATTTTAAGTTTAAGGTTTAGGGTTAGTTTTAGGGTTTCTTAGGGTTTATTTTTCTTTTTTATTTTTCTTTTTAATTTAGGGTTTAGGGTTTAGGGTTTTTTAGGGTTTAGGGTTAGTTTAGGGTTTAGAGCTTAGTGTTTAGGGTTTAGGATTTAGGGTTTGGGGTTTAGAGTTTATGGTTTAGGTTTTTTTTTATGAATGAAGTAAACCAGTATGTTTAGGTTTATTTATTTTGTTTAGTTTTATTTTTATTTATTCTAGTTTATTTTATTTTTTTAATTTTTCTTTAGGTTTATTTTTTCTTTTTATTTAGTTTAGTTTATTTATTTTAGTTTAGGTTTTTTATTTTAGTTCATTTTTTAGGTTTAGGTTTATGTTTATATTTATTTTTTAGTTTAGTTTTATTTTTATTTTATTTTTTATTTTTATTTTTAGGTTTAGGTTTTTATTTTGTTTTTTAAGGTTTAGGTTTTAGGTTTATCTTTTAGGTTTATTTTTAGGTTTTATTTTTTTCATTTAGGTTTAGGTTTATTTTTGCCTATTTTATTTTATTTTGGTTTAGGTTTAGTTGTAGTTTATTTTAGGTTAATGTTTACCTATTATTTATTTTAGTTTAGTTTATTTTAGTTTAGGATTAGGTTTTTTTTTTAGTTTAGGGTATAGGTTTTATTTTTTCTTTATTTTTAGCTTTACTTTTTAGGTTTAGGTTTTTATTTTGTTTTTATTTTATTTTATTTTAGGATTATTTTATTTTTTTGGTTAAGTTTAGGTTTTATTTATTTTATTTTAGTTTAGTTTCTATTTTTATTTTATTTTATTTTTAAGTTTAGGTTTAGGTTTTAGTTTAGGAATTTATTTTATTTTATTTTATTATTTTATTTTGGATTAGATTTTTTTTAATAATTATATTTTAAGGTTTTATTTAGTTTAGGTTTAGGTTTTTGGGTTTTTAAGGTTTAGGGTTTAGGGTTTAGGATTTAGAGTTTACAATTTAGGTTTTAGCATTTAGGGTTTAGGGTAAGGTTTGGCTTAACAGCAGGTTAGTTTAGTTTAGGTTTAGGGTTTAGGTTTAACTTAGGGTTTAAGGTTAGTTTAGGGTTTAGGGTCTAGGATTTAAGCTTTAGGGTTTAAGGTTTTTAAGGCTTAGGGTTTAGGGTTAGATGAGGATTTAGGTCTTAGGGTTTTAGGGTTTAGGGTTTAAGGTTTAGAGTTTAGGGTTAAGGTTGGGGTTTAAGGTTTAGGGTTTATGGTTTAGGGTTTAGGGTTTAGGGATTTTAATGGTTTAGCGTTTAGGGTTGTACGTTTAAGGTTTAGAGTTTAGGATTTAGGATTTAGAGTTGTAGGTTTAGGGTTTAGGGTTAGGGTTTTATTTTTTTTTATGGTTTAGGGTTTATGGTTTAATATTAATGGTTTAAGTTTTAGGTTTAGTGTTCAGGTTTTAGTTTAAAGTTTAGGTTTTAGATTTATTGTTTAGATTTTAGTTTAAGCTTTAGGTCTTTTGGTTTTTTTTCCTAATAGAGAACAAATTTAGATTAAACATTTCTTCTTTTCATTTCATCAACCAAGTAACACACCAAATTTTCTAAGACACACGTGATGACATAGATCCAAATTGAGGATGCATAAAGCAAATAAAAAACCCTAGATAACTAGAATCGTATCTACTGTAAAGACATAGTTCCATAAGCAACAGATCAGATAGGCAGTTCTTCATTTTCTCTAGTTCCCATCAGAATTACCCCGACCTCTTGAGTAGTGTGATCCACCATCATATCCTTGATCTCTCCCACCATCACCACCACATCTATAATATCTATTGCTCCTCCTACCTGCATGACCACCACTACTCTAACCACCACCACCTCTAGATCCCCCACCACCACTACGATACTCGCTGCCTCCTCCTTTTTCTCCACCACCATATCTAGACTGAGTATGGTTGACAGTAATGTTCTTACCATCATGGTTCTGTCCATTCTTAGGGTTTAGGTTTAGGATTAGGTTTACAGGGTTTTAGGGTTTAGGTTTATTTATAATTTATTTAATTTCTTTAGTTTTAGGTTTAGGGTTTGGGTTTTAAGGTTTAGGGTTTAGGGTTAGGGTTTAGGGTTTAGGGTTTAGAGTTTAGGGTTTAGGGTTTAGGATTTTAGGGTTAGGGCTTAGGGTTTAGGTATTTTTTGGGTTTAGGGTTTAAGGTTGTAGGTTTCGGGTTTAGGATTTATGGTTGTAGGTTTAAGGTTAAGGGTTTTTTTTAAAAAAATTAAGTGAAATAATAGATTGAGGTTTATCTTTTATTTATATTTAGTTTAGTTTATTTGTTTTAGGTTTATTAATTTTTATTTATGTTTTTTATTTTAGTTTATTTTTTAAGTTTATGTTTAGGTTTAGGTTTATTTTTTAGTTGAGTTTTGATTTTATTTTATTTTTTAGGTTAAGGTTTTTAGGGTTTAGGGTTTAGGGTGTAGGGTTTATGGTTTAGGGTTTGGGGTTTAACAATTTAGAGTCTAAGGTTTTAGGGTTTAGGGTTTAGGGTTAAGGTTTAAAGTTTAGGGTTTAGTGTTTAGTGTTTAGGCTTTAGGGTTTAGGGTTTTTTTGGTTTAGGGTTTAGGGTTTAGGGTTTAGGATTTTGGTTTTGGGTTCAAGTTTATGGTTTTAGGGATTACAGTTTAGGGTTGTAGGCATAAAGATTAGGGTTAAGGTATTTTTTTATTTATTTTATTATTTTAATATTTTTATTTTAAGGGTTTAGGGTTTAGGGTACAAATTTCAGGTTTAGGGTTCAATTTATAGTTTAGTTCTATTTTAAAATTTAGAAAATGAATAGGTTTATGCTTTTTTAATTTATTTAATTTATTTTTTTTATTTTAGTTAATTTTATTTTATTTTTATTTAGGTTTATTTTTTATTTTAGGTTTATTTATTATAGTGAAGGGATTTTATTTTAGTTTATTTTTTAGGTTTAGGTTTAGGTTTATGTTTATATCTTTGTTTAGTTTTATTTTTATTTTATTTTTTAGGTTTCAGTTTTATTTTTTATTTTTAGGTTTAGGTTTAGGTTTTTATTTTATTTTTTTAGGTTTAGTTTTAAGTTTTTAATTTAGGTTTATTTTTAATTTTATTTTTTAGCTTTGGTTTAGGTTTATTTTTAGTAAATTTTATTTTATTTAGTTTAGGCTTTAGTTTTAGTTTATTTTATGTTTAGGTTTATGCTTAATTTATTTTTGTTTAGTTTATTTTAGATTAGGTTTAGGTTTATTTTATTTTGTTTATTTTAGGTTTAGTTTTTTTTAGTGTTAGGTTTAGGTTTTATTTTTTATTTATTTTTAGGTTTATTTTTTAGGTTTAGGTCTTTATTTAGTTTTTATTTTATTTTATTTTAGGTTTATTTTATTTTTATTTTTCATTTAATTTTTAGTTTATTTAGGTTTTTTATTTTAAGGATTATTTTATTGTTTTAGTTTAATTTAGGTTTTTATTTATTTTATTTTAGTTTAGTTTGTATTTTTTATTTTATTTTATTTTTAGGTTTAGGTTTAGGTTTAGGTTTTAGTTTAGGTTTTTATCTAATTTTATTTATTTATTTTATTTAGTTTTTGGTTTTTTAATTTATTTTATTTTTATGTTTTATTTATTTTAGGTTTAGGTTTTTAGGTTTTACGATTTAGGGATTAGGGTTTAGGGTTTACGGTTTGGGGTTTAGGGTTTAGGGTTGTAGGTTTTGGGATTATGGTTTAGGGTTTAGGGTTTAGGGTTTAGGATTTTAGGGTTTAGTGTTAATGGTTTAGGGTTTAAGGTTTAGAGTTTAGGGTTTTAGTGTTTAGAGTTTTGCATTTATGGTTTAGGGTTAGGGTTTTTTTTATTTTTTTATTTATTTTTAGTGTTTAGGGTTTAGAGTTTAGTGTTTAGGATTTAGGGTTTAGGTTTTAGGATTTTGGTTTAGGGTTCAAGTTTTAGTTTAGGGTTTAGGATTTTTGGTTTTTTTTCTTAATAGATACCAAATTCTTCTTTTTGATTTCATTAACCAAGTAACCCACCAAGTTTTTTAAGACAGAAGCGACAACATAGATCCAAAATGAGCACGCATAAAGTAAAATTAATAACTCTAGATAACTAGAATCATCTCTACCCAGCTCCTTGAGTAGCGAGATCCACCATCGTATGCTCAATCTCTCTCTCTGCCACCATCACGACTATAACCTCTATCACTCCTCCCACCTCCAGAACCATGACTACTCCGACCACCACCTCCATATCCACCAGCACATCCAGATTCCCCACCACCACTGTGATAACCGCCGCCTCTGCCTTCTCTTCGATTGCCAGATCTAGACTATGCCTGGTTGACGGTAATTTTCCTACTGTCAAGGTTCTGCCCATTCTTCGGATTTAGGTTTAGGTTTAAGTTTATTAGGTTTTAGGGTTTAGGTTTATTTTTTTTTGGTTAATTTAGTTACTTTAGGTTTAGGTTTAAGGTTTGGTGTTTAGGGTTTTGGGTTTTAGGTTTAGGATTGAGGGTTTAGGGTTTATGGTTTATGATTTTAGGTATAAGGGTTATGGTTTAAGGTCTATGGGTTAGGGTTTAGGGTTTAGGGTTGTAGGTTTAGTGTTGTAGGTTTAGGGTTCATTTTTATTTATTTTAGTTTATTTAATTATTTTTATTTTTATTTAGATTTATTTTTTATTTTATTTTAGTTTAGTTTATTAATTTTAGTTTAGGGTTTATTTTTTAATTTTTTAGGATTAGGCTTAAGTTTAGGTATATTTTTTAGTTGAGTTTTATTTTTATTTGATTTTTAAGGTTTATGTTTTTAGGGTTTTAGGGTTTTAGGGTTTAGGGTTTAGGGCTTAAGGTTTTAACATTTATGGTTTATTGGTTAGGCTTTATTGTTTAGTGTTTTTAGGGTTTAGGGTTTTATGTTTAGGGTTTTGGATTTTAGGTTTATGGTTTAGGGTTTTAGTGTTTGGGGTTTAGGGTTGTAGGTTTAAGGTTTAGGGTTAGTTTTTGGGTTAGTGTTTTTTTAATTATATTTTATTTTTAGGGTTTAGGGTTAGGGTTTAGGGTTAAGGGTTTAGGTTTTAGGTTTAGGGTTCAAGTTTTAGTTTAAGGTTTAGGGTTTTTGGTTTTTTTGTTTAAAAGAGAACAAATTCAGATTCAGCATTTCTATTTTTTTGATTTCATCAACCAAGTAACACACAAAGTTTTCTAAGACATGAGCGATGACATAGATAAAAAATGTGCAGGCATAGTGCAAATAAAAACCCTAGATAGCTAGAACCATCTCTACTATAAAGAAAAAGTTTCATAAGTAGCAGATCGGATCGGCCGTTCTTCAGTTTCTCTAGTTCCCAGTAAAACCACCCTCCCCAATCGAGTACTGGTATCCACCAATTTATCCCCGATCTCTCACTCTGGCACTACCACGGTTATAACCTTCATCGCTCCTCCTCCAACCATGCTCCAGACCACCACTCCTCCCTCAGCTCCCACCAAGCAATAATTGCCACCTCCGCTTTAGCCTCCACCGTCAGATCTAGACTGAGCCTAGTTGATGGTGATGTTCTTACCATCAAGGTACTACCAATTCTAAGGGTTTAGGTTTATTAGGTTTTAGGGTTTAGGTTTACTTTTTCAATTTATTTAATTACTTTAGGTTTAGGTTTAGGGTTTGGGGTTTAGGGTTTAGGGTTTATGGTTTAGGGTTTAGCATTTACGATTAGGGTTTACGGTTTATGGTTTAGCATTTAGGGTTTAGGGTTTTAGGTTTATGGTTTAAAGTTTAAGGTTTTAGGGTTTATACTTTTAGGGTTTAGCATTTTTAAGGGTTTAGGGTTTAGGATTTAGGGTTTAAGGTTTGTTTATTTTTTTTTAAAATTTAAGTAAACCCATAGGTTTAAGTTTATTTAGTATGTTTAGTTTATTTTTTATTTTTATTTTGGTTAATTTTTTATTTTTTATTTATTTTAGCTTATTTATTTTAAGTTAACTTATTTTAATTTAGGTATTTTATTTCAGTTTATTTTTGAGGTTCAAATTTAAGTTTAGGTTTATTTTTTAGTTGAGTTTTATTTTTATTATATTTTTAGGATTAGGTTTAAGTACTTATTTTAGGTATAGGTTTTAGGTTTATATTTTAGGTTTATTTTTAGATTTTTGGTTTTTATTTGAAGTTTATTTTAGTTTAGGTTTAGGCTTATTTTGTTTTATTTATTTTATTTTTATTTTAGGTTTAGGCTTTTTTTAGTTTATGGTTTAGAATTTATTTTTTATTTATTTTTAGGTTTAATTTTGAGGTTTAGGTTTTTAATTAATTTTTATTTAATTTTATTTTAGGTTTATTATATTTTATTTTACCTTTAATTTTTATTTTTTTGTAGGATTTTTATTTTTAGGTTTATTTTAATTTATAGTTTAGTTTACATTTTATTTATTTTATTTTAGTTTATTTTTATTACTTTATTTTACTTTATTTTTAAGTTTAGGTTAATGTTTTAATTTAGGTTTTAGTTTAATTTTGGTTTTTATTTTATTTAGGTTTAGATTTTTTATATATATATTTTTTTAGGTTTTATTTAGTTTACATTTATGTTTTCAGGTACTTAAGATTTAGGGGTTAGAGTTTTAGGGTTTAGGGTTTTAAGGTTTAGGGTTTAGCATTAAGGTTTAGGGTTTAGGGTTAACTTAGGGTTTAAGGTTTAGGGTAAGCTTAGGGTTTAGCATTTTGGGTTTAGGGTTCAGGATTAGTTTAGAGTTTAGGGTTTATGGTTTTATGGTTTAGGCTTAGGGTTTAGTGTTTTTAGGGTTTAGGGGTAGTTTAGAGTTTAGGGTCTTGTGTATTAGGGTTTTGGGTTTAGGGTTTAGGGTTTAGGGTTAGGGTTAGGGTTTAGGGTTTATGGTTTAAAGTTTAAGGTTTAGGGTTTAGGATTTTCTTAGGGTTTAGGGTTTAGGGTTTAGGGTTTTTTAAGGATTAGGGTTTTGGTTTTAGGGTTGAAGATTGTTAGTTTAGGGTTGTAGGTTTAGGGTTTAGGGTTAGTTTTAATGTTTAGGGTTTAGGGTTTAGGATTTAGGATTTACTATTTAGGGTTTTTAAAAAAATTAATTAAATTGGTGGGTATTTTATTTATATATTTTTATTTTATTTATTTTAGTTTAGTTTATTTATTTTAAGTCTCTTTATTTTAGTTTAAGTTTTTATTTTAGTTTATTTTTAAGGTTTAGGTTTATGTTTATTTTTTAGCTTAGTTATATTTTTATTTATTTTTTAGGTTTAGGTTTTATTTTTTTATTTTTAGGTTTAGGTTTTTATTTTATTTTTTTAGGCTTAGATTTTAGGTTTATATTTTAGGTATATCTTTAGGTTTTATTTTTTAGTTTAAGTGTAGGTTTATTTTTAGTTTATTTTATTTTATTTAGTTTACAGTTTAGGTTTAGTTTATTTTAGGTTAAGGTTTAGGTATTATTTATTTTAGTGTAGGTTTAGGTTTTTTTTTTTTATTTTATGTTTAAGTTTTTTTAGTTTAGGGTTTAGGTCTTATTTTTTAATGGTTTTAGGTTTATTTTTTAGGTTTAGATGTTTATTTTATTTTTATTTTATTTTATTTTAGGTTTATTTTATTTTTATTTTACATTTGGGTTTTATTTTATTTAGGTTTTTTCTTTTTAGTTTTATTTTAGTTTTAGGTTTAGGTTTATATTTAGGTTTAGGTTTAAGTTTTAGTTAAGGAATCAATTTAATTTTAATTTTTTTATTTAGGATTAGGTTTTTGTATTTATTTTATTTTTAGGTTTTATTTTGTTTAGGTTTAGGTTTTTAGGTTTTTAGGGTTTAGGGTTTAGTGTTTAGGTTTATGGTTTAGGGTTTAGGGTTTAGGGTTTAGGGTTTATAGTGTAGGGTTATAGGTTTTAGGGTTTAAGGTTTAGGATTTAGGTTAAGGTTTAAGTTTAGGTTTAGGTTTAAGTTCTAGTTAAGGTTATTATTATTATTTTTATTATTTTATTTTGGTTTAAGTTTTCTAATTTATTTTATTTTTAGGTTTTATTTACTTTAAGTTTAGGTTTTTAGGTTTTTAGGGTTTAGGGTTTATGGTTTAGGGTTTAGGGTTTAGGGTTTAGGGTTTAGAGTTTGTTGTTGATGGTTTAGGGTTGTAGCTTTTAGAGTTTAGGATTTAGGGTTTAGGGTTTTAGTGTTTAGGGTTTAGGTTTAGGGTTTAGGGTTTAGGGTTTAGGGTTTTAGGATTTAGAGTTTAGGGTTTAGGCTTATAGATTTTGGTTGTCAGGTTAGTTTTAGGGTTTAGGGTTAGGGTTTTTTATTTTTTTGCATTAAGTAAACTGGTAGGTTTAGGTATATTTAGTTTAGTTAGTTTTATTTATTTATTTAAGTTTATTTTATTTTCTATTTTTATTTTTATTTAGTTTAGTTTATTTTTTATGGGTTTATTTAATTTAGTTTAGGCTTTTTATTTTTGTTTATTTTTTTAGGTTTTGGTTTAGGTTTAAGTTTATTTATTAGTTTAGTTTTATTTTTTATTTTTTAGTTTCAGGTTTTATTTTTTATTTTTAGGTTTAGGTTTTTATCTTTTTTTTAGGTTTAGGTTTTAGGTTTTTTTAGGTTTATTTTTTGGTTTTATTTTTTATTTTATGTTTAGGCTTATTTTTAGTTTATTTTATTTTATTTTATTTTCTTTAGGTTTAGGTTTAAGTTTAGTTTATTTTAGGTTTAGCTTTAGGTTTTATTTATTTTAGTTTAGGTTCAGGTTTACTTTTTTTTTATTAAGGTTTAGATTTTATTTTAGTTTAGGGTTTAGGTTTTATTTTTCATTTATTTTTAGGTTCTATTATTTGGTTTATTTTTTAGGTTTAGGTTTTTATTTAGTTTTTATTTTATTTTATTTTAGGTTAATTATTTTATATTAAGTTTAGTTTTATTTTATTTAATTTTTTATTCTTAGATTTATTTTATTTTTAAGTTTAGTTTAGGTTTTAATTTATTTTAATTTAGTTTATTTTTATTTTTATATTTTATTATATTTTTAGGTTTACATTAAGGTTTTAGTTTAAGTTTTTATTTTTTTATTTTTTTATTTTATTTAGGTTTAGGTTTATTTATTTATTTTATTTTAATGTTTTATTTAGTTTTGATTTAGGTTTTTACTGTTTAGGGTTTAGGGTTTAGGGTTTAGGGTTTAGGTTTTAGGAATTTAGGGTTTAGGATTTTTAAGTTTAGGATTTAGGGTTTCAGGTTTAGGATTTTATGTTGTGTATTTAGGATTTAAAGTTTAGGGTTTAGGGTTAACAGAGTGGGTTTAAGGAGGGTTAGGGTTTGAAAATTTTAGGTTTTAAGGGTTGGGTTAAGGTTTAGATTTAGGGATTTAGTTTTGGAGTTTAGGTTAGTTTAGAGTTGGGATGGAAAGTGGGTGGGGAGTGATTTAGGTGTTAGCATTTATAGTTTAAGATTTAGGTGGGTTTAGAGGTTTAGGAAGGAATTTAGGTTTAGATTTAAGTTTAGGATTTAGGAGGGTTTAGGATTTTGTGTATAAGTGGGTTTTAGGTGGAGTTAGTGTCAGTGGGTAGTGGAGAAAGATTTAAGTTTAAGGTTTAGTTTGGGTTAGGTTTAGGTTTAGGATTTTAGGTTTAGGGAGGGTATTTAGTTTAGAGTTTAGGTATAGGAAGGTTTAGGTTGCATTTAGATTTAGGAAGGTTTAAGTTTAGGAGTTTTAAGTTTAGTGGGTTGAGTTTTGATTTTATTTAATTTTTTTATTATATTTAGGTTTAGGTTCTGGTATTTATTTTATTTTTAGGTTTTTAGGTATTTAGGGTTTAGGGTTTATGGTTTATGGTTTAGGGATTAGGGTTTAGGGTTTAAAGCTTGGGGTTTAGTGTTTAAGGTTTAGGGTTGTAGGTTTTGGGGTTTAGGGTTTAGGGTTTTAGGGTTTAGGGTTTAGGATTAGTGTTTAGGGTTTATGGTTTATGATTTTAGGGGTTAGAGTTTAATGTGTAGGGTTAGTCTTTTTTTTTTTAATTTTTTTATTATGTAAACTAGTAAGTTTAGGTTTATTTAGTTTATTAAATATATTTTTTATTTATTTTAGTTTATTTTATTTTTAATTTTTATTTATTTATTTTTATTTAGTTTAGTTTACTTATTTTAGGTTTATTTATTTTACTTTAGGCATTTTTATTTTAGTTTATTTTATAGGTTTAGGTTTAGGTTTAAGTTTATTTTTTAGTTTAGTTTTAACTTTTATTTTTAGGTTTAGGTTTATGTTTTTATTTTATATTTTTAGGTTTAGGTTTAGGTTTAATTTTAGGTTTTATGTTTTTGTTTAGGAATAAGTTTATTTTTAGTTTATTTTATATTATTTAGTTTAGGTTTAGGTTTAGTTTATTTTAGGTTTAGTTTTAGGTTTTATTTATTTTAATTTAGCTTTCTTTTTTTTAGGTTTAGGTTTATTTTATTTTTATTTTATGTGTAGTTTTTTTTGTAGTTTAGCATTTAGCATTTATTTTTTTTATTTTTTTAGGTTCAATTTTTTGTTTAATTTTATAGGTTTAGGTTTTTATTTAGTTTTTATTTTATTTTTTAGGTATATTTTATGTGTATTTTACGTTTAGTTTTTATTTTATTTTGGATTTTTTTAATTTTTTATTTATTTTGTTTTAGTCTAGTTTTTACTTTTTATTTTATTTTATTTTTTAGGTTTAGGTTTTCATTTATCTTTCTGTATTTCTTTATTTTGGTTTAGGTTTATTTATTTATTTTTTTAAGGTTTTATTTAGTTTAGGTTTAGTCTTTTTGCTTTTTAGGGTATAGGGTTTAAGGTTAGTCTAAGGTTGTAGGTTTAAGGTATGGGGTTTAAGGTTTAGGGTTTAGGATTTAGGGTTTATGGTTTAGGGTTTTAGGGTTTAGGGTTTATGGTTTAGGGTTTAGTATTTCTAGGCTTTAATCCTTAGTGTTTTAATTTAGGGTTTAGGAGTTTCTAATTTTTTTAACAGAGAACAAATTCACATTCAACTTTATTCTTTTCTATTTCATCAACTAAGTAACATACCAAGTTTTCTAAGACACAAGTGATGACATAGATCAAAAATGAGCACACATAAAGCAAATCAAAAACCCTAGAAAACTAGAAACATCTTTATTGTAAAGACACAGTTTCATAAGTAGTACATCGCATCGATCGTTCTTCAGTTTCACCAGTTCCCATCAGAACCACCCCGGCCTCTCGAGTAGCGGGATCCACCATCATAGCCGCGATCTATCCCTCTGCTACCACCACGACTGTAACCTCCGTCTCTTCTCCCAACTCGATAACACTACTGCTCTGACCGCGACCTCCATATCCACAAGTACCTCCAAATCTCCCACCACCACTGTGATAACTGCTGCCACTACTCCGATCGTGACCTCCATACCCACTAGCACCTCCAAATCCCCCACCATCACTGCGATAATCGCTGCCCCTGTCTACGCCTCCAATGCTTGATCTGAACTGAGCCTGGTTGACGATGATGTTCTTGTTGTTAAGGTTCTGCCCATTCTTAGGGTTTAGGTTTACGTTTAGCTTTATTAGGTTTTAGGGTTTAGGTTTATTTTTTAATTTATCTAGTTACTTTATGTTTAGGTTTAGGGTTTGGGCTTTAGGGTTTGGGGTTTAGGGTTTAGGGTTTAGGGCTTGGGTCTTCGATTTGGGGTTTAGGGTTTAGGGTTTAGGGATTAGGGTTTTATGGTTTATACTCTTATTGTTTAGGGTTTAGGGTTTAAGATTTAGGGTTTTTTAGGGTTTAGAGTTTAGGGTTGTAGGTTTAGTGTTTAGGCTTTAGAGTTTAGAGTTTAGAGTATTAGATATAGGGTTTAAGGTTTTTTTTTAAATTAACTAAACCGATAGGTTTAGGTTTATTTAGTATATTTAGTTTATTTTCTATTTATTTTAGTTTACTTTATTTTTATTTTTATTTAAGATTATTTTTTATTTGTATTTAGTTTAGTTTATTTATTTTAGGTTTATTCATTTTAGTTTATGTTTTTTATTTTAGTTTATTTTTTAGGTTTATGTTTAGATTTAGGTTTATTTTCTAGTTGAAGTTTATTTTTATTTTATTTTTTAGGTTTAGATTTTATTTCTGGTTTTTGGTTTTAGGTTTAGGTTTTTATTTTAGTTTTTTACATTTAGGTTTTAGGTTTTTTTTAGGTTTATTTTTAGGTTTTATTTTTTAGTATAGGTTTAGGTTTAGATTTAGGTTTTGTTTATTTTGGCTTAAGATTAGGTTTTATTTATTTCAATTTAGTTTATTTTAAGTTAGGCTTAGGTTTTTTTATTTTTCTATTTTAGGTTTAAGTTTTTTTTTTAAGTTTAGGTTTAGGTTATATTTGTAATTTATTTTTAGGTTTATTTTTTAGGTTTAGGTTTTATGTTAGTTTTTATTTTATTTTATTTTAGGTTAATTTTATTTTTATTTTATTTTGGTTCTCTATTCTTAGGTTTACTTTATTTTTTTAGTTTAGTTTAGGATTTTACTTATTTTATTTTAGTTTATTTTTATTTATTTATTTTATTTTACATTTTGGTTTAGGTTTATATTTTTATTTTATTTTATTATTTTATTTAGGTTTAGGTTTTTTCATTTATTTTATTTTTATGTTTTATTTAGCTTAGGTTTAGGTTTTTAGGTTTTTTAGGGTTTAGGGTTTAATTTAGGATTTTAGGGTTTAGGGTTTTAGGGTTTAGCGTTTACAGTTAGGGTTAAAGGTTTAGGGTTTAGGATTTAGTTTTAGGGTTGTGGTGTGGTAGGGAGGTTAGTGGAGTGTGGGTTTAGGGTTTAGGGTTTAGGGTTTAAGGTTTAGGCTTTCAGTTTTAGGGTTTTTAAGTATTAAGGTTTAGGGTATAAGGTTAGTTCAGATTTTAGGGTTTAGGGTTTTAGGGTGTAGGGTTTACGGTTTTGGGTTTAGGGTTAGGGTTAGGGTTTAGGGTTTAGCGTTTAGTACTTATGGTTTAAGGTTTAGGGTTTAGGGTTATGATTTCAAGGTTTAGAGTTTATGGTTAGTTTAGGGTTTCTTTTTAGATGATGTAGGTTTAGGTTTATTTAGTTTATTTTTTATTTATTTTATTTTTTATTTTATTTTGGTTTATTTTTTTACTTTTATTTAGGTTTATTTAGTTTTATTTTTATTTTATTTTTTAACTTTAGGTTTTATTTTTTATTTTTAGGTTTTTATTTTATTTTTTAGGTTTAAATTTTAGTTTTTTATTTTAGGTTTATTTTTATGTTTTATTTTCTAATTTAGGATTATGTTTATTTTTAATTTATTTTATTTTATTTAGTTTAGGGTTTAGGTATAGTTTATTTTAGGTTTAGGTTTTATTTATTTTAGTTTAGGTTTAAGTTTATTTGATTTTTTATTTTAGGCTTATGTTTTTTTTTATTTTAGGGTTAGGTTTTATTTTTTTATTTCTTTTTAAGTTTTATTTTTAGGTTTATTTTTTTAGGTTTAATTTTTTATTTAGTTTAGTTTTTTATATTATTATAGATTTTTTTTTAATGTTTGGGTTTTATTTTATTTAGGATTTTCATTTTTAGTTTTATTTATTTTTTAGTTTAGTTTAGATTTTTATTTATTTATTTTTGTTTAGTTTTTATTTTTTTATTTTATTTTATTTTTAGGTTTAGGCTTATGTTTATGTTTAGGTTTGGGTTTTAGTTTGGGTTTTTATTTATTTTATTTTATTTAGGTTTAGGTTTTTTTTTTATTTTATTTTTATGTTTTATTTAGTTTATGTTTAGGCTTTTAGGTTTTTAGGTTTTAGGTTTTAGGGTTTAGGGTTAAGAGTTTGGTGTTTAGGGATTAGGGTTTAGGGCCTAGGGTTTAAGGTTTAGGGTTTTTGGGTTTTGGGTTTTAGGATTTATGGTTTAGGGTTTAGGGTTTATGGTTAGTTTTAGGGTTTTGGGTTTAGGGTTAGAGTTTTTTTTAATTTTTTATTTAAAGTTTAGAGGGTTTAGGGTTTAGGTAAAGATTTTTTAGTGTTAGGGTTTAGGGTTGTAAAAAGTTTAGGGTTTAGGGTTAGTTAGGGTTTAGGGTTTAGTGTTTAGGTTTAGGATTTAGGGATTAGGGTAGGGTTTGAAAGGTTTGTTTTAAAATAAGTATTAGGCTATATTTAGTTTATTTTTTATTTATTTTATTTTAGGGGGATTTACATACATATCACGCAATTCTTATGCATTTACATATTGCACACCCAAACTTTAATTTTTACTCTTTATTTTATTTATTTTTGGATTATTTATTTTATTTTATGTTTTTTTCTTTTAGGATAGTTTTTAGGTTTAGGTTTGGGTTTACTTTTTTTTTTAGTTTAGTTTTATTTATTTTATTTTTTAGGTTTAGGTTTTATTTATTTTTTTAGGTTTAGGTTTAGGTTTGTATTTTATTTTTTTAGGTTTTGGTTTTAGGTTTTTATTTTAAGTTTATTTTTAGGTTTTATTTTTTTATTTATGTTTAGGTTTATTTTTAATTTATTTTAATTTATTTAGTCTAGGGTTTAGGTTTAGATTTTATTTATTTTAGTTTAGGCTTAGATTTATTTTATTTTGTTTAATTTAGCTTTAAATGTTTTTTAGTTTACTCTTTATGTTTTATTTATTTATTTATTTTTAGGTTTTATTTTTAATTTTATTTTTTAGGTTTAGGTTTTTATTTAGTTTTTATTTTATATTATTTTATGTTTATTTTACTTTTATTTTACAATTAGTTTATTTTATTTAGGTTTTTTATTTTTTGGTTTATTTTATTTTATTTAGTTTAGTTTATTTTTTATTTTATTTTGTTTTAGTTCCTATTTTTTATTTTATTTTATTTTTTGGTTTAGGTTTTAATTTATGTTTTTATTATATTTTATTTATTTTATTTTATTTTTCTCATTTAGATTTTTTTTTATTTGTTTTGTTTTTAGGTTTTATTCAGTTTAGGTTTAGGTTTTTAGGTTTTTAGGGTTTAGGGTTTAGGATTTAGGATTTAGGGATTTTGGGTTTAGGGTTTTAAGGTTTAGAGTTTAGGGTTAGTGTTTAGGGTTTAGGGTTAAGGTTTAAGTTTAGGGTTTAGGGTTTAGTGATTAGGCTTTAGGGTTTAAGGTTTTTAGGGTTTAGTTTTAGGGTTAGCTTAGGGTTTAGGGTTAGGTTAGGTTTTAAGGTTTAGGATTTAGGCTCAGTGTTTAGGGCTTTTAAGGTTTAGGGTTTAAGGTTAGTTTAGGTTTAGTTTAGGGTTTAGTGTTAGGGTTTTAGGATTCAGGGTTTAAGGTTTAGGGTTAGGGTTAGAGTTTAGGGTTTAGGGTTTAGGGTTGAGGGTTTAGTGTTTAGGGATTAGGGTTTAGGGTTTTTTAGTGTTTAGAGTTTAGGGTTTAGGGTTTTTTAGTGTTTAGGGTTAATTTTATTTTGTTTATTTTAGTTTTAGGTTATGTATTTGTTTATTTTGAGGTTTTATATTTAGGTTTATTTTTTAGGTTTAGGTTTTTATTTAGTTTTTATTTTATTTAGGGTTTTGCGCCACCATCCTTCAAGATCTTTGATGGCAGTAAGAACCCACGATAACACATTGCACACTTTAGAGCCAGTTGTTGCGACACCGGTGGCAACAATGCACTCCTCTTTCTCCTTTTCATCAACAGTCTGTCAGGTATTGCATTTGATTAGTACGTCGAACTACCAAATGGTTCGGTGAAGACTTTGTTGAGTTGGAGCACCTCTTCATCAAGAGGTTTGGTGGAGCTCAGTAGAGGGTGACTATAGGAGACCTCATTACAGAGGAACAGAAACTCAACGAATCACTTATTGATTACATTCTCAGGTGATGCAACCTGACCATGAAATGCAAACTACAACTGTCTGAATCACATGCCATTGAGATTCTTCTCAAGAATATCCATGGCCCGGTCGCCTTCATGCTTATGGGCTTTATGATCAAAATATTCAAGAAATTAATCAACAAGGCTGCTAGCCTACAAGAGGAAGCTAAATAGTTTCCCTTTCCCGGCCAATCAACTAGGCCCAAGCCGCATAAGGTGTTTAAGAAGAAGCTAAGGATAGTTGTGTTAGTGGACAGAGGGATGTAGCAAGCCATAGTCTAGTATGAGAGACTACGAGCTCAACAGGCTCATTTGCAACCTCCTCTTCTACCACCTCGGCCATCATATCAGCCACCGTAGCTGCCGTAATGACCATTTCCACCACCTCAGCAACCTACCTAGCAGCGGTATTCATATCTATCGCTAGGTAGTTACTTTCCACCTACTCTGACAATAGATTGAATAAGCCATATTCATTCAAGAGGGAGGTAGTTAGGAAAATATTTAAGAATCTCTTAAAAAAAACCTGACTTTCAGTTAGCAGAGCCTAAGAGGGTAGAGGAAGTGGGCAAGAGCGATGATCATAGCTATTGCCCCTACCACCATATGTTAGGCCATGTCTTATAGTATTGTACTTCTTTTAAGGACTAGCTTGAGCACAATTATATGTTGGGAGCCATAGTTTACGTTTTCATTCCTACCTATTGTAGTTCTTATCCTTTCCTTTCTGATTTAGAATCAAACTATCCTTCTCTGAATCAATCAGGTTCACCTCTTGAGATTGACTTGGAGCCAACTGACTTTGAGGATCCCATAGGAGAAGTTATAGGTATGTTCAATTAGAAGGTATAACTTTCCACAAGCTCATCATTCTAAGAACTCATTGAAGTCAACTTACACAGTGACAAAGTTCTACCTACTAGGTAGCACCTTGAGATTAGGGTAAGCAGGTCATTGGTTCTAGTGAGTAGATAGCCCCTCCACATGATGCTCCACCCATGGATACGCTGTGGAGGACCAAGCCAGAGATGATTACAATGTCCTAACTCACCTTACAAAGTTTCCAGCTAAGTTAAGCATATACGATGCCCTTGTTTTCTCTAAAAAGATGAGGGAATTTCTAATCAAGGCCTTACTTGATCTATAGATATACTTAGCTCAGCCGACCGCTACTAAAAAGAAGGCATGCCACTCAAAGGATATCTTAGGAGTTAAATTTAGTGATGAAAATATACTCTTATGGATGACCGAGCACAATCGTCTCTTTACATTATAGTGGATGTTGGCAGATACAGGCTATCCAAAGTTTTGGTTGACCGAGGTGTACCAGTCAACATTATGAGTCTAAGAACCCTTGCCTACTTGAGGATCGGCATCTCCAAACTCTAAAAAGAATGGATGATGTTGAGAGGATTCAATGAACAAGATGAGAGTGACTTATGTTGTTTATTTTTGGATGTATAAGGGGGGGAAGGGGGTACTTTTTAACGTGATCAGGTATTACATTAAGGTATGATGTACTATCTCGAAAGATAGAAACATCACCCTACAATGGACCAAATCACGTAATAAGGACTCCTAAGGCATGATGGGTCTTCGAACGTACTAGAAATTTTTCCCTACTTTACATGCATGAATAAAGTAAGGTTTATATTAAACCAAGTTCTTAAGTTCTCAATGTAGGCAAGCCTCCATAGTTAATTAAAACTTACTAAATGAAATTTCCTAAGAATACTCTCGATTAAAGTATACAATTATAATCTCCAAACATTTCAAGCTTAGACTATCGAAGGATTAGTTGTATTTGGAAAATCAATTGAGTAAGTTCAAGGAGAAGACTTATTTTTGGAATTCAAATGAAATAAGTAAGAGATGCTCATGATTCTAGTAAGCTTAGTGAGCATTCCAATCTATCCTATGGTTGGGCTTTATAATTTTGAGGTTGAGGAGATTTATATGTTTTGAGTTAAAATTTTATTAGATTACTAGGGCTTATAATCCACCAACACAAGGTTATGGGAATGCCTAAGAGGTGATGATTTATGCTCGTTGCCTAAAAGAAATAGCTATCTCAGATCCAAAATCAAAGGAGCTTTAGTACGAGCTAAAGCATGACCTAAATAAAAGCGATAGGTGGACACTAGGGTTTACCTTTGCAAGTGAGAATAAATTATCCAACTTTTGGCCTTATAATCGCTAGGTGTGGCTGCCAGCTAACTCCTCCTATGATTTTAAAACTAAGTAGTCTGGTTTTATGAACTGCAAGATAGCCATGGCAGCTATTTAATTAGAAAGAGACTAAAGTCCTAAATACACTCCCTATGAGACTAGAGCATGAGTGCTATGAGCATATGACATAATCTATAGATGCAAAATCTTTTCAAATTTTATTTCATTTTAGACACATCATTTTGATAGAGGCTTTAGGATTTCTTATGCCTAAATGCATGATGAAATAGGTTATGGGTCAAATCAGCTAGAAGATGGTGTTCTGCACCACAATTGATGCCCTCATAGGTCAAGCATTCCTTTATTGTGCAAGGATGGAGATCTTCATGTTCAAGAGAGAAAGAATATGCATGCATGATGTGAAACATACAACCATATAGCTAAGGGGTTTCTAAATCATTTAATTATCTTATTTATGTCTTAGGCTTTATAATGAGGTTATGAGTTATTTAAAATTTAGTTATGAGTGATTAGTTGTGTAAAAAAGTTATTTTTATCCTAAGAGCTTAATCGTATCCAAGCCACACATTAAAGCATCAATCATTTAAGAAACTATGAAAAGCATGTCATCCTAATGCATAATGTAAAAATAACATCAAACAATTATATAAACTATCATAAAATAATAAAAGGTCGATTACATTGAGATGCTTGTGCTGAGAGAAAATATGGTAGTAGCTCTACCTTATGCAACTGCGGGTATGAAAGAATAATTATAATTGTATTAAATGCTATGGGGATCTTTTTTTTTGTATCTCCATTTTTGATTTGGTTCCTTCTTTGATTCGGATGGTGCTTGCTTCAATGGCATCATAGGGCACTCCAGGACAAAGCCTTATGGCCACTGCTCATCCTAATGCTCGATAGCACTAATCCAAATTCCTATAACAAAAATTACATTTATGTGGGAAAAGTAAATCTAAGTACACCTGCAAAATAAAGGGTAGATAAATATACATATAAACCCAAGTAATTGTATTTATAATTTAGACTTAGCACCCTATACATGGGTAACTAAGCCCACCTGTCCTAACTTGGATTATGCTTAAGGATTTAAACAGCCTACGAAAAGAACATTCACATTTATTTTTAAGATCCTTTTAGCATAATCCCCTACAAAAAATATGATTAAGCTAATAATGGCCTATCAGCCAGTCTACAAAGCATACACATCCAATCTAAAATAATACATCATAAAATAAAACACACATCACATCATACACCATCCTAACTTAGAGCTAGAAGTGGTGACTTAATTTTAATGTGTATATTAAGTCTTCTATGCTTCATATTATCAGGAATTAGTGTTGTATTTTCTAAGTGTTGAAGGATTCAATTTAACATGACCTAAATCTAATCGATAGGTGGACACTAGGGTTTACCTCTGCAAGTGAGAATAAATTGTCAAACTTCTGGACTTATAATCGCTAGGAGTGGCCGCCAGCTAACTCCTCTTATGATTTTAAAATTAAGTAGTCTGATTTTATAAACTGCAAGATAGCCATGGTAGTTATTTAATTAGAAAGAGACTAAAGTCCTAAATACACTCCCTATGAGACTAGAGCATGAGTGGTATGTGCATATGACTTAATTGATAGATGCAAAATCTTTTCAAATTTTATTTTATTTTAAACGCATCATTTTGATAGAGGCTTTAGGATTTCTTATGCCTAAGTTCTTGATGAAATAGGTTATGGGTCAAATCAGCTAGAAGATGGTGTTCTGCACCACAATGGATGCCCTCAAGGTCAAGCATTCCTTTATTGTGCAAGGATGGAGATCTTCATGTTCAAGAGAGAAAGAATATGCATGCATGATGTGAAACATACAGCCATACAGCTAAGGGGTTGCTAAATCTTTTAATTATCTTATTTATGTCTCAGGCTTTATAATGAGGTTATGAGTTGTTTAAAATTTAGTTATGAGTGATTAGTTGTGTAAAAAAGTTATTTTTATCCTAAGAGCTTAATCGTATCCAATCAACACATTAAAGCATCAATCATTTAAGAAATTATGAAAAACATGTCATCCTGATGCATAATGTAAAAATAACATCCAACAATTATATAAACTATCATAAAAGAATAAAAGGCCGGTGCATTCGGGTATTGTTGTACAACCCGAAGAGAGAAAATATGGGTAGCCGAGCTCTACCTTATACAACTGCGGGTAAGAAAGAATAATTATAATTGTATTAAATGCTATGGGGGTCTTCTTTCTTTGTATCTCCATTTCTGATTTAGTTCCTTCTTTGATTCGGATGGTGCTTGCTTCAAGGGCATCACAGGGCACTCTAGGACAAAGCCTTCTGGCCACTGCTCATCCTAATGCTCGATAGCACTAATCAAAATTCCTATTACAAAAACTACATTTATATGGGAAAAGTAAATCTAAGTACTCCTACAAAATAAAGGTTAGCTAAATATACATATAATCCTAAGCAATTGTATTTATAATTTAGACATAGTACCCTATACGTGGGTAACTAAGCCCACCTGTCCGAACTTGGATTATGCTTAAGGATTTAAACAACATGCGAAAAGAACATTCACATTTATTTTTTTAAGATCCCTTAAGCATAATCCCCTACAGAAAGTATGATTAAGCTAATAATGGCCTATCATCCAGTCTACAAAGCATACACCCTAACATCTAATCTAAAATAATACATCATAATATAAAACACACATCACATCATACACCATCCTAACTTAGAGCTAGAAGTGGTGACTTAATTCTAATGTGTATATTAAGGCTTATATGTTTCATCTTGTCAGGAATTAGTGTTGTATTTTCTAAGTGTTGAAGGATTCAATTTAACATGAAAAGTTGATTTCACTTGAAGTAGTTTATTTGATTTGTGAATTTTAATTTGTGTTTTCTTTTGTTTCATTTGATTACACTTATCAACTAAGTGTTATTAAGTATATTAATTTGATTTAGTTCTCTTTAACAAATGGCTTATTAAATAATTTAATAAATCCTAAGTTTAGGTTTACTTTAAATAATCCTATTCAAAATGAAAGTCATCTTAAGATTAATTTAATCAAATTACTACTACATGACATATATTAAATCATTCCTTTGCATCACATGTAACATGCATATGATTTAATCCTAAGTGTATCTATACATGTAATATATTTAAGCAAACTTAAATGATGAATGTATGTGTATGTTTAAAATTTATATTTTATTTGATTAATTTATTTAAACATATTATTTTAAAACTTTATCCAAATTACTATACAAAAAGGATGTAAGAATGAAATTAAATAGGCATGTGGCATTGTTAAACTAGGGAAGTGAGGTAATCAAATGACCTCCTTGGAGTTAGCTAAAGCTTTGTATTCTCGGGATGTCTAGACTATATACCTATTTTCATTCAAATATATGTAAATTCATATACATAAACATAAGAAGTAAGCTCCAAAATCATATGGCTAGTTAATTCAACCACTTAGCCAATTATGAGTGCCTACAATTTTAATGTAAAATGGGATTTTCATTTACTAATCACACATACATATACATGTACAAAGATATAGGAATGTACATGTCATTGTTAAACCAAAGAAGTGAGGTAATCAAATGACCTTCTTGGGGCTAACTAAAGCCTCGTATTCCTGAGATGTCCAGACTACATACCTACTTTTCTTGGACACACATGGATGTATACATGAATGAGGGGAAGAAAATCATGTAGGATTGTATATTTTTTTTTGATTGAATCATTTATATATACGATTTAAACCTCTATCCAAATTCTAATGTTGAAATACATAAGAATGAAATCAAATGGGTAGTGTCATTATTAAACCAGACAAATGAGGTAATCAAATGACCTCCTTGGGGCTATCTAAGGCCTCGTGTTCCCGGGATGTCCAGAGTACAAACCTATTACCATTCAATCTTATATAAATCAACACATTAATAGAGGAAAGAGAACTCAACATTCATACACTTAAAATCGCACATGCATTTCTTATGTATTTATAACTGGCATCATAACAAATATTATTATTCATTTATAAGCTTTTGAAAAGTACATTTGGATTTAATAGTTATAATTGCCATCCATATATTAAATTAAATCAACACATGCAAGCTTAAGTGGTACATGAAGGAAATCAATTTTATTTTACTTGATTTTGAAAAGATGGATGCATGAATTCAAATGACATACCAAATTTAACATGATAGGAAAGAGGACAATCAAATATTAGCATGTGATTCATTTAACCAAACTAGTTCCTAAGGAAAATCAAATCAAATAAGATTATTTAAATCAAACCAAAGCTTCTTATTAATTAAGTTTTGGATTTGATTTGATTTAAAGTGGAGAAGAGAAATCATTAACTTGTTATTTTAAACCCATTAATGAATTGATTTAATTTAAGGAAATGTAATTAATTTTAATTTGTGGGTTTATTTAAGAAATGTAATTCAATCAAATATTAGCATGTTAATTATGCAAATTTTTAGGTTTTATTTTTAGTTTAGATTTAGGTTTTTTTTGGTTTTTTTTGTTTTATTTAGTTTAGGATTAGGTTTAGGTTTAGTTTTTTTTAGGTTTAGGTTTAGGTTGTATTTTTTTTAGTTTAGTTAATTTTAGTTTATGATTAGGTTTATTTTATTTTATTTATTGTAGGTTTAGGTTTTTTTTTAGTTTAGGATTTAGGTTTTTATTTTATTTTATTTTTATTTTATAGGTTTAAGTTGTTTTTTTATTTTATTTTTAGGTTTTATTTAGTTTAGGTTTAGGTTTTTAGGTTTTTAGGGTTTAGGGTTTAGGGTTTAAGGTTTAGGATAGAGGGTTAGTTTAGGATTTAAGGTTTAGGATTTAGGGTTGTAAGTTTAGGGTTTAGGGTCTGTTTTAAGGTTTATAGTTTAGAATTTAGGGCTTAAGATTTAGGGTTCATGTTTTAGGTTTTTTTAAAAAAAAAATTTAAGTAAGCTAGTTGGTTTAGTTTTATTTAGTTTATTTATCTTATTTTTTTCTTTAATTTTGATTATTTAATTTTTTTTATTTTTTTAGGTTTTTTATTTTTATTTAGGTTGGTTTATTTATTTTATGTATATTTATTTTAGTTTAGGATTTTTATTTTAGTTTATTTTCTAAGTTTAGGTTTTTGTTTATGTTTATTTTTTAGTTTAATTTTATTTTTGTTTTATTATTTATGTTTAGGTTTTATTTTTTCTTTTTAGGTTTAGGTTTAGGTTTAGGTTTGGGGTTTAGGGTTAAGGTTTAGGGTTAATTTCAGGGTTTAGGACTTAGGGTTAGGGTTTTTTATTTATTTATTATTTTATTATTTTTTAATTTTTTAAAATTAAGTATACTAATAGGTTTATGTTAATTAATTAATTTATTTATTTATTATAATTTAATTATTTTTAAAATTTAATTTAGTTTAGTTTACTTATTTTATGTTTATTTATTTTAGTTTAGGTTTTTTATTTTAGCTTATTTTTAGGTTCAGGTTTAGGTTTAAGTTGATTTTTTTATTTAGTTTTATTTTTTATTTTATGTTTTAGGTTTAGGTTTTTTTTGGGGATTAGGCTTAAGTTTTTATTTTATTGATTGAGGTTTATATTTTAGGTTTAATTTTAGGTTTAATTTTTTAGGTTAGGTTTTTGTTTATTTAATTATATTTGGTTTAGGTTTAGGTTTAGTTTAGTTTAGGTTTAGGTTTAGGTTTTATTTTTTTAATTTAGTTTATTTTAGTTTAGGTTTAGGTTTATTATATGTTGTTTATTTTATTTTTATTTTAGGTTTAGTGTTTTTTTAGTTTATTGTTTAGGTTTTATTTTTATTTATTTTTAGGTTTTATTTTTAGGTATATTTTTTTGGTTTTACTTAATTTTTAATTTATTTTATTTTAGGTTTATTTTATTTTATTTTATCTTTAGTTTATTTTATTTAGGCTTTTAATCCTAAGTTTGTTTTTGTAGTTTAATTTAGGCTTTTATTTATTTATTTTAGTGTATTTTTATTCCTTTATTTTATTTTATTTTTAGGTTTTTGTTTAGGTTTTAGTTTAGGTTTTTAGTTTATTTTATTTTCATATTTTATTCAGGTTTAAGTTTTTTATTTATTTTATTTTTAGATTTTATTTAGTTTAGTCTTAGGTTTTTAGGTTTTTAAGGTTTAAGGTTTAGGGTTTAGGTTTTGGGGTTTACGGTTTAAGGTTGTAGGTTTTATAGTTTTGGGTTTTAGGTTTAGCGTTTAGGGTTTAGGATTTTATAATTTAGGGTTTAGGGTTTAGTGTTTAGGGTTTATAGTTTAGGGTTAGCTTAGGGTTTAAAGTTAGATTAGGGTTTAGGATTTAGGCTTTAGGCTTTAGTGTTTAGGGTTTTTAGGGTTTAGAGGTTAGGGTTTAGAGTTAACAACTAGGGTTTAAGGTTTAAGGTTTTAGGGTTTAGGGCTTAGGGTTTAGGGTTAGGGTTAGGGTTAGGGATTAAGGTTTTAGGGTTTAGGGTTTAAGGTTTAAGGTTTAGACTTAACATAAGGTTTTAGGGTTTTTAAGGGTTTAGGGTTTAAGGTTGTAGGTTTAGGGTTTAGGGTTTAGGATTTTTGTTTTAAATTTAGTAAACCATTAGGTTTAAGTTTATTTAGTTTAATTTTTATTTATTTTAGTTTATTTTATTTTTTATTTTTAATTCACTTTATTTTCATTTTATTTAGTTTTATTTATTTATTTTACTTTATGTTTATTATTTAATTTATTTTTTAGCTTTAGGTTTCATTTTATGTTTATTTCTAAGTTTATTTTATTTTAATTTTATATTTTAGGTTTAGGTTTTAGTTTTCATTTTTATGTTTTTCTTTTATTTAGGTTTAAGTTTTTAGGTTTTCAAGGTTTAGAGTTTAGGGTTTAAGGTTTTAGGGTTTAGGGTTTTATGGTTTAGGGTTTAGGGATAACTTTTAGAGTTTAAGGTTTAGGGTTTTTGGGGTTTAGGGTTTAATGTTTAGGGTTTAGGCTTTAGGGTTTAGGGTCTAGTTGAGGTTTATGGTTTAGGGAGCTGGTTAGTTTATAGTTTAAGTTTAGGGTTTAGGGTTTAGGGTTTAAGTTTTGGATAGGGTTTAGGGTTTAGGGTTTAGGGTTTAGGGTTTTAGGGTTTATGGGTTTCAGGTTATTGTAGGTTTAAGGTTTAGGGTTTAGGCATTAGGGTTAGGGTTTTTTTTTTTTTTTTTTAATTTTTTTTAATGTTAGAAAATTAGTAGGTTTAGGTTTATTTAGTTTATTTATTTTATTTTTTTAATTTTCTACTTTAGTTTATTTTTTATTAAGTTTAGTTTATTTATTTTAGGTTTATTTATTTTAGTTTAGGTTTTTTATTTTACTTTATTTTTTTGGTTTAAGTTTAAGTTTAATTTTATTTTTTAGTTTTGTGTTATTTTTATTTTATTTTTTAAGCTTAAGTTAAATTTTTTTTAAGGTTTAGGTTTAGGTTTTTATTTTATTTTTTTAGGTTTAGGTTTTAGGTTTTTATTTTATATTTATTTTTAGGTTTTATTTTTTTAGTTTAGGTTTAGGTGTATTTATAGTTTATTTTATTTTATTTATTTTACGTTTAGGTTTAGGTTTAGTTTATTTTAAGCTTAGGTTTAGGTTTAATTTATTTTAGTTTAGTTTATTTTAGTTTAGGTTTAATTTTATTTAAATTTTATTTTAGGGTTAGTTTTTTTTAATTAATGGTTTAGTTTTTATATTACATTTATTATTTAGGTTTATTTTTTAGGTTTAAGTTTTTATTTAGTTTTTATTTTATTTTATTTTTATTTTTGGTTTAGTTTTTATTTTATTTAGATTTTTTATTATTTTAGTTTTGTTTGGGTTTTATTTTATTTTATTTTAATTTAGTTATTTATTCTTTTTTGCTTAGGTTTAGGTTTCAATTTTAGTTTATGTTTTTAATTTATTTTATTTTATTATTTTATTTTCATTTCAGTTTATTTATTTATTTTATTTTTAGGTTTTATTTAGTTTAGGTTTAGGTTTTTAGCTTTTTAGGGTTTAGGGTTTAGGATTTTGCATGTGGGGTTTAGGATTTAGGGTTTAGGGTTTAGGTTTTTGAGTTTATGGTTTAGGGTTTAAGGTTTTAGGGTTTAGGGTTTATTGTTTAGGGTTTTTAAGGTTTAGGGTTTAGGGTTTAAGGTTGAGGTTTTATGATTAAGGTTCTAGTTTTAGTTTAGGGTTTAGGATTTTTGATTTTTTTTCTTTATATAATAGAGAATAAATTTAGATTCAATATTTCTTCTTTTTGATTTCATCAAACAAGTAACACACCAAGTTTTCTAAGACATAAGTGATGACATAGATCAAAAATGAGCACGGATAGAGGAAATCAAAAACTCTAGATAACTAGAACTATCTCTACTATAAAGACACATTTCCATAAGCTGCAGGTCGGATCAACCGTTCATCAGTTTCTCCAGTACCCATCAGAACCCCAGCTTCTGAAGTAGCGGGATCCACCATCATATCCCTTATTTCTCCCTTCATCACCATCACAAACGTAACCTCCGATGCATCTCTCGCCTCCATAACCACCCCTGCTCGACCATCACCTCCATATCCACCAGCACCTCTAGATCCCCCACCATCACTATGACAACTGCTGCCTCAGTCTTCACCTCCCCCACTAGATCTAGACTGAGCCAAGTTGGCAGTGATGTTCTTGCAGTCAAGTTCTGCCCATTCTTAGGGCTTAGGATCAGGTTTAGGTTTGTTAGGTTTTATGGTTTAGGTTTATTTTTTAATATATTTAGTTACTTTACCTTTAGGTTAAGGGTTTGTGGTTTAGGACTAGGGTTTAGGGTTTGGGGTTTATGGTTTATGATTTAGGGTTTTAGAGTTTATTCTTTTACGGTTTAGGGTTTAGGGTTTAGGGTATTTTAGGGTTTAGGGTTAGGGTTTAAGGTTTAAGGCTATTAAAAGAAAAGTAAAAAATTGATAGGTTTAGGTTTATTTAGTATATTTAGTTTATTTTTTATTTATTTTAGTTTACATTAGTTTTATTTTTATTTAGGTTTATTTTTTATTTTTATTTAGTTTAGCTTATTTATTTTAGCTTAGGTTTTTTATTTTAATTTATTTTTAAGGTTTAAGTTTAAGTTTCGGTTTATTTTTAAATTGAATTTTATTTTAATTTTATTTTTTATGATTAGGTTTTATTTTTTATTTGTACTTTAGGTTTAGGTTTTTATTTTATTTTTATTTTTCGTTTAGGTTTTAAGATTTTATTTTAGGTTTATTTTGAGGTTTTGTTTTTCAATTTAGGTTTATGTTTATTTTTAATTTAATTTATTTTATTTAGTTTAAGTTTAGGTTTAGTTTAATTTAGGGTTAGGTTTAGGTTTTATGTATTTTAGTTTTGTTTATTTTTGTTTAGGTTTGAATTTATTTTTATTTTTATTTTAGGTTTAGGTTAATTTTTTTGGTTTAGGGTTAAGGTTTTATGTTTTATTTATTTTTAGGTTTTTTTTTTAGTTTTATTTTTTAGGTTTATGTTTTTATTTAGTTTTTATTTAATTTTAATTTTATTTTAATTTTATTTTAAATTTAATTTTTATTATATTTAGGTATTTTATTCTTAGGTTTATTTTATTTTTTAGTTTAGTTTAGGTTTTTATTTATTTTATTTTTATTTATTTATTTTTTTATTTTATTTTATTTTTTAGGTTTAAGTTTAGGTTTTGGTTTAAGTTTAAGTTTTTATTTTATTTTATTATTTTATTTTATTTAGGTTTAAGTTTTTATATTTATTTAATTTTTAGGTTTTATTTAGTTTAGGTTTAGGTTTTTGGGTTTTTAGGATTTATGGTTTAGGGTTCTGGGTTCTGGGTTTAGGGTTTAGGATTTAGCATTTTATGGTTTAGGCTTTTAGTGTTTAGGGTTAGGGTTTAGGGTTTAGGGTTTAGGGTTTAAAGTTTAGTGTTTAGGCTTTACAGTTTAGGGTTTTTAGGGTTTAGGGTTTAGGGTTGGTTTATGTTTTAAGGTGTAAGCTTTATGGTCTTTTAGGGTTTGGGGTTAGTTTATGATTTAGAGTTTAGGATTTATGATTTAGGGTTAGTTTAGGGTTTAAGGTTTAGGGTTTTAGGATTTTTTTAGGAAAATTAGAAAGATTTTATTGCTATAAAGAAAAGGTACAATATTCTTAGAGGGGGGAAATCTCTAAGAAAATGCTCAAAGAGCTACAAAAAGGCTTAAGAAGATAAGCCCCCTAGCTAATACAATAGATAATGAAAGTAAGCTAATAAAAAAAGAAATAGAGATCCATCAAAAATAATCCTTGAAATCAGCAACAAACTTCCTTTGCTCCTTTTAAAACTAGCACAATCAAAGAGCAAAGTTTCCCAACCTATATCAGAGATTTGCAACAAGCTTGTAAAGGGATGAGTATAAATAATGAAATAGTTAATTAAGCATGAAATACAAGAGCAGAAAGAAGTAAAAAAAGATGAAGAAAAGGCTCAGGCTCAATTATAATCATCTTAAAGAGTAGCACCATATGTAAGCATCCAAACTTCAAGTGAAGGGTTACAATTACATATAACACTACCAACGAAAAGGAGTGGGAAACATCAATGCCATCATTGCCAGCATACCTCTTGTATCACCTTATTTAATGATGATCATCGTACAAACTTGCATAAAACTTCAAATAGTAAATATAACCACAAAACACCCAGCAGTCAGATATATTAAACTCAACAAAGTAGATAAGGAGGTAACCCACTAGGAAAGCATTAGACCAGAGGGAGAACCACCAAAGCTACCATAAAGAATTGATAACACAGTTGCAAGGAGTAAACCTCATAATATAGGAAAAAGGACTAAATAGAGACCAAATAAAGGAAAAAAGGAGGGCGATAGTTGATAAGGTCATTCATTAAACGAACATGCAAAAAAGCAGAAACAATAATATCCAGAGGAACAGTAAGACTAACATCAAGAATGTTAGGAAGTAAGGAAACCATCAAAATAGAGGAGGGAAGAAGTTCAGCCACAGTCCAGAAATGAAAATCCCAATAGGTAGAAACTAGAACAGATGAATGGGAAAGTAAGTAGTCAATTCCAAACATAAACTCAAATAGATCAAGAAAATTATAACAAATTAAATACTCTTTTGTCCAAACCAGCTAGCTAGAGCACCCAATCCAAGCAGCCATCAAGGCAGTTCACCTTGCAAGCCAATAAGACTGCCAAGGATTCAAATCAATAGACTTAGAACCATCAAGATGAAAGACAAAAAGAGTCATCAAGTCACAAACAATATAAAAATCCTAAGGGAAAGTCATAGACATCAGTCACCAATAAAATCCAAGGACATAAGAATCCAGTTTAAACAGTTAGATATAGCAGCCAAAATAAAAAAAAGTAAGATCCCTTTAGGATCACAAATAATCCAACAACGAGAGACAGTCGCAAATAAGAACCCTAATAGATTCATCATCAGCCAAGTTTAAAAAAATATCCAACCAATAGTTTGCAGCCTTCCAGTTTAGAACACAAAGAAAAAATAGAACCTCATATTCATAAGATATAAAAATTCAGAAGCATCCAACATTACACTCATCTAGAATAGCACTAAAGAAAGGATAGATAGCTGTAGGAAAATAGTTCTCCAATGTACAACCAAAAAATAAAGAGCCTTAAGGTAACACAACTCCTCTTAGCAGTAGGAGAAAAATGAGGAGAGAATGGACAACCAAAATTAACTAGAAAAATAATCCTGATCAGCAAACAACAATGTGGCAGAATAGCCAGCCATAATAGTATAAGGTTTTTAGGGTTAGGGTTTAGGCTTTAGGATTTAGGGTTAGGGTTAAGGTTAGGGTTTAGAGTTTAGGGTTTATTATTTAGGGTTTAGGGTTAGTTTAGGTTTTATGATTTAGGGTTTAGGGTTTTTAAGGTTTAGGGTTTATGGTTTATAGTTTACAATTTAGGATTTAGGGTTTAGGATTTAGGGTTTAGGTTTAGTATTGAGCTTTAAGGTTTTAGGGTTTAGTTTAGGTTAACAGGGTTTAAAGTGGTTATGGTTTAAGGTTTAGGATTTTTAGGGTTTAGGGTTTTGGATTTATAGTTTAGTGTTTGGATTTTAGTTTAGGTTAATTTAGTGTTTAAGTTTAGGTTTTAGGGAGGTTAAGTTTTAGAGGTCTAAGTTTAGGTTTAGGAGTTTAAGTATCTGATTTAGGGGTTTGAGGTTTAGGATGAGTTAGTTTAAGTTTATTTAGGTTTTAGGGGATTACTTTAGGGTATAGGGTTTAGGATTTTAGGGTTTAGGATTTAGGGTTTAGGGTTAGGGTTAAGGTTAGGGTTTAAGATTTATGGTTTATGGTTTAGGGTTTTTTAGGGTTTAGGGTTTTGCGTTTAGGAATTTAGGGTTTAGTGTTTAGGGATTATGGTTTAGGTTTTTTTAAATTTAAGTAAACTGATAAGTTTATGTTTATTTAGTTTTTATTTATTTATTTTAGTATATTTTATTTTTTATTTTTAGATTTATTTTTAATTTTTATT
This sequence comes from Cymbidium sinense, assembly GCA_021442155.1. Classification (NCBI taxonomy): domain Eukaryota; kingdom Viridiplantae; phylum Streptophyta; class Magnoliopsida; order Asparagales; family Orchidaceae; genus Cymbidium; species Cymbidium sinense. The sequence goes on from CM038222.1 coordinate 595,928, forward strand.
TAGTTTAGTTTATTTATTTTAAGTTTATTTATTTTAGTTTGGGTTTTTTATTTTAGTTTATTTTTTAAGTTTAGGTTTAGGTTTATGTTTACTTTTCAGTTTAGTTTTATATTTATTTTTTTTAGGTTTAGGATTTATTTATTATTATTTTTGTTTAGGTTTAGGTTTCCATTTTTATTTTTTAGGTATAATTTTTAAGTTTTTATTTTAAGTTTATTTTTAAATCTTATTTTTAGTTTAGGTTTAGTTTTTTTTAGTTTATTTTTTTAATTTAGTTTAGGTTTAGGTTTAAGTTTAGTTTATTTTAGGTTTATGATTATGTTTTATTTATTTTAGTTTAGTTCATTTTAGATTAGGTTTAGGTTTAGGTTTATTTTAGGTTTACTTTTTTTGTAATTGAGGGTCTAGGTTTTTATCTTATTTAGATTTTAGTTTTATTTATTTATTTTATTTTAAGTTTTATTTAGTTTCGGATTAAGTATTTTGGTTTTTGGTGTTTAGGGTTTAGGGTTTAGGGTATATGGTTAGTTTAAGGTATTGGGTTTTGGGTTTAGGGTTGTAAGTTTAGCTTAGTTTTAGGGTTTAGGATTTAGGATTTGGGGTTTAGGGTTTAGAGTTTAGTTTTTTTTTATAAAATAATTAAGTAAACTAGTATGTTTAGGTTTTTAAGTTTATTTAGTTTAATTTTATTCATTTTATATTACTTATTTTAATTTCTGTATTTAGGTTTTTTATTTTTATTTAGTTTGGTCTATTTATTTTAGGTTTATTTATTTTAGTTTAGATTTTTTATTTCATTTTATTTTTTAAGTTTAGGTTTTCATTTATGTTTATTTTTTAGTTTAGTTTTATTTTTATTTTATTTTTAGGTTTACATTTTATTTTTTATTTTTGGGTTAGGTTTTGGTTTAGGTTTGTGATTTAGGGTTTAGGTTTTGGGTTAATTTTAGGGTTTAGAGTTCAAGGTTAGGGTTATTTTTATTATTTTTATTTTTTATTTTTAAATTTTTAAAATTAAGTATACTTGTAAGTTTAGGTTTATTTAGTTTGTTTTTAATTTATTTTAGTTTATTTTATATTTTATTTTTATTTATTTTAGGCTTATTAATTTTAGTTTAAGTTTTTTTATTTTATTTTATTTTTTAGGTTCAAGTTCAGGTTTAGGTTTATTTTTATGTTTAGTTTTATTTTTATTTTATTTTTTAGGTTTAGGTTTTCTTTTATATTTGTAGGATTAAGTTTAGGTTTTTATTTTATTTTTTTAGGTTTAGGTTTTAGATTTTTATTTTAGGTTATAATTTTTAGTTTAGGTTAGGTTTATTTTTTGTTTATTTTATTATATTTAGTTTAGATTTAGGTTTAGGTTTTATTTATTTAATTTAGTTTATTTTAGTTTAGGTTTAAGTTAATTTTATTTTGATTATTTTTTTAGGTTTAGGCTTTTTTCGTTTATGGTTTAGGTTTTATTTTTATTTTTTAGGCTTTATTTTTAGGAATATTTTTAGCTTTATGTTTTTTTTAGGGTTTAAAGTTTATGGTTTAGGCTTTAGGGTTTAGGGTTTTTAGGGTTTAGGGCTTAAGGTTAGTTTAGGGTTTAGGATTTAGGGTTTGGCATTTGTGGTTTAGGGTTTAGGGTTTAAGGTTGTAGGTTTTAGGCTTTAGGCTTTAGGGTTTAGGGTTTAGGATTTTAGGGTTTAGAGTTTAAGTTTATTGTTTAGGGTTTAGGGTTTAGAGTTTAGGGTTTAGGGTTGTAAGTTTACGGGTGTTTAAGGTTAGTGTTTTTTTATTTTTTTAAAGGTGAGTAAACTGGTAGGTTTAGGTTTATTTAGTTTATTTATTTTATTTTTAATTTATTTTAGTTTATTTTTTTTATTTTGGTTTATTTTTATTTTTATTAAGTTTTGGTTTATTTATTTTAGTTTTAATTTTTATTTTAGTTTATTTTTTAGAGTTAAATTTAGGATTAGGTTTATTTTTAGTTTATTATTATTTTTATTTTATTTTTTAGGTTTAGGTTTTATTTTTTATTTTTATGTTTAGGTATTGGTTTTTATTTTATTTTATTTGTTTAGGTTTTAAGTTTTTCTTTTAGGTTTATTTTTAGGTTTTATATTTTAGTTTAGGTTTAGGTTTATTTTTAGTTTATTTTATTTTATTTTGTTTAGGTCTAGGTTTAGGTTTAGATTTACGTTTTATTTTTTTAGTTTAGTTTATTTTAGTTTAGGTTTAGTTTTATTTAATTTTTTTTAGGGATAGGTTTTTTTAGTTAAGGGTTTAGGTTTTATTTCATATTTATTTTTAGGTTTAGGTTTTTATTTAGTTTTTATTTTATTTTAATTTTAGGTTTAATTTTTATTTTATTTTGGTTTCTTATTTTTTTTTAGTTTGGTTTTTATTTATTTTATTTTAGTTTATTTTTTTTCTTTTTGGGTTTTGGTTTAGGTTTTAGCTTATTTTTTTATTTTATTTTATTTTGTTATGCTATTTTCATTTAAGTTTTTTATTTATTTTATTTTCAGGTTTTATTTAGTTTAGGTTTATGTTTTAAGTTTTTAGGGTTCAGGGTTTAGGGTTTAGGGTTTAGGGTTAGTTTAGGGTTTAAGGATAGTGTAGGGTTTAGGGTTTAGGGTTTTGGGAGTGGGGTTTGGGGTTTAGGGTTTAGGGTTTAGGGTTTAGGTTTTAGGTTTTAAGGTTTAGGGTTTTAGGGTTTAGGGTTTACGGTTTTAGGGTTTAGGGTTTAGTGTTTAGGGTTGAGGTTTTAGGTTTAATGTTCAAGTTTTAGTTTAATGTTTAGGGTTTTTAGTTTTATTTTAACAAAGAACAAATTCATATTCTACATTTTTTCTTTTCATTTTCATCAACCAAGTAACACACCAAGTTTTCTAAGACATAAGTGGCGACATAGATCAAAAATGAGCACGCATAGAGGAAATTAAAAATGCTAGATAGCTAGAATTATCTTTATTGTAAAGAGATAGTTCCATAAGCAGCAGATTAGATCGATCGTTCTTCAGTTTCTCTAGTTCCCATCAGAACCACCCCGGCATCTCAAATAGTGGGATCCATCATCATATCCCCTATTTCTCCCTCTGCAACCACCACAGCTATAACCTATATTGCTACTCTCGCCTCCATAAACACCATTGCTCTAACCACCACCTCCATATCCACCAGCATCTCTAGATCCCCAACCACCATTATGACAACCACCGCCTCTGTCTTCACCTCCACTGCCAGATCTAGACTAAGCCTGGTTGATGGTGATGTTCCTGTTGTTAAGGTTTTGCCAATTCTTAGGGTTTACGATTATGTTTAGGTTTATTAGGTATTAGGGTTTAGGTTTATTTTTAAAATTTATTTAGTTACTTTACATTTAGGTTTAGGGTTTTTGGTTTAAGGATAGGGTTTATGGTTTACAGTTTGTGGTTTTGGGTTTAAGGTTTAGGGTTTAGCTTTTAAAGTTTTTTTTGAAATTAAATATATCGATAGTTTTTTTATTTTTTAGTATATTTGTTTTATTTATTTATTTTAGTTTACTTTATTTTTTATTTTTACTTAAGTTTATTTTTTATATTTATTTAGTTTAGTTTATTTATTTTAGGTTTATTTATTTTAGTTTTGATTTTCTATATTAGTTTATTTTTTATGTTTATGTTTAAGTTTAGGTTTATTTTTTAGTATAGTTTTATTTTTATTTTATTTTTTAGGATTAGGTTTTACTTTTTGTTTTTATGTTTAAGTTTAGGTTTTGATTTTATTTTTTTAGGTTTAGGTTTTAGGTTTTTATTTTAGGTTTATTTTGAGGTATTATTTTTTAGTTTAGGTTTAGGTTTATTTTTAGTTTATTTTATTTTATTTAGTTTAGGTTTTGGTTTAGGTTTAGTTTTTTAGGTTTAGGTTTTATTTATTTTAGTTTAGGTTTATATTTATTTTATTTTTATTTTAGGGTTAGGTTTTTCTAGTTTAGGGTTTATGTTTTATAATTAATTTATTTTTATGTTTTTCTAGTTTTATTTTTTAGGTTTAGGTTTTTATTTAGGTTCTATTTTATTTTATTTTCATTTTATTTTACATTTAGTTTTTATTTTATTTAGGTTTTGTATTCTTAAGTTTATTTTATCTTATTTAGTTTAGTTTAGGTTTTTCTTTATTATATTTTTGTTTTATTTTATTTTATTTTTAGGTTGATGTTTAGGTTTAAGTTTAAGTTTTTATTTTATTTTATTATTTTATATTTTTTAGGTTTAGATTTTTTTATTTTATTTTAAGGTTTTATTTAGTTTAGGTTTTTAGGATTTGGGGTTTAGGGTTTTGAGGTTTAGGGTTTAGGGTTTAGGATTTAAGATTTTAGGGTTTAGGGTTTTAGGGTTCAAGGTTTAGGGTTAGGGTTTAAGGTTTAGGGTTTTGTGTTTAGGCTTTAGGCTTTAGGGTTTTTAGGGTTTAGGGTTTAGGGATAGCTTAGGGTTTAGGGTTAGTTTTTGGTTTAGGGTTTAGGGTTTAGGATTTTTTAAGGTTTAAGCTAGTTTATAGTTTAGGGTATAGGGTATAGGGTTTAGGTTAATTTATGGTTTAAGGTTTAGTGTTTTAGGGTTTAAGGTTTAGTGTTTAGGGTTTAGGGTTAGGGTTAGGGTTTGGGGTTTAGGGTTTGTTTAGGGTTTACAGTTTAGTGTTTAAGGTTTTTTAAGGTTTAGGGTTTATGGTTTAGAGTTTAGGGTATATGGTTTTAAGGTTTAGGGTTTAGGGTTTAGTGTTTAGTGTTTAAGGTTTTAGGGTTTCTGGTTTATGGTTTAGTATTGTAGGTTTAATGGTTTAGAGTTTGTGGTTTAGGTTAATTCTTGGGTTTTAGGTTGCTTAGTGTTTAGTGGGTATGAGGACATGAAGATTGTGATTTATAAAAGTAAAACATACTTCTAAACAAAAATCTACTAGGTAGAATTAGAGAGAATAAAAGATTATGATTAGAACAACTTATTACATGGTTGAAATGAAATTGTTGTTAAAAAAATACTTGTCTTTATCCTGTAAAGATCAATTGTTTAGAGTTTTACTTGCTAAAGCAAAAAACCAAAATTATAAATTAGTACATGAACAAATTTGAAGTATTCTTATTTTCTTCTAAAATTAGGGAATAATTATGCTAATGTTGTTTATGTTTAGATCGACTTGAGCCCTAAACTTAGAAGAGACAGTACATAAAATTAATTTCCATGTGGCTTTTTAACAAAGTTTAGATTTTAAATAACATCAAAAATTATTGCACCTAAAAGAATGTCATCAAATGTAGGAATTATTCATTCCACCAATAAATCAAATTCAGATGAGAACATCTAAATGAAGTAACACTACTACCAATAAAACAAAAATAGAAACGATGATAAATACTATCTTGGGATCCAAAATCACTCTTAAATCATATTTTAGATGTCAGCAAAAAATCTGTGAGTGTCTTAAATCTCTCATAACATTGTGCTCCCTATTTCTAAGCATTGACTAAGGAGTTTTACTTGAGTTTTCCTGGTTTTGTGTTGAAGTGAATTATTTGTTACATTATATTGCCGAATTGAGTTTTTAAAATCCTTGTGCAAAGATATTGAGTTTGAATTATTCTAGTTACCCACTACTTATCATGATATTTTGTCAGATATAATCACTATTGTAAAAATCTCATTTAGTAATACTTTGCATCAAGTCTGCTTAATTAGCAAACATCTCGAGCATAATCTCAAAGCATTGAAATCCTACTAAAGAGAGCTTTTTAAAGCACAGATTTAGCTCCTCAACATATCTGCTAAATTAAAAGAGCTGCAGTTGAGAAGACAACATCGATTAGAAAGGAGTTCTATTATTAGATAGTTTATCTCAGCTACAGAAGAGGATTGCTCATAGATCGTTACTTAGACATCTGAACTTAAGTAGATTCTTTCTTCATTTGTCCACTAACAGGAAGCTACCCTTTAACATCTCTATGAAACTTGAGAGAGGCGGTCGACTATGGCATATACAGGTCATTCAATTTTAATATATATTAGAGAAAACTAGGTTAATCATTTGTAACTGAAATCTCCATTATTTTGCTTAAATTTAAGTTTTTAGGTTTTTAGGGTTTAGGGTTTAGGGTTGTAGGTTTTGGGTTGTAAGTTTTATGATTTAGGGTTTAGGATTTAAGGTTTTAGGGTTTAGGGTTTTAGGGTTTAAGGTTTAGTGTTAGGTTTAGGGTTTAGGGTTTAGGGTTTAGGTTTAGCTAAGAGTTTACGTAAGTTTATGGTTTAGGGTTTAGGATTTTTTAGGGTTTAAGGTTAGTTTATGATTTAGGGTTTAGGGTTTAGCGCTTAGGGTTTTATAGGGTTTAGGGTTTAAGGTTTAGGGTTAGTTTAGGGTTTAGGGTTTAAGATTTTAGGGTTTAGGGATTTGGTTAGGGTTAAGTTTTGGGGTTTAGTGTTTCGGGCATAGTGTTTAAGGTTTAGGGTATAAGGTTTAGGGTTTTGAGGGATTAGGGTTTAGGTTTTAGGGATTAGGGTTAGTTTAGGTTTTTGGGTTTAGAGTTTTTAGGGTTTAGGATTTTAGTGTTAACGTTTAGGGTTTAAGGTTAGAGCTAGGTTACGGTTTAAGGTTTAGGGTTTAGGGTTTTTTAGGGTTTAGGATTTTGTGTTTAGGGTTTAGGGTTTAGGGTTGTAGGTTTAGGGTTTAGGATTTTAGGTTTAGTGTTTAGGATTTTAGGATTGACACTTTAGGGTTTATGGTTTAGGGTTTTTTTAAAAAAATTAAGGGAACTGATAGGTTTATGTTTATTTAGTTTATTTTTTATTTATTATACTATATTTTAATTTCTCTCTTTATTTAGGTTTATTTTTTATTTTTATTTGTTTTAGTTTATTTATTTTAAGTTTATTTATTTTAGTTTAGGTTTTTTATTTTAGTTTACTTTTTAAGTTTAGGTTTAGGTTTTTGTTTACTTTTCAATTTAGTTTTAATTTTAATTTTATTTTTTAGGCTTAGGTTTTATTTTTTATTTTTAAGTTTAGGTTTAGGTTTCTATTTTATTTTTTTGCGTTTACATTTTAGGTTTTAATTTTAGGATTATTTTTAGGTTTTTTTTTAGTTTATGTTTAGGTTTTTTTTTTAGTTTATTTATTTAATTTAGTTTAGGTTTATGTTGAGGCTTAGTTTATTTTAGGTTTAGGTTTAGGTTTTATTTATTTTAGTTTAGTTCATTTTAATTTACATTTAGGTTTAGGCTTAATTTATTTATTTTTGGTTTATTTTTTGTAGTTTAGGGTTTAAGTTTTTATTTTATTTAGGTTTAGGATTTATTATTTATTTTATTCTTAGGTTTTATTTAGTTTATATTTAGGTTTTTAGGTTTTTAGTGTTTAGGGTTTTTTAGGATTTAGGGTTTATGGTTAAGGGTTTAGGGTTGTAAGTTTAGGGTTTAAGGTTAGTTTTATGTTTTAGGATTTAGGATTTACGATTTAGGGTTTAGAGTTTAGGTTTTTTCTAAAAAAATTAAGCAAACTAGTATATTTAGGTTTTTTTAGTTTATTTAATTAATTTTTTATGTCTTTTAGATTATTTAATTTATTATTTATATTTAGGTTTTTTTATTTAGTTTGTTTTATTTAGTTTAAGTTTATTTATTTTAGTTTAGGATTTTTATTTCAGTTTATTTTCTAGATTTAGGTTTTCATTTATGTTTATTTTTTAGTTTAGTTTTATTTTTATTCTATTTTTAGGTTTATGTTTTATTTTTTATTTTTAGGTTTAGGTTTTGGTTTAGGTTTGGGGTTTAGGGTTTAAGTTTAGGGTTAATTTTAGGGTTCAGGGCTAGGGTTAGGGTTTTTTTTTATTTTTATTAATTATTTATTTTTTTACTTTTTTAAATTAAGTATACTCATAGGCTTAGGTTTATTTACTTTATTTTTTATTTATTTTAGTTTATTTTATTTTTTATTTTTATTTAGTTTAGTTTATTTATTTTGGGCTTATTTATTTTAGTTTAGCTTTTTTATTTCAATTTATTTTTTAGGTTCAGAGTTAAGTTTAGGTTTATTTTTATGTTTAGTTTTATTTTTTTTATTTTTTAGGTTTAAGTTTTATTTTATATTGTAAGATTAGGTTTATGTTTTTATTTTATTTTTTTAGGTCTAGGTTTTAGGTTTTTATTTTTGGTTTAACTTTAGGTTATAATTTCTAGTTTAAGTTAGGTTTATTTTAGTTTATTTTATTATATTTAATTTAGGTTTAGGTTTAGGTTTTATTTTAGTTTATTTTAGTTTAGGTGTATGTTTATTTTATTTTTTTAGGTTTAGGTTTTTTTAGTTTATGGTTTAGGTTTTATTTTTTATTTTTTCTTTGATTTTTTTTTTTATCTATATTTTTATCTTTAGGTTTTATTTAGTTTTTATTTTATTTTATTTTATTTATGTTTTTTATTAGGGCTAGTTTAGGTTTTAGGGTTTAAAGTTTAGGGTTTATGGTTTTTAGGGTTTAAGTTTTAAGGTTAGTTTAGGGTTTAGGGTTTAGGGTTGGGGTTTGGAGTTTAGGGTTTAGGGTTTAAGGTTGTAGGTTTTAGGCTTTTCGGTTTAGGGTTTAGGGTTTAGGGTTTTAGGGCATAATATCGAGGTTTAGTGTTTAGGGTTTAGGGTTTAGGGTTTTAGGGTTTAGGGTTAGGGATTTCTTTATTTATTATTTTTTTTATTTTTTTTAAAGTAAGTAAACTAGTAGGTTTCTGTTTATTTAGTTTATTTATTTGTTTATTTTAGTTTAGTTTATTTTTTTACTTTAGTTTATTTGTTTTTTTATTAAGTTTAATTTATTTATTTTAGTTTTGGTTTTTTATTTTAGTTTATTATTTAGGTTTAGATTTATTTTTTAGTTTAGTATTATTTTTATTTTATTTTTTAGAATTAGGATTTATTTTTTATTTTTAGTTTTAGGTTTAGGCTTTTATTTTATTTTATTTGTTTAGGTTTTAGGTTTTTATTTTAGGCTTATTTTTAGGTTTTATATTTTTGTTTAGTTTTAAATTTATTTTTAGTTTAATTTATTTTATTTTGTTTAGGTTTAGGTTTAGTTTATTTTAGGTTTCGATTTAGGCTCTATATATTTTAGTTTAGTTTATTTTAGTTAAGGTTTAGTTTTATTTAATTATCTTTTTTAGCGTTAGTTTTTTGTAGTTAAGGGTTTAGCTTTTATTTAATATTTAATTTAGGTTTATGTTTTTGTTTAGTTTTTATTTTATTTTATTTTTATTTTAGGTATAATTTTAAATTTGCTTAGGTTTTTTATTTTTTTAGTTTAGTTTAAGATTTTATTTATTTTATTTTAGCTTAGTTTTTTTTTCTTTTTGGGTTTAGGTTTAGGTTTTAGTTTATGTTTTTATTTTATTTTATTTTGTTATGTTATTTTCATTTAGTCTTTTTTATTTATTTTATTTTTAGGTTTTATTAAGTTTAGGTTTAGGTTTTTAGCTTTTTAAGGTTTAGAATTTAGGCTTAGTTTAGGGTTTAGGGTTTAGGGTTTTGGGTGTGGGGTTTGGGGTTTAAGGTTTAGGGTTTAGGGTTTAGGTTTTAGGGTTTTAGGGTTTAGGGTTTAGGGTTTAGGTTTTAGGGTTTAGGTTTAGTTTTAGGTTTAGGCTTTTATTTTATTTTATTTGTTTAGGTTTTAGGTTTTTATTTTAGGCTTATTTTTATGTTTTATATTTTAGTTTAGGTTTAGGTTTATTTTATTTTATTTTGTTTAGGTTTAGGTTTAGTTTATTTTAGGTTTTGATTTAGGCTTTATTTATTTTAGTTTAGTTTATTTTAGTTTAGGTTAAGTTTTATTTAATTATCTTTTTTTGGGTTAGGTTCTTTTTTTAGTTAAGGGTTTAGGTTTTATTTCATATTTATTTTAGGTTTAGGTTTTTATTTAGTTTTTATTTTATTTTATTTTTATTTTAGGTATAATTTTAATTTTGTTTAGGTTTTTTACTGTTTTAGTTTAGTTTAAGATTTTATTTATTTTATTTTAGTGTAGTTTTATCTTTTTGGGTTTAGGTTTAGGTTTTAGTTTATGTTTTTTTTTATTTTATTTTGTTATGTTATTTTCATTTAGGTTATTTTATTTATTTTATTTTCAGGTTTTATTTAGTTTATGTTTAGGTTTTAGCTTTTTAGGGTTTAGGGTTTAGGGTTTTGGGTGTGGGGTTTGGGGTTTAGGGTTTAGGGTTTAAGGTTTAGGGTTTAGGGTATATGGTTTTAAGGTTTAGGGTTTAGGGTTTAGTGCTTAGCGTTTAAGGTTTTAGGTTTTATGGTTTATGGTTTAGTATTGTAGGTTTATGGTTTAGAGTTTAGGGTTTAGGGTTAGTTTTAGGGTTTTGGGTTAGTTTAGGGTTTAGGGTATGGTGAGCCTTGAAGATTGTGATTTATAAAAGTAAAACATACTTCTAAATAAAAATCTACTAGGTAGAATTAGAGAGCACAAAAGTTTGTGATTAGAACAACTTATTACATGGTTGAAATGAAATTATTGTTAAAAATATACTTTTCTTTATCCTATAAAGATCAATTGTTTAGAGTTTTGCTTGCTAAAGCAAAAAACCAAAATTATAAATTAGTACATGAATAAATTTGAAGTATTCTTATTGTCTTGTAAAATTAGGTAATAATTATGCTAATGTCTTTTAGGCTTAGATCGACTTGAGCCCTAAACTTAGAAGAGACACTACATAAAATTAATTTCCTTCTGGCTTTTTAACAAAGTTTAGATTTCAAATAACATCAAAAATTCTTGCACCTAAATGAATGTCATCAAATGTAGGAATTATTCATTCCACTAATAAATCAAATTCAGATGAGTACATCTAAATGAAGTAACACTACTACCAATAAAAGAAAAGTAGAAACGATGATAGATACTATGTTGGGATACAAAATCACTCTAAAATCATATTTTAGATGTTAGCAAGAAATCTGTGAGGGTCTTAAATCTTTCATAACATTATGCCACCTATTTCTAAGCATTGACTTAGGAGTTTTACTTGTGTTTTCTTACTTTTGAGTCTCAAAGTTGGAGATCTATAGTTTTCAAAATCCTTGTGCAAAGATATTGAGTTTGAATTATTCTAGTTACCCACTACTTATCAAGAGATTTTGTCAGATATAATAACTATTGTAAAAATCTCATTTAGTAATACTTTGCATCAAGTCTCTTTAATTTGCAAACATCTCGAGCATAGTATCAAAGCATTGAAATCCTACTAAAGAGAGCTTTTTAAAGCACATATTTAGCTCCTCAACATATATGCTAAATTCAAAGAGTTGTTGTTGAGAACACAACATCAATTAGAAAGGAGTTCTATTATTAGATAGGTTATCTCAGCTATAGAAGAGGATTGCTCATAGATCATTACTTAAGAGTTTGAACTTAAGAAGATTCTTTCTTCATTTGTCCATGAACAGGAAGCTACTCTTTTGCATCTCTATGAAACTTGAGAGAGGCAGTCTACCATGGCATATAAAGGTCATACAATTTTAATCTATATTAGAGAAAATTAGGTTAATCATTTGTAGCAGAAATCTCTATTATTTTATTTAAATTTAAGTTTTTAGGTTTTTAGGGTTTAGGGATTAGGGTTGTAGGTTTAGGGTTGTAAGTTTTATGATTTAGGGTTAAGGATTTAAGGTTTTAGGGTTTAGGGTTTTAGGGTTTAAGGTTTAGGGTTAGGTTTAAGGTTTAGGGTTTAGGTTTAGCTGAGAGTTTAGGTAAGTTTATGCTTTAGGGTTTAGGATTTAGGTTTAGGTTTGTTTATAGTTTAGGTTTAGGTTTAAAACTTAGTTTTAGTTTAGGTTTAAAGTTAGGGTTAGTAGGTTTAGTTTAAGGTTTTAGGTTTAAAGATTAGGTTAAACAGGTTTTGGTTTAGGTTTAATATAGTTTAGGGTTTAGGGTATGTTTAGGGTTTGAGTTTATAGTTTAGGTTTAATTCAGTTGTTTAGGTTTAAGTTTAGGTTTAAGTTTTAAGTATTTAGTGTTAGTTTAGTATAGGTTTAACTTTAGCGTTTCTTAGTTTAGTTAAAATTTAGTTCTGGTTTAGGTTTAGGGTTTTTTAGGGTTTAGGATTTAGGGTTTAAGGTTTAGGGTTTAGGGTTGAAGGTTTAGGGTTTAGGGTTTCAGGTTTAGGTTTTTGGATTTTAGGATTTACGATTTAGGGTTTATGGTTTAGGGTTTTTTTTTTAAATTAAGGGAACCAATAGGTTTATGTTTATTTAGTTTATTTTTTATTTATTTTACTATATTTTAATTTTTCTCTTTATTTAGGTTTATTTTTTCTTTTTATTTATTTTAGTTTATTTATTTTAAGTTTATTTATTTTAGTTTAGGTTTTTTTATTTTATTTTAGTTTTTAAAATTAGGTTTAGGTTTCTGTTTACTTTTCAATTTAGTTTTATTTTAGTTTTATTTTTTAGATATAGGTTTTATTTTTTATTTTTAAGTTTAGGTTTAGTTTTTTATTTTATTTTTTTAGGTTTATGTTTTTTATAGTTTATTTATTTAATTTGGTTTAGGTTTAGGTTTAGGTTTAGTTTATTTTAGGTTTAGGTTTAGGTTTTATTTATTTTAGTTTATTTCATTTTAATTTACATTTTGGTTTAGGTTTAATTTATTTTTTTTAGGTTTAGTTATTTTTGTAGTTTAGGGTTTAGGTTTTTATTTTATTTAGATTTTGGTTTTATTATTTATTTTATTCTTAGGTTTTATTTAGTTTATATTTAGATTTTTAGGTTTTTAGTGTTTAGGGTTTAGGGTTTAGGGTTTTTTAGGGTTTAGGGTTGTAAGTTTAGGGTTTAAGGTTAGTTTTATGTTTTAGGGTTTAGGATTTACAGTTTAGGGTTTAGAGTTTAGGTTTTTTTAAAAACAAAATTAAGTAAACCAGTATATTTAGGTTTTTTTAGTTTATTTAATTAATTTTTAATTTATTTTAGATTATTTAATTTATTATTTAGGTTTATTTAGTTTAGGTTTATTTAGTTTAGGTTTTTTATTTCAGATTATTTTTTAGGTTTAGGTTTTCATTTATGTTTATTTTTTAGTTTAGTTTTTTTATTATTTTATTTTTAGGTTTATGTTTTATTTTTTATTTTTAGGTTTAGGTTTTGGGTTAGGTTTGGGGTTTTTGTTTAAGTTTAGGGTTAGTTTTAGGGTTTAGGGCTTAGGGTTAGGCTTTTTTTATTTGTTTTTATTATTTATTATTTATTTTTACTTTTTAAATAAAGTATACTCGTAGGTTTAGGTTTATTTAGTTTATTTTTTATTTATTTTAGTTTATTTTATTTTTTAATTTTATTTATTTTAGGCTTATTTATTTTAGTTTAGGTTTTTTATTTTAGTTTATTTTTTAGGTTCAAGGTTAGGTTTAGGTTTATTTTTATTTTTAGTTTTATTTTTTTTATTTTTTAGGTTTAAGTTTTATTTTATATTTGTAAGATTAGGTTTAGGTTTTTATTTTATTTTTTTAGGTCTAAGTTTTTGGTTTTTATTTTTGGTTTAATTTTAGGTTATAATTTCTAGTTTAAGTTAGGTTTATTTTTAGTTTATTTTATTATATTTTATTTAGGTTTAGGTTTAGGTTTTATTTTAGTTTATTTTAGTTTAGGTTTATGTCTACTTTATTTTTTTTAGGTTTAGGTTTTTTTAGTTTATGGTTTCGATTTTATTTTTTATTTTTTCTTTGATTTTATTTTTAAGTATATTTTTATCTTTAGGTTTCTATTTAGTTTTTATTTTATTTTATTTTATTTAGGTTTTTTTATTTTTTTTTTCAAGGCTAGTTTAGGTTTTAGGGTTTAAAGTTTAGGGTTTATGGCTTTTAGGGTTTAAAGTTTAAGGTTAGTTTAGGTTTGGGTGGAGTAGGGTTTAGGGTTTAGGTTATAGGGGGTTTTGGTTTATTTATGGTTTAGGGTTTAGTGAGCAAGTTTTAGGTTTAGGTTTAGGGTTAGGTTTTTTTATTTATTAAAAGTAAGTAAACTAGTAGGTTTAAGTTTATTTAGTTTATTTATTTATTTATTTTAGTATAGTTTATTTCTTACTTTGGTTTTTTTTTGTATTTTTATTATGTTTAATTTATTTATTTTAATTTTGGTGTTTTATTTTAGTTTATTATTTATGGTTAAGTTTAGGTTTAGATTTATTATTTAGTTTAGTATTATTTTATTTTATTTTTTATGTTTAAGATTTATTTTTTATTTTTAGTTTTAGGTTTAGGCTTTTATTTTATTTTATTTGTTTAGGTTTTAGGTTTTTATTTTAGGCTTATTTTTAGGTTTTATATTTTAGTTTAGGTTTAGGTTTATTTTTAGTTTATTTTATTTAATTTTGTTTAGGTTTAGGTTTAATTTATTTTAGGTTTAGATTTAGGCTCTATTTAATTTAGTTTAGCTTTAGTTTTATTTAATTATCTTTTTTAGGGTTAGGTTTTTTTTAGTTAAGGGTTTAGGTTTTATTTCATATTTATTTTAGGTTTAGGTTTTTGTTTAGTTTTTATTTTATTTTATTTTTATTTTAGGTATAATTTTAATTTTATTTAGGTTTTTTATTTTTTTAGTTTAGTTTAAGATTTTATTTATTTTATTTTAGTTTAGTTTTTTTCTTTTTCAGTTTAGGTTTAGGTTTTAGTTTATGTTTTTATTTTATTTTATTTTGTTTTGTTATTTTCATTTAGGTTTTTTTATTTATTTTATTTTCAAGTTTTATTTAGTTTAGTTTTTATTTTTAGAATTAGTTTTTGGGTGTTTAGGGTTTAGGGTTTTGGGTGTGGGGTTTGGGGTTTAGGGTTTAGGGTTTAGGGTTTAGGTTTTAGGTTTTTTGGCTTTTAAGGTTTTGAGTTTATGATTGAGGTTTTAGGATTAATGTTCAAGTATTAGTTTAGGGTTTAAGGTTTTTTACTTTTATTTTTATTTTTATTTTGAATAGAGAAAAAATTCAGATTCAATATTTCTTCTTTTCCATTTTATCAACCAAGTAACACACCAAGTTTTCTAAGACACAAGTGATGACATACATCAAAAATGAGCACGTATAGAGGAAATTAAAAACCCTAGATAGTTATAACTATCTCTATGGTAAAGACACAGTTCCATAAGCAGCAAATCGGACCGACCATTCTTCAGTTTCTCTAGTTCCCAACAAAACCACCCTGGACTCTCAAGTAGTGGGATCCATCATCATATCCCCATTTCTTCCTCCGCCACCACCATGGTTATAACCTCCATTGCTCCTCCCGCCTCCATAACCACCACTGCTCCGACCACCACCACCATATCTACCAGTACCTTCAAATCCCCAACCACCACTATGACAACCATTTACCTTAGTCCACCGTTAGATCTAGTTTGATGGTAATGTTCCTTCCCTTAAGGTTCTACCCATTCTTAGGGTTTCGAATTAGGTTTAGGTTTATTAGGTTTTAGGGTTTAGGTTTATTTTTAAATTTATTTAGTTACTTTACAATTAGGTTTAGGGTTTATAGTTTAAGGTTAGGTTTTTAGTTTACGGTTTATGGTTTAGGGTTTCACGGTTTATCCTTTCAGGGTTTAAGGTTTAAGGTTTAAGGTTTAGGGTTTATGGTTTTTTTTTTTAAATTAAATAAATCAATAGGTTTTTATTTATTTAGTATATTTGTTTATTTTTTATTTATTTATTTTTTACTTTATTTTTTATTTTTATTTAAGTTTATTTTTTATTTTTTATTTAGTTTAGTTTATTTATTTTAAGTTTTTTTATTTTAGTTTATGTTTAGGTTTAGGTTTATTTTTTAGTTGAGTTTTATTTTTATTTTATTTTTTAGGATTAAGTTTTAATTTTTATTTTTAGGTTTAAGTTTAGGTTTTTATTTTATTTTTTTAGGTTTAGGTTCTAAGTTTTTATTTTAGGTTTATTTTGAGGGATTATTTTTTAGTTTAGGTTTAGGTTTATTTTTAGTTTATTTTATTTTATTTAGTTTAGGTTTTGGTTTTGGTTTAGTTTATTTTAGGTTTAGGTTTAGGTTTTATTTATTTTAGTTTAGGTTTATATTTATTTTATTTTTATTTTAAGTCTAGGTTTTTTTAATTTAGGGTTTAGGTTTTATTTTTTATTTATTTTTAGTTAGATTTTTTAGGTTTACTTTTTTATTTAGGTTTTATTTTATTTTATTTTATTTTTATTTTATGTTTAGTTTCTAATTTATTTAGGTTTTTTATTCTTAAGTTTATTTTATTTTATTTAGTTTAGTTTAGGTTTTTTTTTTAATTTTAGTTTTATTTTTTATTATATTTTATTTTAGTTTTATGTTTAGGTTTAAGTTTAAGTTTTTATTTTATTTTATTATTTTATTTTTTTTAGGTTTAGCTTTTTTTTTTTAATTTTATTTTTTAGGTTTAATTTAGTTTAGGTTTAGGTATTTAGGTTTTTTGAATTTAGGGATTAGGGTTTTAGTTTTAGGGTTTAGGATTAAGGATTTAGGGTGGCCTGAGAGGGCAGGAGGTTTGGGTTTAGGGTTTAGGCCCAGGCCCAGGGTTATTTTATTTGGGGTGTGGAGGATTTTAAGGTTTAGTTATTTTATGGAGGATAGGAAGCCCAGGGTTAATATGGAGGGTTTAGGGTTTAGGGTGGAGGCCCAGGATCAGTTTAGTTAGGTCAGTGGTTATGGAGGTGGTGGTTTAGAGGTCAGAGGTTTATGGAGGGTTTAAGGTTTTAGGTTTAGGATTTTAGGGTTTTAGGTTTTTTATTATTTTATTATTTATTTTTTATTTTATTTTTAATTTTTTAATTTTAAATTTTAATTTTATTTTATTTTTGGTTAAGGTTTTAGGGTTTAGGGTTTAAGGTTTAGGGTTTAGGGTTTAGGGTTTTAGGATTTATGGTTTAGGGTTTAGGGTTGTAGGTTTATGGTTTAGAGTTTAAGGTTTAGGGTTAGTTTTTTGGTTTAGGGTTTATGTTAGTTTAGGGTTTAGGGTTTGCTGAGCCTTCAATATTGGGATTTATAAAACTAAAACATAGTACTAAACAAAAATCTATTAGATAGAATTAAAGAGCCTGAAAGATTAGGATTAGAACAAGTTATTACATGGTTGAAATGAAATTATTGTAAAAAAATACTTATCTTTATCTTACTAATATCAATTGCTTAGAGTTTTAGTTGCTAACGCAAAACAACCAAAATTATAAATGAGTACATAAACAAATTTGATGTTTGTCTTCTAAAATTAGGGAAAGATTAAGCTAATGTTGTTTAGGTTTAGATCGACTTGAGCCCTAAACTTTAAAGAGACACTACATAAAATTAATTTGCATGTGGCTTTTCATCAAACTTTAGATTTCAAATAACATAAAAAATTCTTACACTTAAAATAATGTCAAATGTATGAATTATTCTTTCCCCCATTAAATCAAATTCAAATGAATACATCTAAATGAGGTAACACTGCTTCTAATAAAAGAAAAATAGAAAAGATGATAGATACTATGTCGGGATCCAAAATCTCTTTTAAATCATATTTTAGATGTTAGCAAAAAATCTGTGAGTGTCATAAATCTCTCACAATGCTATGCCGCCTCTTTCTATGCATTGATTTAGGAGTTGTACTTGAGCTTTCTTGCTTTTGTTTTTATGCAAATTATTTGTTACATTATGTTGCTGCGTGTAGTCTTAAAGTAAGAGAGCTATAGTTTTGGAAAGCTATATGCAGAGATATTGAGTTTGAATTATTCTAGTTATGCACTATTTATTAAGAGATTTTGTCAGATACAATCACTAGTGTAAAAATCTCATTCAGCAATACTTTGCATCAAGTCTCCCTAATTTACCAACATCTCAAGCACAGTCTCAAAGCATTGAAATCCTACTAAAGAGAGCTTTTTAAAGCACATATTTAGCTCCTCAACATATCTGCTAAATTGAAAGAGCTGCAGTTGAGAAGATAATATCAATTAGAGATGAGTTCTATTATTAGATAGGCTATCTCAGATATAGAAGAGGATTGCTCACAAATGGACACTTAGGTGTCTGAACTTAAGTAGATTCATTCTTCATTTGTCCGTGAATAGAAAGCTACCCTTTAGCATCTTTATGAAACTTGAGACAGGCATTTCACTATGGCATATAAAGCCCATAAAATTTTTATCTATATTAGAGAAATTCAGGCAAAAAAATTTAGTTGAAATCTCTTTTATTTTGCTTAGGTTTAGGTTTTTAGGGTTTAGGGTTTAGGGTTTTGGGTTTAGGGTTTAGGGTTGTAGGTTTTACAGTTTAGGGTTTATGGTTTAGGGTTTTAGGATTAAGAGTTTAGGTTTAAGGTTTATGATTTTAGGGTGTAGGGTTTAGGGTTTAGGGTTCAGGATTTAGGGATTAGGGTAAAGATTTTTTTATTATTTTTATTATTTTATTTTTTTAAATTAAGTAAATTAATAGGTTTCGATTTATTTTGTTTATTTTTTCCAATTTTTATTTAGGTTTATTTTATATTTAGTTTAGTTTATTTATTTTATGTTTATTTATTTTAGTTTATGTTTTTTATTTTAGTTTACTTTTTAGGTTTAAGTTTGGTTTCAGATTTATTTTTTAGTTTCGTTTTATTTTTATTTTATTTTTTAGGTTTATGATAGGTTTAGTTTTAGGTTTATTTTTTAGTTTAGTTTTATTTTTATTTTAATTTTATTTTTTAGGTTTAGGTTTTATTTTTTATTTTTAGGTTTAGGTTTAGGTTTCTATTTTATTTTTCTTACATTTAGGTTTTAGGTTTTTATTTTAGGTTTATTTTTAGATTTTATTTTTTAGTTTAGGTTTAGGTTTAATCTAATTTTATTTTATTTTATTTAATTTAGGTTTAGATTTATGTTTAGTTTATTTTAGGTTTAGGTTTATGTTTTATTTATTTTATTTTAGTTTATTTAAGTTTAGGTTTAGTTTTATTTTATTTTTATTTTAGGTTTACATTTTTTTAGTTTAGGGTTTAGGTATTATTTTTTAATTATTTTTAGGTTAATTTTTTAGGTTTAGGTTTAGGTTTATGTTTTAGTTTATGTTTGTATTTTATTTTATTTTTTTTATTTTATTTTTGTTTAGGTTTTTTTAATTATTTTATTTTTAGGTTTTATTTAGTTTAGGTTTAGGTTTTTAGCTCTTTAGGGTTTAGGGTTTATAGCTTAGGGTTAGTTTAGGGTTTAGGGTTTAAGGTTTAGGGTTTAGGGTTTAGGGTTTGGGGTTTGGGGTTTAGGGTTTATGGTTTAGGGTTCATGTTTGTGGGTTTAGGATTTAAGTTTTAGGGTTTAGGGTTTGGGTTTTAGGCTTTTAGGGTTTAGGGTTTAGTGTTTAGGGCTTAGGGTTTAGGGTTTTTAGGGTTTAAGGGTGAAGGTTTAGGCTTTAGGGTTAAGGTTTTAGGTTTAGGGTTTAGGTTTTAGTTTAGGGCTTAGGGTTTTTATTTTTTTAATAGAGAACAAATTCATATTCAACATTTCTTCTTTTTGATTTCATCAACCAAGTAACACACCAACTTCTCTATGACACAAGCGATGACATAGATAAAAATTGAGCACGCATAGGGAAAATCAAAAACCTTAGATAACTACAACCATCTCTACTATAAAGGCATAGTTCCTAAGTAGCATATCAGATCGATCATTCTTTAGGGTTAGATTTAGATTATTTTAGGTTTTATTTATTTTAGTTTTGTTTATTTTGGTTTAGGTTTAAGTTTATTTTATTTTCTTTATTTTACTTTTATTTTAAGTTTAAGTTTCTTATTTTAGTTTAGGGTTTAGGTTTTAATTATTTATTTATTTTTAAGTTTTATTCTTATATTTCTTTTTTAGGTTTAGGTTTTTATTTAGTTTCTATTTTGTTTTATTTTTATTTTATGTTTAGGTTTTTATTTTTATGTTTATTTTGGTTTTAGTTTAGGTTTTTATTTTATTATATTTAGGTTTATATTTTTTTATATATTTTATTTTTAGGTTTTGCTTAGTTTAGGTTTATGTTTTTAGGTTTTTAGGGTTTAGGGTTTAGGGTTTAGGATTTAGGGTATGGGGTTTAAAGCTTAGGTTTAGGGTTGTAAGTTTTAGGGCTTATGGTTGAGGGTTTGGGGTTTAGGGTTTAAGTTTTAGGGTTTTAGGGTTTATGGTTGTACATTTAGGGTTGTAGGTTTTGGATTTGTTTTAGGATTTAGGGTTACGATTTTTTATTTTGTTTTTTTATTTAGGGTTTATGGTTTAGGGTTTAAGGTTTGCGGTTTGTTTAGGGTTTAGGGTTTAGGTTTAGGTTTAGTTTTAGGGTTTAGGGTTTACGGTTTAGGGTTTATGGTTCAGGTTTTTTTAAAAAAAATTAAAAAAATTGATAGGTTGAGGTTTATTTTTATTATTTTAGTTTATTTTATTTTTTATTTTTATTTAGGTATATTTTTATCTTTATTTAGTTTTGGTTATTTATTTTAGGTTTATTTATTTTAGTTTATATTCTTTATTTTAGTTTATTTTTTAGGTTTAGGTTTAGGTTTATTTTTATTTGTTTAGTTTAGTTATATTTTTATTATATTTTTTAGGCTTAGGTTTTTTTTTATTTTTAGGTTTAGGTTTAGGTTTTTATTTTATTTTTTAGGTTTAGGTTTTAAGTTTTTATTTTAGGCTTATTTTTGGGTTTTATTATTTAGTTTAGGTTTTATTTTTATATGTAGTTTTTTTATTTTATATAGTTTAGGGTTTTGGCTTAGTTTATTTTAGGTTTAGGTTTTATTTATTTTAGTTTAGTTTATTTTAATGTACGGTTAGGTTTATTTTTTTTTATTTAGGTTTAGGTAATTTTTTTTATTTTATGGTTTAGGTTTTATTTTTTATTTATTTTTAGGTTTTCTTTTTATGTTTTTTTAGTTTTATTTTATTCAGGTTTTTTATTTTTATGTTTCTTTTATTTTTTTAGTCTGGTTTAGGATTTTATTAATTTTAATTTAGTTTAGTTTTTATTTTTTATATTATTTTATTTTTAGGTTTAGGTTTAGGTTTTAGTTTAGGTTTCTATTTTATTTTATTTAGGTTTAGGTTTTTTTATTTATCTACTTTTTTAGGTTTTATTTATTTTAAGATTTAGTTTTTAGGTTTTTAGGGTTTAGGGTTTAGGTTTAGGCTTTTGGGGATTAGGGTTTAGGGTTTAGGGTTGTAGGTTTTAGGGTTTGGGGTTTAGGTTTAGGGTTTAGGGTTTAGGGTTTAGTGTTTTAAGGTTTAGGGTGTAGGGTTTAGGGTTTAAGCTTTAGGGTTTAGAGTTTTAGGGTTTAGGGTTTAAGATTTAGGTTTGTAGGTTTCGGGTTTAGGTTTTAGGGTTTAGGGTTAGTTTTAGTGTCTAGGGTTTTGGGTTAGGTTTCTTTTTTATTTTTTATTTTTTATTTTTTAAATTAAGTAAACTCATAAGTTTAGTTTTATTTAGTTTATTTTTTATTTATTTTACTTTATTTTATTTTTTTATTTTTATTTAAGTATATTTCTTATTTTTATTTTTATTTATGTTTTTATTTAGTTTTTATTTTATTTTATTTTAGGTTTATTTTATTTTTATTTTAGGTTTAGTTCTTATTTTATTTAGGTTTGTTATTTTTTAGTTTAGTTTAGGTTATTATTTATTTTATTTTATTTTAGTTTTATTTTATTTTATTTTCATTTTAGTTTTTGATTTAGGTTTAGGGTTAGGATTTGGTTTTAGTTTGTGTTCTTATTTGATTTGATTTGATTTTATTTGTATTATTTTGGTTTAGGTACTTATATTTATTTTATTTTTAGGTTTTATTTATTTTAGGATTAGGTTTTTAGCTTTCTAGGGTTTAGAGTCTAGGGTTAGTTTAGGGTTTAGGGTTTAGGGCTGTAGGTTCAGGGTTTAGTATTTAGGATTTAGGGTTTAGGGTTTAGGATTTTTTTAAAATAATTAAGAAAACAAGTAGGTTTAGGTTTAGGGTTATTTTTATTTATTTATGGTTTTTTCTTTATTTTTATTTAGTTAATTTTATTTATTTTAGTTTTTTTATTTTAATTTATTTTTTAAGTTTAGGATTTGGTTTATGTTTAACACTACCATTGTCAGTCCCAAGTCCGGATGTGGAAAGTGGAGGGTTGCGTTAGGAAGTCGACAACCAGCATAAAACTTGTCGAAATAATCATGACATGAATCCCTTAAATCATTGTGTTAATGCTAGTGTGTCCCCTGGAAGCGACGTGCTGTATGACTTCAATACAGTGAAAAATGTGCTAGAAAGCGCATGGTGGGTGTAGTGTTAAATAAGCAAGGGTTCCCACATTATGGACGGATGCGCAAGAAGTTAGTCCATGAAACTAGAATTAGGTTAGGATCTTGGAATATAGGTACTCTTACAGGTAAATTAATGGAATTAATAGATATTATGGTTCATAGAAAGATAAATATTTTGTGTTCAAGAAACTAAATGGGTTAAAGAGAAGGCAAAGGAGATTGATAGTTTAGGTTTTAAACTTTGGTAGTCATGTAAAAGTCGAACTAGAAATGGTGTAGGTGTGATTATAGATAAATGTTTGAAGGATAATGTTATAAATATTAATAGATTTGGAGATAGAATTATAGCTTTAAAGATTATTGTTGATACTAAGATTATCAATGTTATAAGTGTATATGCTCCTCAAGTAGGTTTGGAGGTAAGCGCAAAAGAAAATTTTTTGGAATGAATTAGAGGGATTAATACAAAAGATACCTCTTGAAGAAAAAGTATTTATTGGAGGAGATTTAAATGGACATGTTGGTAGAGTGGTAGAATATTTTAAAAGTATTCATGGTGGTTATGGATTTGCAGTGACTAATGAAGGTAGGACTATATTAGATTTTGCTTTAGCTGATGATTTTATAGTTGCTAACACTTTATTTAAGAAAAGAGATGAACATATTATTACTTATAAAAATTGATCTAGTAAAACACAGATTGATTATTTTCTAATAAGAAAAATAGATCATTTAGATTGTAAAAATTGTAAGGTCATTCCAAGTAAAAATCTAAGTACCCAACATCGATTGTTGTTTTAGATTTTAAGATGAAAGGTTGTAAGAGAAAAAATAAACCAAATTATTATCCTAGAATTTGATGGAGACACTAAAAGAACACAAATAAAAATATTTTTAAGAGCAAGCTACAAGAGATTAGAATTTGGGATGTTCATGAGGAAGCTAACATTATGTGGGAAAAAATAGCAAGTGAAATTAAGCAAGTTGCTAAAGATGTGCTTGGAGAATCAAAAGAAAAAGCTTCTTTTAATATGAATAGTTGTTGGTGGAGTCAGAATGTGCAAGAATAGATAAAAAAAATAAGAAGTATTGTTATAAAACTTGATTTAGATGCAAAAACTCAGAGAATTGGGAAAGATATAAAGTGGCATGTAGAGAATCTAAGAAAGTAGTATATGATGCAAAAATTTTAGCTTTTGGTGGTTTATACAATAGATTAGATATGAAAGAAGGTGAAAGATGTATGTATAAGTTAGCCAACCAAAGAGATAGGAGAAGTAAAGACATTGTTCAAGTGAGGTGTATTAACGATGAAATTAAAAAAATACTTTTTTTAGAAAATGATATTGAAAATAGGTGGATGAGGTATTTTGATAAACTTTTCAATGAAGGATCTGAAAGTACCATTGATTTTAGCAATCTTAATACCCTAAACAAAAATAGAGAATTTCATTTTTATTATCGTATTAGTAAATCTGAAGTTACTGAAGCTCTAAAAAAAATTAAATGTGAAAATAGAGAATATTCCAATAGAAGTGTGGAAATGTTTAGGAGATCAAGGAATTTTTTGGCTTACAAATCTTTTTAATGCCATTTTAAAGACTATAAAGATGCCAGATGAGTGGAGAAAGAGTTTGTTGGTTCCTATATTTAAGAATAAAGGTGATGCACAAGAGTGTGTAAATTATAGAGAAATTAAGTTAATGTGCCATACATTAAAATTATGGGAGAGAGTAATTGGGCATAGGTTATAATGTGATACAAAAGTTTCTCACAATCAGTTTGGTTTCATGCCAAGTATATCTACTATGGATGTTATACATTTCTTAAGGGGTTTAATGGAGAAGCATAGAGAAAGTAAGAAGGATCTACATATGATATTTATTGATTTAGAGAAATCTTATGATAAAGTTTTAAGAGATGTTCTTTGGAGAGTGGTAGAACAGAAAGGAGTTTATATTGGTTATATTCAAGTCGTTAAGGATATGTATACTAGAGCTGTTACTTGTGTCCAAACATAAGGAGGATTGACAAAATATTTTCCTATTTTAGTTGGATTACAACAAGGATCAGCTTTAAGCCCTTATCTTTTTACTTTAGTTATGGATGTTCTTACTAGGCATTTATAAGATGATGTACCTTGGTGTATGCTTTTTGCTGATGACATTCTTCTTGTTGATAAGACTAGAGAGGGAGTCTAATAGAAACTTGAATTATGGAGGTCAACTCTAGAATCTAAAGGTTTTTCTTTAAGTAGATCTAAAACTGAATATACGGAGTGAAATTTTAGTTGTAGAAGTTCTAGTGATATTGTTGTGACATTAGGTGAACAAGTCATTAATAAGAGTGAGCGTTTCAGATATTTAGGTGATATTTTTCAAAATGATGGTGAAATAGATGGAGATGTTATTAGTAGAATTCAAGTTGGATGGTTGAAGTGGAGGAATGCATCTGGCCTATTATGTGATAGAAAAGTTCCACTTAAACTTAAGGAAAATTTTATAAGATGGTGTTAAGTCACTTATGGTGCGAATGTTGGCCAATAAAAGAAGCATAAGACTAAGTTAAATTATTCGAGATGAGGATGCTTAGGATGAGTGGCTTTACTCTTAGAGATAGAATATAAAATGTGTATATTCAAGAAAAAGTTAGAGTAGCTCCAGTGGTATAAGATTAGGGAGAGTCGCCTTAGATTGTTTGGCCACATAAAGCGTCGACCATCCGATGACCCAATTAGGAGAGTAGATGCATTAGATTTGCCTTATGTTAAGAAAGGTAGAGGTAGACCTAAAAAGACTTGGTTATGATGTATAAAAAATTATCTTAGTATACTTGATTTAAATGAGAATTTCACACATAATAGAACATAATGGAGATGAAGGATTCATGTAGTCGACCCCACCTAGTGGGATTAAGGCTTCTTGTTGTTGTTGTTGTTATTGTAGGTTTGGGTTTATGTTTAATTTTCAGTTTAGTTTTATTTTTATTTTATTTTTTAGGTCTAGGTTTTATTTTTTATTTTTAGGTTTAGATTTAAGTTTTCATTTTATTTTTTTATGTTTAGATTTTAGGTTTTTATTTTGATTATTTTTAGGATTTATTTTTTAGTTTAGGTTTAGGTTTATTTTTAATTTATTTTATTTTATTTAGTTCAGGGTTGAGGTTTAGTTTATTTTATGTTAAGGTTTAGGTTTTATTTATTTTAGTTTAGCTTATTTTCATTTAGGTTTAGGCATATTTTATTTTGTTTATTTTAGGTTTTGGTTTTTTTAGTTTATTGTTTATGTTTTTTTTATTTACTTTTAGGTTTATTTTTTAAGTTTTGGTTTTTATTTAGAATTTTTTTATATTTAATTTTAGGTTTATAATATTTTTATTTTAGGTTTACTTTTTATTTTATTTAGATTTTTATTTTTTGCTTTATTTTAGTTTTTAGTTTAGTTTAGGTTTTTGTTTATTTTATTTTAGTTTAGTTTTTATTTTTTATTTTTTTATTTTTTTTAAAATTTAGGTTTAGGTACCAGTTTATGTTTAGGATTAGGTTTTAGTTTTTATTTTATTTTATTTAGGTTTAAGGTTTTTTTATTTTTTTTTATTTTTATGTTTTATTTAGTTTAGGTTTAGGTTTTTAAGTTTTTATGGTTTAGGGTTTAGGGTTTATAGTTTGGGGTTTATGGTTTCGGGTCTTAGGGGTTAGGGTTTAAGGATTAGGGTATAAGTTCAGTTACATGTGCTCATAGAGTTTATTTAGGTTCTGGTTTAGGGTTTAAATTTTAGGTTTAGGGTTTATGGTTTAGGGTTAGAGATTTTTAAATTTTTATTTATTTATTTTATTTAGGGTTTAGGATTAGTTTTAGTGTTTAGGGTTTAGTGTTTAGGGTTATGGATTCAGGGTTTAGGGTTTAGGGTTTAAGGCTTAGGGTTTAGGGTTTAGGGTTAGTTTAAGGTTTAGGGTTTCTTAAGGTATAATGTTTAGGGTTTAGGTTTTTTTTTTTAAATTAAGTAAACTGATAGGTTTACGTTAACTAAGTTTATATTATATTTTTATTTAGGTTTATTTTTTTATTTAGTTTAGTTGACATATTTTAAGTTTATTTATTTTAGTTTATGTTTTAGGTTTACGTATAGGTTTATGTTTATTTTTTAATTTAATTCTATTTTAATTTTATTTTTTATGTTTTATTTTTAGGTTTAGGTTTAGGTTTTTATTTTATTTTTTTGGGATTAGGTTTTAGGTTTTTATTTTAGGTTTTATTTTTTAGTTTAGGTTTAGGTTTATTTTAGTTTTTTTGTTTTATTTAGTTTAGGTTTTGGTTTAGGTTTAGTTTATTTTAGGTTTAGGTTTAGGTTTAGGTTTTATTTATTTTAGTTTAGGTTTATGTTTATTTTATTTTTATTTTAGGTTTAGGTTTTTTTAGTGTAGGGTTTAGGTTTTCTTTTCTATTTTTTTTTAGGTTTTATTATTAGGTTTATTGTTTAGGTTTAGGTTTTTATTTAGTTTATATTTTATTTTTTTCTAAGTTTATTTTAATTTTATTTTACATTTAGGTTTTATTTTCTTTAGATTTTTTATTTTATTTAGTTCATTTTTTTTGAGTTTACTTTTAGTTTTTATTTATTTTATTTTAGTTTAGTTTTTAATTTTTATTTATTTTATTTTAGTTTAGTTTTTATTATTTATTTTATTTTATTTTTAGGTTCAGGTTTACGTTTATGTTTAGGTTTAGGTTTTTATTTTATTTTATTTTATTTATGTTTAAGTTTCTTTATTTATTTTATTTTTAAGTTTTATTTTATTTAGGTTTAGGTTTTTAGGTTCTTAGGGTTTAGGGTTTAGGGTTTAGGGTTTAAGGTTTAGGTTTAGGTCTAGGGTTTGGGGTTTAGTGTTTAGGTTTTAGGGTTGTAGGTTTTAGGGCTAAGGATTTAGGGTTTAGGGATTGGGTTAAGGGTTTTAAGGTTTAGGGTTTTGGGTTTACGGTTTAGTGTTTAGGGTTTAAGTTGTAGGGTTTTAGGGTTTAGGGCTTAGGGTTTAGGGTTTAGTCTTTAGGGTTTAGGGTTTGTGGTTTAGGGTTTAGGGTTTAGGTTTAAGATTTAAGGTTAGTTTAGGGTTTAGGGTTTGGCATTTAGGGTTTATTGTTTATGATTTAGGGTTTAGGGTTTATGTTTTTGGGTTTAGGGTTTAGGGTTTAGGGTTTAGGGTTTTAGGGTTTAGGGTTTATGCTTTAGGGTTTAGGGTTTTTAGCATTTAGGATTTAGGGCTTAGGGTTTAGGGTTTAGGGTTTTAGTTTTAGGGTCTAAAGTTTAGGGTTTTTTAGTGTTTAGAGTTCAGGGTTTAGGGTCTTTTATTTAAATTAAGTAAACCTATAAGTTTAGGTTTATTTAGTTTATTTTATATTTTTAATTAGGTTTATTTTTTTATTTACCTTAGTTTATTTATTATTTTGTTTATTTATTTTAGTTTAGGTCTTTTATTTTAGTTTGTTTTTTAGGTTTAAGTTTACGTTTATTTTTATTTCTTAATTTTGTTTTATTTTTATTTTTATTTTATAGGTTTTTATTTTATTTTTTAAAATTTAGGTTTTATGTTTTTATTTTAGGTTTTATTTTTTTAGTTTAGGTTTAACATTATTTTTAGTTTGTATTATTTTATTAAGTTTAAGTTTAGGCTAGGTTTAGTTACTTTTAGTTTTAGGATTAGTCTTTATTTGTTTTAGTTTAGTTTATTATAGTTTAGGTTTAGGTATATTTTATTTTTATTTTATTAGGTTTTATTTTTAGTTTAGGGTTTAGGTTTTTTTTATTTTTAGGTTTTATTTTTAGGTTTATTATTTAGGTTTAGGTTTTATTTAGTTTATATATTTTTTTAGGTTTATTTTATTTTTATTTTACGTTTAGATTTTATTTTATTTAGGTTTTTTTCATTTTTAAGTTCATTTGATTTTTTAGTTTAGTTTAGCTTTTTATTTATTTTATTTTAGTTTAGATTTTATTTTTTATTTTATTTTATTTTTTGGCTTAGGTTTAGGTTTATGTTTAGGTTTAGGTTTTTTATATTTTTTAATTTTATTTAGGTTTAGGTTTCTTTATTTATTTTATTTTTAGGTTTTATTTAGTTTATGTTTAGGTTTTTAGGTTTTAGGGTTTAGGGTTTAACCTTTAGGGTTTTGAGTTTAGGGTTTAGGTTTAGGGTTTAGGGTTTAGTGTTTAGGGTTTAGGGTTGTAGGATTTAGGATTTAGGGTTTATGGTTTAGTGTTTTAGGGTTTAGGGTTTTGGGTTGTAGTGTTTTAGGGTTTATGGCTTAGGGTTTAGGGTTTAGGTTTTAGCCTTTATGGTTTAGGGCTTTGGATTTTGGGTTTACGGTTTAAGGTTTAGGGTTAATTTAGGGTTTAGGGTTTAGGATTTCGGGTTTGGGGTTTAGGGTTTAGGGTTTCAAGTTTAGGGTTTAGATTTTAGGATTTTAGGGTTTAGGGTTTAGGGTTTAGGGTTTGTGGTTTCTATTTTTATTTTTAACAGAGAACAAATTCAAAGTCAACCATTCTTCTTTTCGATTTCATAAACCAAGTAACACACCATGTTTTCTAAGCGATAAGCGATGACATTGAAAAAGGGAGCATGCATAGAGAAAATCAAAAACCCAAGTTAACTAGAAAATGTCTCAACTGTAAAGGCATAATTCCATAAGTAGTAGATCAGATCGGTTGTTCTTCAGTTTCTTCGGTTCCAATCAGAACCACCACGGCCTCCCGAGTAGCGGCATCCACCATCATATCCCCAATCTCTCCCTCCGCCACCACCATGGCTATAAGCTTCATCGTTCCTCCCACCTCCATAAGCACCACTGCTTTGACCACCTCCTCCATACCCACCAGCACCTCGAGATCCTCCACCACCACTACGATAACCTCCGCATCCACCTTCGCCTCCACCATCAGATCTAGACTGAGCTTGGTTGACGGAGATGTTCTTGTCGTAAAAGTTCTGCCCATTCTTAGTGTTTAGGTTTAGGTTTAGGTTTATTTTTTTAATTTATTTAGTTACTTTAGGTTTAGGTTTAGGGTTTAGGGTTTAGGGTTTATGCTTTTAGGGTTTAGGGTTTAGGGTTAGGGTTTAGGTTGTAGGGTTCATGGTTTTTTTGGGTTTTCGATTTAGTGCTTAGGGATAAGGGTTATAGGTTTAGCGTTTAGAGTTTAAGGTTCAGGGTTAAGGATTTAGGGTTTATGGTTTTTTTTTTTAAAATTAAGTAAACTGATAGGTTTTTGTTTATTTATTTTATTTAGTTTATTTTAAATTTAGTTTAGTTTATTCTATTTTTTATATTTATTTAAGTTTATATTTTTATTTTTATTTAATTTAGATTATTTATTTTAGATTAATTTATTTTAGTTTAGGTTTTTTATTTTAGTTTATTTTCTAGGTTTTGGTTTTGGTTTAGGTTTATTTTTTAGTTTTGTTTATTTTTATTTAATTTTTTAGGTTTAGGTTTAATTTTTTATGATTAGGTTTAGGTTTTGATTCTTATTTTATTTTTTTAGTTTTAAGTTTTAGGTTTTATTTTAGTTATTGTTAGGTTTTATTTTTTATTTTATGTCTTCATTTATTTTTAGTTTATTTTATTTCATTTAGTTTAGGTTTAGGTTTAAGTTTAGTTTATTTTAGGTTTATGTTTTGGTTGTATTTATTTTGGTTCAATTTTTTTTAGTTTAGATTTAGGTTTATTTTATTTTTATTTTAGGTTTAGGTTTTTTTTAAGTTTAGGGTTTAGTTTTTATTTTTTATTTATTTTTAGGTTTTATTTTTAGGTTTATTTTTTAGGTTTAGATTTTTCTTTAGTTTTTATTTTATAATATTTTATGTTTATTTTATTTTTATTTTAGGTTTAGTTTTTATTTTATTTAGGTTTTTAATATTTTAGTTTAGTTTAGATTTTTATTTATTTTGTTTTAGTTTAGTTTTTATTTTTTATTTTATTTTCATTTTTAGGTTTAGGTTTTGGTTAGGTTTAGGTTTAGGTTTTAGTTTTATTTTATTTTGGTTTAGCTTTTTTATGTTTTATTTAGTTTAGGTTTAGGTTTTTACTTTTTAGTGTTTAGGGTTTAATGTTTAGGGTTTAGTGTTTTAGGGTTTAGGGTTTAGGGTATTTAAGATTTATGATTGGGTTTAGGTTTTAGGTTTAGGGTTAAGGTTTTAGTTTAGAGTTGAGGGATTTTAGTTTTTTTAATAGAGACCAAATTTAGATTCAACATTTCTTCTTTTCGATTTCATCAACCAAGTAACACAGTAAGTTTTCTAAGACATAAGCGATGACATAGATAAAATTTATCACACATTGAGCAAATGAAAAGCCTAGATAAAGAACCATCTCTTAAAAAGGCAGTTTCATAAGTAGCAATCTATGTTCTTTAATTCTCTAGTTCCCATCAGAACCACGACCTCTTGAGTAGCGGGATCCATAATCATATCCCCAATCTCTCTCTCCACCACCACCATGGTTGTAACCTTCATCTCTCCTCCGCTTCCATAACCCAGTCCAACCACCACCTCCATATCCACCATCACCTTGGATCCCCACCACCACTTAGCGTCACCTCCTTCACCTCCACTTGAGATCTAGACAAAGTCGGTTGGCTGATGTTCCACGCCCTCAAGGTTCCCATTCTTAGAGTTTATGTTTAGGTTTAGGTTTAGGTTTATTAGGTTTTAGGGTTTAGGTTTATTTTCTAATTTATTTAGTTACTTTAGGTTTAAGTTTAGGGTTTGTGGTTTAGGGTTTGTGGTTTAGGGTTTATGGTTAGGGTTTAAGGTTTAGGGTTTAGGTTTTAGGGTTTTATGTTTTATGCTTTTAGGGTTTAAGGTTTAGGATTAGGAATTAGGCTTTAGTGTTTAGGCTTTAGGGTTTAGGATTTTTAGGGTTTAGAGTTGAGGGTTTAGGGTTTAGGATTTAGGGGTTCGGTTTTCAGAGTTTAGGGTTTAAGGTTTAGGGTTTAGGTTTTTAGGGTTTCGGTTTTAGTGTTTAGGGTTTAGGGTTTAGGTTTAAGGGTTTAGGTTCTATGATTTAAGATTTAGGGTTTAGGGTTTAGGGTTTTAGGGATTAGGTTTTAGGGTTTTATGGATTAGTGTTTAGGGTTTAAAGCTTAAGGGTTTTAGGGTTTAGGGTTTAGGGTTTAGTTTTCAGGTTTAGGGTTTAGGTTTTAGTTTAGGGTTTAGGGTTTTTGATTTTTTTAACTGAGAATAAATTCATATTCAACATTTCTTCTTTTGATTTCATGAACCAAGTAACACATTGTTGACCATAGTTTTGGAGTAAGTTCTCAACCTTCTTTTCTTAGACCTAGGAACCTTCTAGACACTAAGGTTTGTTTAGTCATAAGACACTTCGAGAGATTATGTGAACACTTGACCTAATCCTAGAGACTTAGAAGGGTTAATCATCGGATTAGGCCATGCCTTAGGGACTTAGAAAATCACCTAGCTTTAAACCCAATCCATGTACACCTTCTTAAATTCAATTCAAATCCAAATTTCAAACCAAACCTCAAACTCAATTTCAAATCCAAATCCAAGTCCAAACTCAATTCCAAATGATTGAAACCCAAGACCAAATCCAAACTTGAAATCCTTCATAAGCCGGTTGATATAATTGGGTCAAACAAAGTCAACCTAGTCAGTTGACCAAGTCAACCCTTTGCTTTATATGAACCCAAACTAGCCAAATTACAACCTAAGACAAATCCATTGAAAACCAATGATTGAAATTAACCCAAAATCAACATTTAACCTTGACTTGACCTTAAGCCAAACTAGCACAATTGGCCGTCTTGACACTAGTTGACCCAAATTGACATAAAGGGGTCACATTAGACTAAACCCGAATTAAATCTAAATTAAAACAAACCAAACCATACAATCCTCTCCAAATAGTCATATGAACTTCACATAACCTTTGGTTTGACCTAATTTGACCAATTGGTTAACTAACCCATTTTGATCCAATTTGACCCAAATGGGTCAAATTATATCAGACCTAACCAAATGAACTCCAAATGACATGAAATTTGGTCCAACTCACTTTTGACTCATTCAAATATGCAAAATCAAATTCAATGCTAAATGACCACTGTACCCTTGGGCTAAGGGCATCACATAAGACAAAACACCTATGTAAATGGTCATTTCTTTTCCTTGACCACTTGGCACTCATCCATTATTCCACCTAGGCTCCAAGGACACTGTCCAACCTAACCCAAGAGGTTGTTGGGTCAACTATGACTCATGGGAAGGTGAAATCACCTCCCCTCCCCCATTAGAATACTTGGCATGAAGTACCTACACTTCTCTTTGCTAAGACACCCACTTGTCCTTCATAGCAACCATCTTCCATGCCTTGGCAACCAATTAAGCCACCTAAGGAGAATCCTAACTGCCCCAAGCCAAGGACACCCACTTGGAGCCAAAAATCATTATGAATGTGGTGATTTATGGCCATTGCAAGGAGATAGAAGATAGAGAGGAAAAAACTCTTCCTCACACACTCATTTCACTCTCTTATAGCTTCCAAACCAACCATCAACCACTCCCACTTGATTTTTGGGCAAAAGCCATCAAAATCAAGTGGATTCTAATGAAAGACCATTGGTGGATATATTATTTTGAAATGAAGCAAAAGCGGACCCATTCAAAGCTTCTTCTTGTACTTATGAGCACGCGTTGGATCATCACGCCACTAAAATTCATTCTTGGTGAGGTAATTTTCAAGAAGCGTAGCCATAGGTTCTTTTATTGTGATAGTTTTTTGCTTGATTTTAAGGATTTTTTTAGATTACCCATGCATTTTTTTTTTATATTTTACATCTTCCCCACACATTTTGAGTGATTTCCAGTGAAGATCGCCAGAAAATTAAGCCTAAAATGAAGTTTTTCATTCAGTTTTTTCGTAAGAATAGTAAAAATCTTGGCCAAAATAGTATTCCATCTGCCTCTTCCACCATCTAATCTTCTATTCAAGGAAATAGACAACTTATATCATATGGATCACACTTCTTTGATCAGTGGAGCGTGCGATTCAGATCACGTGGATCATGCATGTCGATACGGACCGTCGATTCCGCGATCGGATAATTGATTCAATTACCGTCCTTGTCCATTCTGCTCATCTGATGTGGCACGACCACTCTCACGTGGTGCCATGTGGCTCCAGTCAGTCAATCTTGCGGTGTTGGTGGGTTAAGTAATATTAGGGATTTTCTTTTTAAAAATTAATTAAAACACATAAATATTCAAAAATCATAAAAATAAAATACTTAACTAAAATTGCAAAAATGGGCTCATTGGATTTGTCTTTAGAAGGAATCCAATGAAGGCAAAAACCCCAAATCTTACTAAATATTTTGAGCTTAATTTAAGTTTTAGGGAAAATAAAATTTCATTAATTAAACCAAAATGACAAAAGCAGGGATTTAAATTTTTAGACATTAAAATGAGCTTAAAATCTATCTTCCATACAAATTTCAAGTTAAAAGGATTTGGATTGGGGATATTGCATTTTGAAGTTCAAATAGTTAAAATAAATTAATGGAATTTATAAAATCATGGAAAATCATTTAAATCAGCTGAAACTTTGGAAAATTTATAAAATTATAGAAAAATCTAAAAATGTAAGTATATATTTATTTTGAAGGTATTTTTGAGGAGATTCAATTAAATTGATCTCAATTAATTTTGAATAGTAATTAAGGCTTAATTTAAGTTTAATTTAAAAAAATTAATTAGCTTAATTACTCTCTAATTACCTAAGTAATTCCAAAACATTGAGGTTGATTAATGGGATGACCTCAGCCTCCCATAATTTTCTTGGGATTTATTGCTTGGTTAATTATGAAAATTGATCATCTTAACCTTAATTATTTTTCTAATCAATTAGATAATTAATTAATAATATAAGTAGTAAGAAAATCATTAATTAAGCTTGTTAATCATTGTGAAACAGTGAATGGGCATGGGGAATGAGATTGGGACCTCTTTCACAATCTTTTCCCTAAGTCCTTGTACTTGAATGGAAATTAATTAGTTTAGGATTAATTGATTATTTAATTCATTAATTAAATTGCTTAATTAATCAATTTGAAACTATAATCACATGGAATCTTAATTAATCAATTCATGGGTAGATCTTTAGGTGTTCAATAACCTAAAGACATTTAAGAAAATTATGGTTAACCCACATGTGTGAGAAAACCATGAAAGTACTTAATTAAGTTTCTTACAATTAATCACTAATTATGAGCCAATTGCATTAGGCCTCTTTCATTTCTTAGGTTCATTGCTGATTTAATTTCCAATGTATGTACATAACATGTAGGCTCATACTTGGTTAATTAAATTATGGCAACATAGATAAGGTTTAATTAATGGATTTAATGCATAATACAACCTAATTAACCCATAAAATCAACTTAATTACTTTTCATTAAATGAAATTAAATCATAAACATGGGAATGGGTTAAGATCAGAAAACTTTCCCTCATTTATTCAAACCAAATGAAATATGAAATTGAAAGCGATAATTAAAAAACCTTGGTTTTCTTTAAATGCTTTTATTTTATTTTATTTTATTTTATTTTACTTAGGAACTAATTTAATCGAATGAAATCACATGTTTTTGCTTATTCATTCCTTTCCAATCATGTTAAATGTTGTATGTCATTTGAAATCATACATTTATCTTTTCAAAATTAATTAAATCAAATGGTTTTCCTTTATGTCAGGCTTGCATGTGTTGATTTAATTTATAATATGTGTTATTATCACTATTAAATCAAAACATATTTTCCTAAGCTTATAAATGAATGGTTACATATGCTATGATTACTAGTTATAAATACATAAGAGATGTATGTGATTATAGCTTAAATGTATGAAGTGAAGCTCCTTTCCTTTTATTCATGTACCGATTTATGTAAGTTAGAATGTTAATGTGTATATAGTCTGGACATCCCGGGATTACAAGGCTTTAGTTAGCGCCAAGTAGGTCATTTGATCACCTCACTTCCTTGGTTTAATAATGGCACATATTCCATTTGATTTCATTCTTATGTATTTCAATACTAGAATTTGGATGAGGCTTTAATTCATATACATAAATGATTAAATCAAATTAAATATATTTTTTTGCATGATTTTCATTCTCCAAATTATGAATACATGTGTATGTATTTAGGAAAATTGTTATATAGTCTGGACATTTTGGGAATATGAGGCTTTAGCTAGCCCTAAATAGGTCATTTGATTACCTCACTTCCCTGGTTTAACAAAGGCACATACTTGGTCAGGTCTTTTATGCATACATGTGTGTATTTAATTAGAGAATGGTAATCCTTCCTTTTTATTAAAAATACATGCATTTGCAATTGTTCAAGTGATTGAATTAATTGATCATGTGATTTGGAGCTCTCTTTCTTATGTTCATGCATGTAAATTTACATATGGTTTGAATTTAATGGTATATAATATGTACATCCTGGGAATATGAGGCTTTAGCTAGCCCCAAGGAAGACCCATCATGTCTTAAGAGTTCTTATTTGGTGATTAGGTCCATTATATGGTGATAATTTCTATCTTTCGAGATAGTGCATCTTTCCTTAATGTCATATCTGATCATTTCAATAAGTACCCCCTAAGATCTACATGGTGTCCCACATCTCAAAAATAAACACCACAGATTTTGCTGGTGACTCCACTGGGAGGGTTCTCTCCCCATCTGTTGTAGCCATTATTATCTCCAAACATCAATTGTGCACTTGTATTTTATATGGGTCCAACATTATCTTTTTTTTTGTTGGCACTTAGCCTATTTCATCCTTAGGTTGAGCTAGCTAACATTCTTTAAGTTTTAAGACCTCACTCCATGTAGGTCTTAAAACCCTATATATGTCCCCAATAGTTAAAAAAATTTGAATTAACTAAAGAAGATGACTAAATATTTAGAATCTCTTTACCATTCTCTTGGTGAGGCAAGGTTCATCTCATACTTAAGAAAATAAACTCTTTGCAAAAAAGATATATACTTTCAAAAGAACTTCTCAAATTAAAATTCTCATGACAAAAGATCTGCATTTAAAGATAACCAAACCTCATGCAATAATATCCATGATTGTTGCATGGAGGTTCTTTTCAAAATTTAAAATCAAATAATTTTAAAATCCTTTTTCCAAAAGCACATATTTCAAAATAGTAATCTCCATTCAACACACCAAAGCTTGTTGAATGAAGATTTTATTTTCAAATAAGATCATGACATAAAATTGAAATTTCATTTAGAACACCCTACATGTGCTAAGTTGGAATTTCTCTTTTCAATAGCAACATCATACACAAATATCCCATCTTTAAAAATCAAAAAGAAAAATATAATTGATTTCCATTTAACATACCTAAATTTTTTAAATGAAAGTCCCCTTTTCAAAATCATTATAAATTAAAACACATTTGAATTCCATTTGACATACCCAAATTTGTCAAATGAGAATTCCCTTTTTCAAAATCAAAGGCAGATTGTACTCTACTTAACATACCAACATATCCTAAGTAGAGTTCCCTTTTTAAAATCACAAATAAATCAAACACACTTCAACTCCATTTGACATACCCAAATTTGTAAAATGAGAGTCCCACCTTTTCAAAACTGAAAACAAATTGAACTTTATTTAACATACCACATTTGTTAAATAGAAGTTTCCTCTTTCAAAACAAAACAAAACAAACTCATCAAACACACTTGATCCCTACTTAACATACCAAATTTATTAAGTAAGGGACTCATTTTTTAAAATCAAATCAAAATACATCAAACACATTGTGCTTCACTTAGCATACCTAAATTTGCTAAGTAAGAATCCCATTTTCAAATTGAATTCAACAAATCAAACACATGACACACATCATCATAAACAACAAAAATGCTTTCAAAAATTATTTTTAAACATGCACTTGAATCTCATTTAGCATAAATAAATTTTCTAAGTGAAGATTCCAAAATTAAATTCAAAACAATGTCAATTGACCCTCCATTTAACATACCCAAATTTATTAAATGAGGATCCCAAACATAAAATAAAATTCAAATGTGAGCCAATGGAAGCATCAATTAAGAGCCTCTCTAAAACATTTGAACCCCATTCAACATACCCAAATTTGTTGAATGTGGGTTCTAAATTTAAATCAAATTCAAAGTCTCACCTCCAAAAAAAAAAATTTCAAAATCTATCCAATATTTGAAACCCATTTAGCATACCTACATTTGTTAAATGAGGGTTCCAATTCAACAATCAAATCAACTAAATAATTCAAGTATGATATGGTTCTGCTTCTAGTAATGCAGAGATTCTAGCCCTCACGACCATCAATAAAAAGGAGGTGGCAGGCAAGAAGTCACTTCTTCAGTTTGACCTACAGTCTAATTTTGAGTTTCTCTAACCAAAGGAGAAAGGCCATAAATTTTTTTCAAGAGCCAAGAAGAATATCAATAAGGATTTTTGAGTATTTATTATCCATTCTATATAAGTATGACTCAAATTATTTGAATCCTAATTCCCAAAAGAAGACAACTCTCAAAATGATAATCAATCATAATGATCATAATCCATAAAATAGCAATAGATGGACTTGATGCATTTAAGGATTCCAACTTGAGTAGAGGTACCCCTCTTTAAACTTTCATGGTGTTACTATCGACAAAGATTTAGAATCATCAAATTTAATAAAGAAATTTTGGGCACCATAAAGAGTAGGTAGACATCAATTCTACCTCTCTTTAGAAGATATCACAAAAGCCAATTATTGTAGTGGCAGGGTCCTACCACTTTAATCAACACCATAGCAAGAAGCAAACCAATCATTGGAAATAATCAAATTCTAAATCCTTCTTAAGATACACCTCGTAATCCAAAATAAGGGCATCAAACTATTCTGATGGTTAATCTTAAGGTCCTAAACTATCATGGAAGGTTGCCCACTAAGCTAAAATAATGAGTGCACCCTCACCTACTCTAAGGAGATAGAGGAGTGAATAATTGGTACTTAACCTAATTATTCCTTGCTCAGTTAGTGGCAACCTCCTCAAGTCTTACTCAACATAGAATATCCTATGGAAAATAAAAGACAAGCTATCCCCTCCAGAGAACACAATATAAAAAAACACTCAAAAAAAAGGAGAGAATGAAAAAATGAAATAATAAGAGAAAAGAAAGAAAAGAAAAAATGAAAATAATGAATGAAAAAAATAGAGAAGAAGAGAAAGAAAAGAAGAAAAAGAGAAAAAGTAAAGCACCAATAATACACATTGATTTGGAATCAAAGGATAAATCATGTACAGGGTATAAATTCAAAGAAAAGGAGAGAAAAAATATATATATGAAATAAATTTTGAGTCTACTTTTGACAAGTCTTTGGAGTAGATAACAGTAAAATAAAAAGTTCTAAAAAGATAATTCATGAAAGATGTGACTAGAAACTATGTGTTTATGCGAGCACATCGACTCCAATTCTACTATCTCATGATATTATTATAGGGAGTTAAGAGTTGTGCTAACATCTAATAATATATATATATATATATATATAGATCAAATTTCCACTTCATCTCTTTCTTCAAGCTCGAAGAGGATTCAGGTTAGATAAACCTTCAAATGAAGTAATAAAATCATATTTTCCTAGTCTACCTACTTTGCTTAAAGAATTTAGAAGACTTTCAAGTAGAGGATACACTCCCTAAAGTTGTGAAGAAAATTAAATCATCAACCAATGAGTTTTAAGAGATTAACCTTAGAACATAAAGGTAGTCCACCCACACTCCCAACATCCATATATGATAAGTTAGAAAGAAAATTCCAACGACTTAGTTAGGTTACTTTTGTACTTCAAAGACTACTTTACCTTAGACCATAATGAAGTGCCCAATACATCTTTAAATGTAACAGTCTACAAATTCAAAATTGAACCTATTGCTATTCCTACTTTGCAAACTTTTGATGCTAACATTTTCTCCAAGAACAAGATCATAGTTTAAGGTCAACCTTATTTAAGAATAAAGATGCTATCATGACTACGCAATATTATTCCCAGTCAAAAGAAAGGACATTCAAATCCACACATACGTCGATTCTGAAGATTTCAGCTAGGCATGTCTTGAAGATGAATCCACATTACCTATTCAGGCATAGCCTCTTTACATGCAGTCTCCTCATTCAAGGATGGGTTGAATGATGCTAGAGGATGAGAGGTCATTTGCACTTATAATTTCCATTGGAATTTACCATATAAGGTCATGCCTTCTCTAGTCACTAGGGTTAAAGAAAAGGAAGACCATCTTTACGATGAGTAGTTGTCTTTGATTGGTTATGACACTAACTTGAAGTTGAATCCCTAAAGTATACAATTAGAATGACTTTGGGGAGTTTCTAAGGCTTGTAATAAAGCATCATGGGATAACAAAGATTGATCTAAAAAAGATTAAAGTGACATTAGAGATGTAGCCTCCAAGATTCTACTTAACAGGAGAAAGATTTCAATTAATGTTGAATATAGATGGTTTAAACTCTTTCAAAGTTAGTTTATCTCAAAACTTTTTAAATCAGAATTCTACTTTCGATCGTTGAAAGGACTACCTTGGTGCTTCGAAGGATGGAAAGTAGTTTAAACTACTATGATAGGGGGAGTTGATGCTTCCAATCAACATACACTATTTAAAGAAATATTATCCTTAAAATAATGTTTGAAAATAGTTATCATCAGTAAAAATCCTATCTTTCCATTCATCAAATCCTTTCTTCATTAGAAGCATTATTTGCTTATCTGTGAATCTGCCATGATGTGTTTAGGATAGGTGTAAGATAACCCAAGTGGCAACCTGTCCTTCATCAAAACAAACACAAACTACACATGATTCTATAGTGCTATTAGGATAGGTGTAAGAGAACCCAAGAGGCATCCTATTTCAACTAGTACAACTAAGTTAGGTATAAGACAACTCGAGCAACATCCTTTTTTGGTGGAGTCACATTGCCCTCTAGCACCATTTCATCCACTCTTGATGTGTTTAGGGTAGGTGTAAGGAACCCAAGTGGCATCCCTATCCTTCAAAATAACATAAACTACACACAATCACATGAACAAATACACATCTTTAGTCTTGGGTTACTTTGATGTGGGATAACGCCACCCACAACCCTCACTTATTAATTGCTCTAGGTCAGACTGATGTGTTACCCTACTAAGGAATCACCCTAGTGGTCCATTGTTCAGGAAGATGTAAGTTTGCTACGCTTTCCTTCACGACTGCTTCACTAATGAGCACCTTGATAGCATAGGCCCTGCTACTTGTTGTTAAGCTACCTCATGTTGGCTTCATTTAAGAAGATGTAAGTTTCTTGCCTTCTTCTTAAACTAGTCATCATGAATTGACTTGGTTGAGTATATCTGACAAACACACATACACATCTTCTATCTTGGACTACTTTGATCTGGGATAATGCCCCTTGCAACACTCACTCATTAGTTGCTCTAGGTCGGGCTGACGTCCTACCCCGTTAGTGCGTCACCCCAGTGATCCCTTATTTAGGAGGATGTAAGACTAATATGCTTTCTTTCCTGACTTAGCTATTGCACACTGATGAGTGCCTTGTTAGCATGGTATGCCTTACAGTGTGGTTGATAAGCTACCTTCATGTTAGCTTCATTCAAGAGGATATAAGTCTACTATAAACTTTCTTCTTGGACTAGCAATCATGAACTGACTTGGTCGAGTAGTGGATTAGGGTAAGGCCCAAGCGACACCTTTCTTCTTGACAACTTCAAGTCTGGGTCTAGTCCTTCTTTATGACTCCCTACTTAGTAGTCGCCCTTAGGTTGGGTTCGACTTGTTGTGCCAACAATGGGTCACCCCAGAGGTTGTTCCTCACTTCGGAAGATGTAAGTTTGCTACAAATTTTTTTAAGTATAGCCACAGCACTAGGTCGAATAGCACATGTCGAGCCGATGACAAACTATCACGATAATGAGATTCACTTTAAGGATATATAAGTCTACATGCCTTCTTCCTAGATTGATTGTTCACACTAACGGGCACCTTAGGTTGGTTGGTGTTCGCTATGCTAATAGCGATCCACGTGATGGATACACCACTCATGGTAGATATAAGTTTGCTGCACTTTCTCCTTGAGTTGCCACCATACACCTACAAGCTTTTTTATTTACAGGTTCTCCTTGCTTTGGAGATGTAAGTCGCTTTGCAGCAGCCAAAAGGCATTTGCATAAGTTTTAAGTGGAGTCCTACCCTTCCTAAACTACCTTTTTTGATGTTCGAGATAGGCCAAGGCCGACATAGCCACTTCTCAGTGTGGTCCATCACACACTGACGGGATCAATCAAATCAAATTAAAACAAATGAAAATAAACCCAATCAAAATTAAACAAATCATTGAAATCAATCTTGACTACTTTTGAGTTGACATAAGTCCCTCAGTAGCATTCACTCAATAGTCACCCGTAGGTCATGTTTGATTTGTTGTGGATCCAAAAGATCACCCCAGCGATTAATCCCTGCATTGGAAGATGTAAGTCTACTACACTTTCTTCCTAAGTACAACCTTTTCACACGAATCGGTAACCCCTTAGGTTGGATAGTCCTACCTTGTGGCTAGTAGACTATCCCTTTGGATTTATAAATTTGAGATAGGTCAAGGCCGACATAGCCCCTTCTAAGTGGGTCCATCGCACACTAACAGATCCATAATAAACTAAATTTGAAACCAACCTTCTAATGAGTCAAATT
Organism: Cymbidium sinense; assembly: GCA_021442155.1. Classification (NCBI taxonomy): domain Eukaryota; kingdom Viridiplantae; phylum Streptophyta; class Magnoliopsida; order Asparagales; family Orchidaceae; genus Cymbidium; species Cymbidium sinense. The sequence goes on from CM038222.1 coordinate 637,989, forward strand.
AAAACATATCGAACAAAAGTTCTCCTTGGCAGATCAAATTAATCTCCCCCAAAGAGCCATAAAATACCATCAAACCCTTATCCAAAGTAGATGGCAGAACCTACTTCCTGTGGAAGGCTCACATTCCCTCCCTAGCGGATTATAGATTCTTATCCCGGTGAATACACACCCAAATAAATCATATTCTAATGAGACTCAAATCCATATCCCTGGATAGCTTGACTTACTTCCCAGTGGAAGGTTCACATACTCAATCCCCAGATTCCACTAACTCTCTTATGCCCTTGCATAAAGAGATTCCCTCTTGATTGTGATTATCTACCTTTCATGTTTAGGTATAGATCATTTTTGTTAGTGTTTGCAATCTTTTGGACTGATCATCTCGGTCAATCTTATGCTAATGGTGCACCTTGTGATTTACACCACACCTTTAGTCCTTTGTTGACCTCACTTTTGGAGTGAGTTCTCAACCTCCACTTCTTAAACCTAGGAACCTTCTAGACACAAAGGTTTCCTTAATCATAAGACACTTCTAGAGAGTAGGTGAACACTTAACCTAATCCTACAGACTTAGAAGGGTTAATCATAAGATTAGGCCATGCCTTAGGGACTTAGGAAAATCACCTACCCTAAAGCCTAAACCCAATCCATGTATACCTTAAATTCAATTCAAATCTAAATATCCAACCAAACCACAAACTCAATTTCAAATCCAAATCCAAGTCCAAACTCAATTCCAAATTATTGAAACCCAAGATCAAATCCAAACTTGAAATCCTTCCCAAGCCCTTTAGTCAGCCTTCATGAACATAGCCAAATTTCTATCCAATTCAATCTGAACTCAATTGATTTTCTTATAAATCAATTGTTCCTTTAATTATCTTCTCAAATAGCCAAAGCCAAATCCAAAATCAGATCAAAACCTAATTTAAACCCTATAAGCCATTTCTTTGAACTTGGCTAAAACCCATCTAAATAAAGCCAAAATCAATGGATTTTCTCTTGAATCAATCATTCCTTCAACAATCTATCCAAATGTAAATGAAACCTACAATCATCTAGTCAAACCAAAATCAACCCAAGTCAAACCCAACCTAGCTTATTTGACTTGAAATATTCAAATGGACCAAAACTCATTTGAATCAATGAATTTATATATCAATCTCAAATCTATATATAAACTCAATTAAATCAAACTCAACCCAAAGTAAAGTCAACTAAATTTAGCTGGTTCACTTGACCTAAAGTGGCCAATTTGACTTACTGAACCAAAATCTAATTCAATCCAAATCAACGTGAATTAAGCCAATCCAAAGTTTATGTTATGATTGTTGATCACCCTAGGATGATCAATTGATATAAATTGGTTCAAACCAAGTCCTTCTTTGTTGACCAAGTCAACCCTTTGCTTTATATGAACCCAAACTAGACAAATTGCACCTAAACAAAATCCATTGAAACTAATGATTTAAATTAACCTAAAATATATATTTACACATGAATTGACCTTCAATTGAGCCAAACCTAGCCCAATTGGCTCTTGACTAAAACTAACTCAAATTGACATAAAGGTCAAATTAGACTTCTAAATTAAATCAAAATTAAATCAAACCAAAGCATACAATCCTTTCCAAATAGTCATATGAACTTGGCCTAATCCTTGATTTGATCCAATTTGAAAAATTGGTCAACCTAACCCATTTTGACCCATTTTGACCCTAGATCAAATTGAGCCAAACCTAACCAAATGAACTCCAAATGACATAAAATTTGGTCCAACTCACTGTTGACTCATTTCAAATCTACCCAAATCAAATTCAATATCAAATGACCACTCTACCCTTGGTCTAAGGGTATACATAAGACAAAACACCCATGTAAATGGTTATTTCTCTTCCTTGGCCACTTAACACTCATCCATTGATCCAGGCTCCAAGGACCGTCACCTAACCTAAGAGGTGGTTGGGTCAACCATGACTTATGGCGAGGTGAAATCACCTCACCTCCCCCATTAGAACACTTGGCAAGAAGGACCTCCACTTTCGTTTGCTAGGACACCCACTTATCCTTCATAGCAAGCACCTCCCATGCCTTAGGCAACCAAATTAAGCCACCTAAGGAGAATCCCAACCACCCCAAGCAAAGGGCACCCACTTGGAGCCAAAAATAACCATGAATGAGGCGATTTTTGGCCATTGCAAGAAGACAGAAAATAGAGAGGCAAAAACTCTTTCTCACACACTCATTTCACTCTCTTAGAGCTCTCAAACCAACCAACAACCATTTCTACTTGGTTTTTGAGCAAAAACCATCAAAATCAAGTGGATTCTAGTGAAGAAGGGGTGTCCATTGGTGGATACATTATTCTAAAGTGAGGAAAGATCTCGAACCCATTCTAAAGCTTCTTCTTGCACTCAATAGCACACTTGGTTCATCACCACCATCAAAAATCATCCTCGAGGAGATAATTTTCAAAAACCATAGTCAGCCTTAGGTTCTTTTATTTGTGATGGTTTTTTGATAGATTTTTGGAATTTCCTTTAGATAACCCTTGCATTTTTTTTAATTTTACATCATACCCATGCATTTTTTGATGAGATCTAGAAAATTGAGCATAAAATGAAGTTTTCATTCAATTTTTCACATGAATCATAAAAATCCCATCAAGAATAGTGTTCTATCTACCTCTTACGCGGATTATGCCCGACCATCGATCTCCCATTCGGAGGCGACTTAGATCATGCAGAATCATGTGGTTCTCATGGATCCGCGTATCTATCTCGGACCATCGATCGATCGGACTATCGGATCCGATGCATCCTTGTTATGTATTCGCTCATCTGCGACACGGTGGTCGCATGACGCCACATAGCACCACATGGTCCAGTCAGTGTTACACAGGCGCTGAGTAGGTTAAGTAAGAAATTATGGATTTTCTACATTTTAAAAATTAATTAAAATCTCCTAAAATTTCAAAAGTTCATAGAAAATAAAATACTTAACTAAAAATTAAAAAAGGGCTCGTTGGATTGGTCTTTCCAGAGGAATCAATGAATCCAAAAAACCCCAAATTTTACTGAATATTATGAGCTTAATTTAAGCTTTAGGGAAAAAATCAATTTTCATTAATTAAACTAAAATGACAAATTAGATTGATTTGAAATTCTTAGAGATAAAAATTGAGCTTAAAATCTGCCTACCATAAAAATTTTAAGTCAAAAGGATTTTTGGATTGGGAAATATTACATTTTGAAGTTTGAATAATTAAACTAAATTAATGGACATTACAAAAATCATGGAAAATCATTTAAATCAGCTGAAACTTTGGAAAATTATAACAAATCATAGAAATGCAAGTATATATTTATTTTGAAGGTATTTTAGAGGAGATTCAATTAAAATAGATCCCAATTAATTTTGAGCATTAATTAAGGCTTAATTTGGGTTTAATTAAAAACTTAATTAGCTTAATTACTCTTTAATTACATAATTAGTTAATCCCAAACTTTTTGTGGTTGATTAATGGGATGACCTCTGCATCTCATAATTTTCTTAGGATTTATTGCTTGGTTAATTAAGAAAATTGGTTGTCTTAACCTTAATTACTTTCCTAATTAATTAGGCAATTAATTAATATTCTAAACAGTAAGAAAATCATTAGTTAAGCTTGCTACTCATTGTGAAATAGTGAATGGGCATGGGGAATGAGATTGGGAACTATTTCCCAATCTTTTCCCTAAGTCTATTTCACTTGAATGGAAATTAATTAATTTGGGATTAATTAATGGTTTAATTCATTAATTAAATTGCTTAATTAATCAATTTGAAACTATTATCACATAGAATCCTAATTAATCAATTCATCGAGATATCTTTAGGTGTTCAATATCCTAATGACATTTAAGAAAATTATGGTTAACAAACATGTGTGGGAAAACCATGAAAGTACTTAATTAAGTTTCTTAACTTAATCAATCACTAATAATAAGCCAATTGTGTTAGGCCTCTTTCATGTCTTAGGTTCATTACTGATTTAATTTCCAATGTATGTACATATCATGTTAGATCATAATTACTTGGTTAATTAAATTAAGGCAACATAGGTAAGGGTTAATCAATTAATGGATTTAATGCATAGTAAAACCTGATTAACCCATAAAATCAACTTAATTACTTTTCATTAAATGAAATTAAATCACAAACATGGGAATGGGTTAGGATCAGCAAACTTTCCCTCTTTTCTTCAAACCAAATTGAAAGTGATAATTAAAAAGCCTTAGTTTTCTTTAAATGCTTTTATTTGATTTGATTGTCATCAGGAGTTAATTTAATTGAATGAAATCACATGTTTATGCTCATTCATTCCTTTCCAATCATGTTAAATGTTGTATGTCATTTGAAATCATACATTCATCTTTTCACAATTCATTAAGTCAATTGGTTTTCCTTTATGTCAAGCTTGTGTGTGTTGATTTAATTTATAATATGTATAGCTATTATCACTATTAAATCCAAATATATTTTCCAAAGCTTATAATTGAATAGTTACATATGTTATGAATGTCAGTTATAAATACATAAGAGATGCATTTGATTATAGCTTAAATGTATAAAGTGAATATACTTTTCTTTTATTCATGTATTAATTTATGTAAGTGAGATTGTTAATGGGTATATAGTTTAACCATCCCAAAAATATGATGCTTTAGTTAGCCCCAAGGAGGTCATATGATTACCTCACTTCTGGTTTAACAATGGCACATTACTCATTTGATTTCATTCTTTTCTATCTCAATACTAGAATTGGATGACCCTTTAATTCATATACATAAATGATTCAATAAAATTAAATATCACTTTTTTGCATTATTTTCATTCTCCAAATTATGAATACATGTGTATGTATTTAAGAAAAGTGATATATAGTCTGGACATCCCAAGAATACGAGGCTTTAGCTAGCCTTAAGGAGGTCATTTGAATACCTCACTTCCCAAGTTTAACAAAGGCTCGTACTTGCTTATACTTTTATACATACATGTGTGTATTTAAGAGAATGGTAATCCTTCCTTTTATTAAAATTACTTGCATTTGCAATTGTTCAAGTAAATGAATTAATTGATCATTTGATTTGGAGCTCTCTTTCTTATGTTCATGCATGTAAATTTTCATATGGTTTGAATGTAATAGTATATAGTCTGGACATCCCAAAAATATGAGGCTTTAGCTAGACCCAAAGAGGTCATTTGATTACCTCACTTCCTTGGTTGACAATGACATGTACCTATTTAATTTCATCCCTATGTATTTTTGCATAAGAAATTAAGATAGAGCCTTAAATTTATATGATAAAATAATTCAGTCAGAGGGGAAATATAAAGCTTCAAATGTACATACTCACATCCATCATTTAAGTGTGCTAAAACATATTATATGTGTAGGTATACTTAAGACTTAATCATATGCATGTTACATGTGATGGAAAGGAATGATTTAGCATGTGTCATGTGATAGTATTTCAATTAGATTAATCCTAAGAAGCCTTTCACATTGAATAGAATTATTTAAAGAGAACCTAAACTTAGGATTAATCTAAAATGTGTAATAAGCCATTCACTAAAGAGAACTAAATCAAATTAACATGCTTTAGAAAGTAGTTTAAGGTAGGGATGAAAAAGGCCAACATCTTTTTTCTTATCTTTACAACACTTAGTTGCTAAGTGTATGTCATATGTAACAAAAGAAAACATAAATTAAAACTTGCAAATCAATTAAAGCACTTGAAGTGAAACCACCCTTAAAGTTGAATCTTTTTACACTTGGAAAATCTTAACTCTAAAGCCTAGTTAGGACATACCACACAAGCCTTAATACACACACATTAGATTAAGTCACAACTTCCAGCCTTATGTTTAGATGATGCATGGTGTGATGTATGTTTTTTTTATGACGTATTATTTTAGATTGGATGTTAGAGTGTATGTTTTATAGATGGATGGTAGGTGATTAGCTAATCATATTTTCTATAAGAGATTATTTTTTAGGGGTCTTAAAATAAATATAAATGCTCTCTTTATAGGTTGCTTAAGCATAATCCAGTTTGATGAAGGGCTTGGTTACTCATGTGTAAGATGCTAAGTCCAAATTATAAATATAACTGCTTGGGTTGTATGTGTGTTTAACTAACACTTGTCTTGCATGTGTAGTTAGATTTACTTTTTTTTTTAATTCTTAATGTACTTTTGCATTATATATTAGGATTAGTGCTATGGGGTAATAAGGATGAGCATTGGCTAGAAGGCTTTGTCCTAGGAGGCCATGTGATGCCTTTGAAGTGGAGCAAACCAAATCAAAGGAGGAAGATACATGAATACATGAAGACTTCCATAGCATTTATCATTTATAAATAGAAAATTATTCTTCTATGTATCGGTTGTATAAGGGTAGAGCTCAGCTACCCATTTTTCTTTTTGGGTTGTACGACAGCACCCTATCACACTGGCCTGTTATTCTTTTGCATTAGCAATAGAAAGTGTTTGATGTTATGGTTAAAGTACACAATTAGGATGGCATGCTTTTCTTAGTTTCTTTATATGTTTGATGTTTGAATGTGTGGCCTTGAATGCGATTAGGCTCTTAGAAAAAATTAACCTTTATACCCAACTACAACTCATAACTAAAGTTTTAAATAATTCATAACCTTACATAAAGCCTAAAACATAAATTAAGATAATTAAAAGATTTAGCAACCCCTTAGCTGAATGTTGAATGGCCAACAACATGCACATCATATTATTTTATCTTGAAAATTAAGGATTTCCATCCTTGCACAATAGAGGAATGATTGACCCGTGAGGGTATCCTTTGTGTTCTAAAAAACCCCTTTCTTGCTGATTTAGCCAACAACCATATTTCATCAAGCATGTAAGAATCAAAAACCCAAAGCCTTTATCAAAATGAAGTGTCAAAATAAATAAAATTTGAAAAGATGTTGCACTAGACTAAGTCATATGCTCATACCACTCATGGTCTAGTCTCTTAGGGAGTGGGTTTAAGGACTTTAGTTTCTTTCTAATTAAACAATAGCCTAACTAATCTTGCAAATCATATGATCAAACTTCATGGATTTAAAATGTAGGAGGTGTTAGTTGGCTCTCTAGACGGTCATAAGTCCAATAGTCAAGTTTATCCTCTCTTACAGTTAAACCATATACCCATTTTCACTTAGATTTAGATTTAGGTCACACTTTGGCTTATGCTAAAGCTCGCTAGATTTAGGTTCCGAGGTGGCTATTTCTTTTGGTTACAAGCATAAATCTTCACCTCTTAGGCATCTCCAAAATCTTGTATTGTTGGATTACAAGTCATAGCTTTCTAATGAAATGTCAACTTTAACAAAATTGATCTTCTCTTCAATTTCAAAATTATAAAGCCCAATTATAGAATAGGTTGAAATGCTCACTAGGTTTCCTAGTAGAAAGAGCATTCCTACTTATTTCTTTGGCTTGATAATAAGTCTTCTCCTTGAGTTTTCCACTTGAATTTTTAGTATAACTAATCCTCGATAGTTTAGCCTTAAAATCTTTGGAGACTTTAATTGCTACATTAATCGAGTATTCTTAAGGGATTCACATCCCTTATGATGTAATTATGGAGGCTTGCCTCCATAGGAATCTTAATGAACCATACTTAATATAAATGCTACTTTACTTTTTCATGTAAAGTAGGGGAAAGGTCTCTGGTACATTCAACATTGATAAAAAAATGCATCTTTCATACCTTAGGAGTCCTTATTAGGTGATTAGGTCCATTATAGGGTGATAATTTCTATCTTTTGAGATAATGCATCTTTCCTTAATGTCATACCTGATCATTTCAATAAGTACCCCCTAAGATCTATGTGGTATCCCACATCTCAAAAATAAACACCACACTCACCAAGTTTTCTGAGACATAAGCGATGACATCGATAAAAAATGAGCATGCATAGTGCAAATAAAAAATCTTAGATAACTAGAATCATCTCTACTGTAAAGACACAATTCAATAAGTAGTAAATTGGATTGGCTATTCTTCAGTTTCTACAGTTCCCATCAGAACCACCCCGGACTCTCGAGTAGCATCCAACATTATATCCATAATCTCTCCCTCCGCCACCACCATGGTTGTGACCTCTATCGCTCCTCCCACTTCCATGACCATGATTGCTCTGACCACCACCTCCATATCATGTAGTACCTCTAGATCCTCCACCACCACTATGATAACCATCACCTCTGCCTTCTCCTCCACCACTTGATCTAGGCCGAGCCTGGCGATGATGTTCTTGCCATCAAGGTTCTGCCCATTCTTAGGGTATAGGTTTGGGTTTATGTTTATTAGGTTTTAGGGTTTAGGATTATTTTGTAATTTATTTAGTTACTTTAGGTTTAGGTTTATGGTTCAGGGTTTAGGGTTTAGGGTTAGGGTTTAGGGTTTAGGGTTTAGGGTTTTAGGCTTTATGCTTTTAGTGTTTAGGGTTTAGGGTTGGTGTTTAAGGTTTAAGGTTTAAAGTTTAGTTTTTAAGCATTAGGGTTTAAGATTAGTTTAGGGTTTAGGGTTTAGGGTTTAAGGTTTACGGTTTGAGAGTTTATTATTTAGGGTTTAGATTTTAGGGTTTAGGGTTTGGGTTTAGGGTTTATGGTTTAGGCTTTTAGGGTTTAGGGTTGTTTAGGGTTTAGGGTTTAGGGTTTAGGGTTTAGAGAATTTTGGGGGAATGTTGGAGTTTTATTACCATAAAAGGAAAAGATACAATGTCCTTAAAAGGGATAAAGCTCTAAAATTCTACTGCTCTCAGAGATACAAGAAACTTATAGAGCCAAACCCACATCTGAGTACATTAGAAATAGAAAAGAAAATAAAAAAGCAAATGAGAAAAGCATAAGAGAAAAAGACAGTAAGACTAAAACAAATCCTAAAATAGTAAAAGGATGATTCAATAGTTCATGATTCCTTGAAAGTAAGATAAGCAAGATCCATAGAACAACACTTAGGTTAAGAGTAAGACCATTCCCTCTATAAAGTTCCAACTTGTAAATAAATTTGCAAAACACTACAGAGGTAAAAGTCATAGCTAAAAAGGATAAGGACAAAGAGAGGAAAAGGAGAGAGCTGAGAATGAGAAGGCTCAGGCTTAATTAGGATCATCTCAAGGGGCAACAATACATTTGAGCATCCATACTTTATAAAGAAAGGTTACAATCATATGTAAAGCTTCCAACCAGAGAGAAGAGGTGAGTAACCTCAAAGCCATCATAGCAACATACCTGATATAAGAAAACTACCAAGGCTAGCAGTTTGTAGAGTTCTAGATCTTACACCATTAAACAAAGAGCAACCGACCAGCGACCAACTAGCAGCCAAACCACAAAATGAAAACCACAATATATAAATAATAATAACTGAGAGAGAGGCTAAAATAAAGTCAAAACACCAACAATAACCATTATGCAAATACTCATCCAAGCTTGAAACCGGGGAAAACTAGAACCGACCATCGGTGAGCACCGGACCCATGCTAATTAGAGAAACAACCAACAAAACAAGATAGGAGCCCTCAAGAAAAGTCCCAACAAGTAGCAGTCCAAGCCAAACCAGGGTGAGCAACCACAAATGACTAAATAGGTCATAAATGAAACCATCAACTGAAGGAAACATAAGATGCAGCCAGTGCAAATCACTAGAAGACAAAATAGCCACACAAAAGGGGTCCAAAGGCAGCCACCAACCACCATAAATGAAAAAGTCCAATCCAAAAAGATCAAAAAAAATGTTCAGCTAGCAAAATGCACCAGCAAATTGTCCAAGAAGAAGGAAAAGACCAAAGAGGAAAAAAATCAACCAACCAAGATTCTAATGATAACTAAAAGTCCTCCAACCAAACTAGCTAAGTAAAACAGCCATAAGGCAACCACCAGAGAACAACCCATCATAAATAACCCACAAAGGAAGCATCCCCAGTAACCAAGGAATAGTAGATAACCAACAAAGCGTCACACAATAGAGGTCCAAAAGAAGCACAACCACCATAGAAAAGAAATAACAGCAGCCAACTAGGACCAGCCAAAAAACCAAACTTCCCCAATAATAAAGACTAACCCAATAGGAAGCATAATGATAACATAAAACCTGTGCAAATAATGCACCCGAGGCTAATCTAGAGAATAACCAAACACAAAACCAAGGAAAAGAAGGATCCAACAGAACAAGAACGAGGAAACCCTAAAAAAGCATCCATGAAACTCTCTAAAAGATGGCCTAGAAAGGCAACAATCAACAATAGTTCCCACTAGGAAGGCCACCCATTCAACCATAAAAAATGAGCAAAAAGTAATTTAAGTTCAAGAGGAGAGCCAACAAACCAACCAGTGCAAAAAATAGAATAAAGCTTGAGTAGAAACCATCTCATCCACAGCAACAAGGCGAGAGAAGACAACAATCACCTGGCTGAGAAAACCAAGCCAACCCAAGCTAGAAAGGTAAGAACCAGCAGGCCAACCTAGAAGTAAGAGGTCAAAAACATAACCCAGCTCAGGCCAAAAGTGAAAATAAGTTAAGGGTTTTTGGTTTAAGGTTTAGGGTTTTAGGGTTTAGGGTTTAGAGTATAGAGTTTAGGGTTAGGGTTTAGGGTTTAAGGTTTAGGCTTTAGTGCTTAGACTTTAGGTTTTAGGATTTTGAGGGTTTACGATTTAATATTTAGGGGTGAACATGGGTTTAGGGTTTTAGGTTTATGGTTTTAGTTTAGGGTTTAGCATTTAGGGTATAAGGCTTAGGGTTTTTTAGGTTTAGCATTTAGGGCTTAGGGTTTAAGGTTTAGGGTTGTAGGTTTTATGGTTTTGGGTTAGGATTTAGGGTTTTAAGATTTAGGGTTTTAAGGTTTAGGGTTTAGGGTTTAGGGTTGAGGGATTAGGGTTTAGGGTTTTAGGGTTTAGGGTTTATGGTTTAGGGTTGTAGGTTTAGTATTAGTTTTAGGGTTTAGGGTTTAGGGTTAGGGCATTTTTTTATTTTATTTTTATTTTTTATTTTTATTCTTAAATTAAGTAAACTGGTTGGTTTAGGTTTATTTTTTTTTTTTATTTTTTTATTTTTATTTAGGTTTATTTTTATTTTTATTTAGTTTAGTTTATTTATTTTAGGTTTTCTATTTTAGTTTAGGTTTTTTATTATAGTTTATTTTTTAGGTTTAAGTTTAGGTTTAGGTTTATTTTATAGTTTAGTTTATTTTTTTATTTTTAGGTTTAAGTTTTATTTATTTTAAGTTTAGGTTTATGTTTTTTTTAGGCTTTTATTTTATGTTTATTTTTTAGGTTTTACCTTTTAATTTTGTTAGGTTTATTTTAGTTTATTTTATTTTATTTAGTTTAAGTTTAGGTTTAAATTTATTTATTTTGGTTTATTTTAGTTTAGGTTTTGGATTATTTAATTTTATTTTAGGTTTAGGTTTTATTTTTTAGTTTAGTGTTTAGGTTTTTTTAATATTTTAAGTTTATTTTTAGGTTTAGTTTTATTTAGTTTTATTTTATTTTATTTTAGGTTTATTTTATTTTATTTTAGATTTAGTTTTATTTTATTTAAGTTTTATTTTTTAGTTTAGTTTAGGTTTTCATTTATTTTAGTCTTTATTTTTTATTTTATTATTTTTAGGTTTAGGTTTAAGTTTAAGTTTTAGTTTAATTTATATTTTTATTTTATTTTGGTTTAGGTTTTTATTTATTGCATTTTAGGTTTTATTTTTCTTAAGTTTAGGTTTATAGTTTTAAAGGGTTTAGTGTTAGTTTACGGTTTAGGGTTTAGGGTTGGGGTTTAGGGTTTAAGGTTTAGGGTTTAAGGTGTAAGTTTTAGGGTTCAGTGTTTAGGGTTTAGGGTTTAGGGTTTTTATCGTTTAGGGTTTAGGTTTTAGGTTAGATTAGTTTTTTTTAACAAAGAACAATTATTTAACATTTCTTTTTTTTATTTCATCAACAAGTAACAAAGTTTTCTAAGACACAAGCGATGACATAGATAAAAATGAGCATGCATAGAAAATCAAAACCCTAAATAAAGAACCATCTCTATAAAGATAGTTCATAAGTTGTACATCGGATGACAGTTCTTTAATATCTCCAGTTCCCATCAGAGCCACCTCAGCCTCTCGAGTAGCGGGATCCACCATCATATCCTCGATCTCTCCCTCCGCCACCACCACAGCTATAACCTCCGTCGCTCCTCCCATTTTATAACCATGACCACCATCTCCATATCCAACACCTCCGGGTCCCCACCACCACTATGATAGCACGCTTGCTCCATCAGATCTAGGGCTGGGTTGGTGATGTTCCTCATCAAGGTTTTGCCCATTCTTAGGGTTTAGGTTTAGGTTTAGGTTTATTTGGTTTTAGGGTTTTAGTTTAATTTTTAATTTATTTAGTTACTTTAGGTTTAAGTTTAAGTTTAGGGTTTGGGGTTTAGGGTTTAGGGCTTAGGGCTAGGGTTTAGGTTTTAAGGTTTAGAGTTTAGGGTTTAGGATTTAGTGTTCTAGGTTTTATGGTTTAGGGTTTAAGGTTTTTGGTTTTTTAGGGTTTTGGGTTTTGGGTTTAGGTTTAGGGTTTAGGGTTTAGGGTTCAGGGTTTAAGATTTTTTTTTTTAAATTAAGTAGATCGATAGGTTTAGGTTTATTTAGTATATTTAATTTATTTTATTTTTTAATTTTATTTTTATTTAGTTTAGTTTATTTATTTTCATTTAGGTTTTCTATTTTAGTTTATTTTTAGTTTTATGTTTAGATTTAGGTATATTTTTTAGTTGAGTTTATTTTCATTTTACTTTTTAGGTTTAGGTTTAGGATTTTATTTTATTTTTTTAGGTTTAGGTTTTAGGTTTTATTTTAGATTTTATTTTTTTAGTTTATGCTTAGGTTTATTTTAGTTTATTTTATTATTTAGTTTAGGTTTAGGTTTAAGTTTAGTTTCTTTTAGGTTTAGATTTAGGTTTTATTTATTTTAGTTTAGTTTATTTTAGTTTAGTTTTAGGTTTATTTTATTTTTTATTTAATTTTTAATTTAGGTTTAGGTTTTTCTTTTATGTTTAGTGTTAAGGATTTATTCTTTATTTATTTTTATATTTTCTTTTTAGTTTAATTTTTAGGTTTAGGTCTTTATTTAGTTTTTTATTTACATTTAGTTTTATTTTATTTAAGTTTTTTACTCTTAGGTTTACATTAATTTTTAATTTAGTTTATGTTTTTATTTATTTTATTTTAGATTATTTTTTATTTATTTTATTTTATTTTTATGTTTAGGTTTTCATTTAGGTTTTTATTATTTTGTATTTTTAATTTTATTTAGGTTTAAATTTTTTTATTTATTTTATTTTTATGTTTTTTTTAGTTTAGGTTTAAGTTTTTAGATTTTTAGGTTCTTGGGATTTTAGGGTTTAGAGTTTACGGTTTAGGGTTTAGGGTTTAGGGTTTTAAGGTTTAGGGTTTTAGTGTTTAGGGTTTAGGGTTAGGGTTTAGAGTTTAGAGATTAAGGTTTAGTTTTTAGTCTTTAGGGTTTAGGGTTTTTAAGGTCTAGGGTTAGGGTTACATTAGGGTTTAGGGTTTATGATTTATTGTTTAGGCTTTAGTTTTTAGGGTTTTTAGGGTTTAGTGTTTGTTTAGGGTTTAAGGTTTAGGGTTTAGGCTTAGGGTTAGGGTTTAGGGTTTAGGATTTAGTGTTAGTTTAGCGATTAGGTTTTCAGATTTCTATGGTTTAGGGTTGTTGGTTTTGGGTTTATGATTTAGGGTTTAGGGTTAGTTTTAAGATTTAGGGTTTAGGGTTTAGGATTTAGAATTTTGTGTTTAGGGTTTAGGATTTTTTTTAAATTAAGTAAATCATTAGGTTTTGGTTTATTTAGTTTATTTAGTTTATTTTATATTTTTTTTAGGTTTATTTTTTTTTATTTAGTTTAGTTTATGAATTTTATTTTTATTTATTTGAGTTTAGGTTTTTTATTTTAGTTTATTTTTTAGGCTTCAGTTTAAGTTTATATTTATTTTTTAGTTTAGTTTTATTTATATTTTCTCTTTTAGGTTTAGGTTTTATTTTTTATTTTTAGGTTTAGGTTTAGGTTTTTATTTTATTTTTTTAGGTTTAGGTATTAGGTTTTTAATTTAGGTTTATTTTTAGGTTTTATTTTTTAGTTTTGGTTTAGGTTTATTTTTAGTTTATTTTATTTTATTTAGTTTAGGGTTTGGTTTAGTTTATTTTAGTTTAGGTTTAGGTTTATTTGTTATTTTTTATTTTAGGTTTAGGTTTTTTTAGTGTAGGGTTTAGGTTTTATTATTTATTTATTTTTAAGTTTTATATTTAGGTTTATTTTTTAGGTTTAGGTTTTTGTTTAGTTTTTATTTTATTTTATTTTGGGTTTATTTTATTCTTATTTTACATTTAGGATTTTTAATTTTTTTAGTTTATTTTGGGTTTTTATTTATTTTATTTTAGTTTAGGTTTTATTTTTTAGTTTATTGTCTTTTATGGTTAAGGTTTTCGTTTATGTTTTTAATTTATTTTATTTTGGTTTAGGTTTTTTTATTGATTTTATTTTAAGGTTTTATTTAGTTTAGGTTTAGGTTTTTAGCTTTTTAGGGTTTAGGGTTTAGGGTTAGTTTAAGGTTTATGGTTTAGGGTTTATGGTTTGGGGTTTTGGTTTAGTGTTTAGGGTTTTCTTTTTTTTTTTAGGGTTTAGGGTTTAGGGTTTAGGGCTTATGGTTTAGGGTATAGGTTTTAGGGTTTAGGATTTAAGGTTTTAGGGTTTAGGGTTTAGGGTTTAGGGTTTAGGGTTTATAGTTTTTAGGGTTAGGGTTTAGGGTTATGGGTTTAGGTTTTAGGTTTAGCGTTCAGGTTTTAGTTTGGGTTCAAGGTTTTTGGAATTTTTTATTTTAACAGAGAATAAATTTAGATTCAATATTTCATCAGTTTGATTTCGTTAACCAGGTAACACACCTAGTTTTCTAAGACATAGCGATGACATAGATTAGAATGAGCACGCATAGAGCAAATCAAAAAACCCTAGATAACTAAACTATCTCTATAAAGGCAGTTCCATAGCGGAGTCGGATGGCCATTCTTGGTTTCTCCTTTCCCATTAGAACTACCCAGCCTCTCAAGTAGCATGATCCACCATCATATCCCCAATCTCTCCCTCTGCCCCCACCACGGTTGTAACCTCCGCCGCTCCTCCTGCTTCCATAACCACCACTGTTCTGGCTGCCTCCTCCATATCCACCTGCACCTCCAAATCCCCCACCCGACATGATAACCACTTGCCTCCATCTTTGCCTCCACTAGATCTAGACTAAGCCTAGTTGATAGTGATGTTTGTGTCCTCAAAGTTCTACCCATTCTTAGGGTTCAGGTTTAGGTTTAGGTTTATGTTTATTTACTTTTAGGGTTTAGGTTTATTTTATTATTTAATTAGGTTTTGGTTTAGGGCTTGGGGTTTAGGGTTTAGGGTTTAGGTTTAGGGTTCATGATTTAGGGTTTAGGGTTTAAGGTTTAGGGTTTAGGGTTTTAGGGTTTATACTTTTAGGGTTTAGGGTTTAGGGTTTAGGGTTAGGGTTTTAGGGTTTTAGTTTATTTAGGTTTAGGTTTTATGATTTATGGTTTAGGGTTTAGGGTTTAAGATTTATGGTTTATGGTTTATGGTTTTTTTTTTAAATAAGTAAATTGGTTAGTTTAGGTTTATTTAGTTTATTTTTTATTTATTTTAGTTTTTTTAATTTTTTTTTATTTTTATTTAGGTTTATTTTTTATTTTTATTTAGTTAGGTTATTTATTGTTGATTTATTTATTTCATTTTAGGTTTATTTTTAGGTTTAGGTTTAAGTTTATTTTTAGTTGAGTTTTATTTTTATTTTATTTTTAAGGTTTAGGTTTTATTTTTTATTTTTAGGTGTAGGTTTAGATTTTTATATTATTTTTTTAGGTTTAGGTTTTTGGTTTATTTTTAGGTTTTATTTTTGAGTTTAGGTTTAAGTTTATTTTTAGTTTATTTTATTTAATTTGGTTTGGGTTTATGTTTAGGTTTACTTTATTTTAGGTTTAGGTTTAGGTTTATTTCCTTTAGTTTAGTTTATTCTAGTGTAGGTTTAGGTTGATTTTACTTTGTTTATTTTATCCTTATTTTATGTTTACGTAGGGTTTAAGCTTTATTTTTTATTTATTTTTAGGTTTTATTTTTATGTTTATTTTTTAAGTTTAGGTTTTTATTTAGTTTTTATTTTTATTTTTTTAAGTTTATTTTATTTTTATTTTACGTTTAGGTTTTATTTTATTTAAGTTTTTCATTTTTAGGTTTATTTTTTTAATTTAGTTTAGTTTTTATTTATTTATCTTCGTTTACTTTTTATTTTTTATTTTATTTTATTTTTAGGTTTAGGTTTAGGTTTTAGTTTAGGTCTTTATTTCATTTTATTTTACTTATTTTATTTAGGTTTAGGTTTATTTATTTATTTATTTTATTTTTAGGTTTTATTTAGTTTAGGTTTAGGTTTTTTAGTTTTTAGGGTTTAGGGTTTAGGGTTTAGGGTTTAGGGTTTGGGGTTTAGGGTTTTTTTCAAAATGAAAAATTTTATTGCCACAAGAAAAGGAATAAAGTTCTTAAAAGGATAAATCTCCAAAAGTAATGCTCAAAGAGCTACAATAAAACTAAAGAGATAAATCCCCTAATACAAGAGAAAAGAAAAGCAAAAGGAAAAGAGAAAACAAAATAACTAAAACCCTCCAGTAGATCACACACCAAGAACTCAAGATCTAAAAAAAACCTGCAAGAAACTTAAGCAGAGATAATCTAAGAGAAAATATGAAAAAAATGTAAGAACATAGAGAGAGAAAAGAAATAAAATCCACGGACAAGGCTCAGGCTCAATCACAATCAACTAAAGGAGCAAAAAAATTTGTGAGCATCTAAACTCCAAAAGAAGGGTTACAGTCACAAATAATGCTACCAAAGAAAATTAAGAAAACATCCCACCATCACAACCAAACTTACCTCGACTTAGAGCTAACCATATAACCCCAAAGTTCTAATACACATCAAACCACCAACACAAAGAAAAATAGAGCATAACCCAAAGAATAAATAGCCACCGAAACTGACCATAGCAAGGGTAAAACAACAACCACAATAAGCATTACTAATGTACCACCAAAGGACCACATACCATCAAACCAAAAGAAGCCACCAAAATCGAAGGGAAAGAAAAGCCACAAAGGACCAAAAACTATAAAACTAGAGCCACCAAAACCATAAAAGGAAGGAAAAGTTAGAGCCAAAACCTAAATAGCCCAACCAGCTCAAAGAACTAGAGGGAAGCAACACAGTAGAAAAACAAATGGAAAAAGCCATATGAAACAAAACCCAACAAAGCCAAAGAAAGCCAACCACTTGAAAGAAAATCCAAACAAGCTAAAGAAATACCCAAAAGTAGGAGACAAGGCACCAGTCACCCATGTGCCAGGACAAAGGCCAACAAAAAAACCAATCCGAACCAGCTAAAGGAAAATTAAACAGCTAAAAAAATAACAAAAATCTAAAAGAATCTAACATATGGTGACCAATTTATCTAAATTAGACAAACCTCTTAAATTCTTAGAATATTATCATTGGTAAACAAAGTGAAGTCAGAGATCGCACCCTAAACTACCTAAAAAATAAACAGTTACCTTCTCTTAAAATATGTGTAATTTTAAAAGAAAGTTTAGGGATAATAGCTTTAATATTTTAATTAAATAGAAAAGCCCAGCATTGCCCTTATGGTTAGAATTGATCCTAGCAACAACCATCTTAGCATCAGATTCCAACCAAATATCCTAAAAATTTCCCTCTAAACAAAGCTTAAGAGCATAAAAAATAGCCATCAATTCAACAAAAATAACTGATTTAGTAGAAAGAGGAGTGGAAAATGTGAAGATAATATTCTCATGATTGTTTCTGAACATACCACCACAACCCGACTTGTTATGTGCAGATCCATCAATATTAATTTTAAAGAAAAATTAAGAGGCTTAATCTAATGAATAATTTTAACTTTAGGAGACAAGTCACAATATGGAAAATGGATGCCAAATTTAGAGGCAACAAACTTACACCCTCTAAAATTAGTACTACTGAGAAGTGCAGCCTTATGTAAAGAAAAAATCTTTTCTTTAGTCCTAGCAATAATCCTCTTATGGTTTATAGGCACCTCATGATGTTTAGAATCATTTCGATCAAGCCAAATAAACCAAATCAAAGTAATAGCCACCATAATTTTGATATGCCCTTTAATAGTATTAAGAAAATAAGAATCCAGGTGTTGCATTAACATTAAATTGCCATTAAAAGAACTTAAATTAAATAAATTCTCATACCAACCCCAAACTTTAGAGGCAATGGCACCATTAACAAAAACATGTTTAACATTCTCAATATGAAAAAAACACATGCATTTGGAAGGTAGATAATAACCTTTGTCCCAAAGTAAAGAGTCAATAATAGTATAACCCCTTAAATTCTCCACAAAGAATAGAGTAAGAAGTATGAATAATATTATTCCAAATTTAAAGAAAAATAAGACAAGTGGATTTTTTAACTTTAAGATAATGCCAAGTATCTTTAAAAGAAAATTCTCCATTACTAAAAAATTTAAAAAGAATTTGATCCAAAAAATAACATCAATAGGAATATTAATGATGTTATTACTAATGTAATCATCAACTCATTTAAAGAGAGAAATTCCATTCCCATTATAAATAAAATGACTAACTTTCAAAGAAGAAGTAGAATGGGTATTAAGCAAGAATCAATGGAAAAGTCCCATCTTATCTTGCCAAAAGAAGGAAGACCCATTATTAATACCCCAAAAAATGAGAGGTTCCACTTTCCATTTAATATCCAGCCATTTTCAAACAATAGAATCACCATGTTTATAATTGCAAATCAAAGGATGCTTACCTTTGTAATATTTAAATTTCATAAATTTGGCCCAAAGACTTTCATTTTTCCCAAAATTCCACCAAAGTTTATAAGAAAAAACATTGGTGGAGTCCATCAAAGATCTGCACCCAAGGCCACCTTCATAAATAGTACCACACATATCGGACTAAGAAGTTGAATGAAGACTTTTGGCCGAATTCCTAGAACCCCAAAAAAACTTATTAAAAGTCTTTTAATCGGATAAGAACATGAGAAGTAGGAACAATATTAAGCAACATATAAAAGGAAGGGAATAAAGAATACATTTAATACAATTAATCTACCACCAAAAGATAAAAAAATGAAATTCAAGGTAGAAATTTTATTTTGAATATTATGAATTACCTCATCAAAGAGATGGGATCTCTTATGACCACAATATAAAGGGGAGCCTAAATATTTAATAGGAAGATTTTGATGATAAAAAAGTGATATCCTTTATTTTATTAATTCTATGAATAGAAATAGATGTAGAAGTGATAAAACAACTTTTATGAGTACTAATCAAAAGGCCACTTTCCCTTTAAAATTTATTTAAAACCCTTAAGCTTTTTAACATAATGTAACAAGCCAATACAAAATATTATGAAATCATAAAGCTTAAATGAGAGATAGCCAAACCACCAAGATTCCAAATACATACTAGAATTCTTCTAAAAAAAGATTAAGCCAACAAGACAAATATTCAATTGCAATAATAAAAAGCAACAGAGAAAGAGGGTCATCTTGTCTTATACCTTGAGAGGAATTAAGGAAACCAAAGTTTTCACTATTGATAACTAATGAAAACCAAACATTTTTAATTATATTGTTAACCAAAGAAAAAAATGAATAGAAAAATAAAATAAAGTTAGAATGCTATTAAGAAAATCCTAAGAAATATTATCATAAGCCTCTATGATGTCAAGCTTAAAAAGTAAATTTTCCCCTCTAGTTTTAACATTCAAATCATGAATCAATTCTTGAGCAAGCAAGATGTTATCTTAAATAGTTCTGTCTTTCACAAAGCCAGTTTGATTAGGATAGATAATCTTAGGATAATACTTACTAAGCATATTAGTCAAAATTTTGGAAATCAATTTATTGAAAAAAGTATAAAGACTAGTATGTCTAAATTCATTCCAAAAGTCAAGAGTTTCTTTCTTAGAAATAAGAAAAATAGAAATGCTAGAAAAATATTTAGGAATAGAATTCCTTTCAAAAAAATCCTCAAGATTAACAAGATCACTTTAATAATGAACCAAGCTTTTGAAAGAATGAAGTAGTGTAACCATCACCTACAATAAAATCAATTCATACCATTAAGTATATTAAAATTCTCATCATAAGGAGGAGTAACCAATCATTCATTATCCTCTATAAACATAATATAAGGGATGATAGAGAGATTGGATTAATGCTTAAGCTGACAATTTTTATTAAATATCTTTAAAATAATTAAGAGTAGAAGAAAATATATCCTCTTTTTGGTGACTAAGAACTATCAAAGTTTTGATTTTAATAATACGACCAAGAACTCTCCTTTTCATTACCAAAGCATGAAAATATTTAGTGTTTCTTCGCCCTTCAGAAAGATGCTTAGAAGAAACTTTTTGTATCAAATAAGTCTCCTCCATATCCTGAAACTTAATGAGATTATGCTTAGCTTCAGTAAGATTATAATAAAAAGAAAAATCAATAATAATAAGTTCTTCCAAATCTTTTAGCTTTTGTTCCATATTCATGATATTATTAAAAAGATTTTTGAAACAGTTTCTGTACACTAAGTGATATTATGCTTAAGCCTTTTAAGCTTAGGCCAAAACCTCAACATACCAAATGCAAAATCATCATGAGAAAGAGGAGCACACCAATTATAAGCATTAACATCAAGAAAACTTTTATCTTGTAACCACATATTGTAAAAAAAAATTATTAATGATATTATTGTTATGAACAACATCCTTAATAGAAATAAAAAGAGGAGCATGATCCAAGAGAGTTCTACTAAGATGCTCCACCAAAGTTAATGCCCAATGGTTTAACCAACAATTATTAAATAAAGCATGATCCAACCGTTGCCACAATCTATGATTATTCCAAGTAAATTGAGAACCAATGAAACCAACATCGTAAATATTTCAATCCAAAATCATATTTGCAAAGTCTTCCATTGAATGTAAATTTTGTAAAGAACCCCCTTTCCTTTCATTCAAAGAAAGGACCGTATTGCAATCCCAACCAACAATCCAAGAATCATTAACAACAGAAGTAAAACTAGATAATTGATCCCAAAGAATTCTCCTCTCAAACTCGTTACAAGAAGCATAAAAAAAGAGCCAAAAGCATGATAATCACCAAATGAAATATCCACATTAATAACTTGATGAAAATCATTAATAACATAAATAGTAAGAGATTTATTCCAAAATAACCAAATATTATTATTGCTATTGAAATAAAAGTTGCTAAAACTAGTCATCCTAGCTACATGCATTATTTTAGAAGAAAAAATAAGAGGTTCAAGAATAACCAAGAAACCAACATTATAAATTATACAAAGATTCCTAATTTTACTCCTAACAGCAAGAGTACCAATGCCCCTCACATTCCAAATAAGAAAGTTAAACATTAATTTTTATTAGGCAAAGAAGATGAAGAAGATCGAGTAGATCTAGAAACTTTAGGAGGATAATTTTAAAACTATTTTTTTTTATTTTCACAAAAATAGTTTGAAAACTAGTCTCATTCTCCATTGATTCATCATTAGAATAGTTTTATCATCATTATTAATAATATATTTAGGAGAAGATCTCATTTGATAAGAAAACAAATCCTTTTTGTCCATTAAATGAGAATTATCACTAAGCAAAGTACCATCCAGAATAATAGTTAAAGAAGGTGAAGAAATAGATTTATGAAGCAAACAAACACTTGGTTGCACATTATCAAGAAGCTGCATACCATCATTCTTGCCAAATTCAAAGAAGATAAAATAAGATTTTCTTTTAAAGATTTTCTTAAGTGAAATAACCATTTTCTAGATTTTCAACAACACAAATCTCTTTAGAATAAACTAAAATAAAAAAATCATCCACTTGTAATTTTTCAAGAATAATAAAAATAATAGTAGCTGAAACCTGATTACTCTCCTAAACAATTTTGAAGCATTTTTAACAAGCTTATCACTACCACTTACATTGGGAACACCATTAGAAATATTAGGAACAACATTAGAAACATCAATAGTATCATTCATAGCACCATTATCCTTTTCATTTAAAATTAGTTTTCTTTTATCACTTTTAAATCTCTAATTTTTCTAGCAACCTTAGGATCTTTAACCACTTTCTTCCCAAGATGTGGATGAGCAACAAAACATTCTAAGACATCATGGCCATGAGTTTTGCAATGATTGTAGAAAGCTACTAGTTTTCAATTTTCCAAATCGCACATAATAGCGAACACCTTTGAAGGTCGTATGAACTAGGTTTAAGGAAATATCAAAGAAGTTGAAGAATCCTTACCAGATAAGGCATCTTTGAAGGATTTAAAGGTAAAATATTTAGCTATTCCCAAAGAATTGGAAGCTGAGCGGAGCATTTAGTTTTCCCCAGTATTGTGATGCCATGGAAAATGGTGCACTTAAGAAACAAGGATCGAAAAGGTAAAGCCAAACTAGAAGAAATTTCTAGAAAACTATCTAAAAATGATGAGAAAGAGAATGGAAAGGAAAATGATTCAAGAATCGCTAGAGCTCAGGACTGAAAGGGGTTGCAGAATAAGGTTTAGGGTTTTTAGTTTTTTTTGTTTTTTAGATTTTTAAATTTTTTTTTTTTTTTTTAGGTTTAGGGTTTAGGGTTTAAGGTTTAGGGTTGTAGGTTTTTAAGGTTTAGGGTTTAGGGTTTAGGGTTTAAGTTTAGAGTTTAGGGTTGGGGGTTTTAGGTTTTAGGGTTGTAGGTTTAAGATTGTAGGTTTAGGGTTTACGGTTTAGAGTTTAGGGTTTAGGGTTTGTTTTAGGGTTTAGGTTAGGCTTTTTTATTTTATTTATTTTATTTATTTATTTTTTAAAATTAAGTAAACTCATAGGTTTAAGTTTATTTAGTTTATTTTTTATTTATTTTAGTTTATGTTATTTTTATTTTTATTTAGGTTTATTTTTATTTTTATTTAGTTTAGTTTATTTATTTTAGGTTTATTATTTTAGTTTAGTTTTTTTTATTTTAGTTTATTTTTAGGTTTAGGTTTTGATTTAGGTTTATTTTTTTACTTTAGTTTTATTTTATTTATTTTTTTTTTGGTTTAGGTTTATTTTTATTTTTTTAGGTTTAGGTTTAGGTTTTTATATTATTTTTTAAGTTTAGGTTTTAGGTTTTAATTTTAGGTTTATTTTTTGTTTTTATTTCTCAATTTAGGTTTAGGTTTAATTTTAGTTTATTTTATTTTATTTAGTTTAGGTTTAGGTTTATGTTTAGTTTATTTTAAGATTAAGATTAGGTTTTATTTATTTTAGTTTAGTTTATTTTAGTTTATGTTATATTTATTTTATTTTTATTTTAGGTTTATTTTTTTTTATTAATTTAGGGTTTAGGTTTTTTTTTTTTATTTTTAGGTTTTACTTTTATGTTTAATTTAAGGTTTAGGTTTTTATTTAGTTTTTATTTTATTTTATTTTAGGTTTATTTTATTTTTAATTTAGGTATAGTTTTTATTTTATTTAGATTTATATTTTTTAGTTTAGTTCAAGTTATTATTTATTTTATTTTACTTTTGTTTAAATTTTTATTATATTTTTTAGGTTTAGGTTTAGGTTGAGGTTTTAGTTTATTTCTATTTTATTTTATTTTTTTATTTGTTTTGGTATATGTTTATTTACTTATTTTATTTTAAGGTTTTATTTTATTTAGGTTTAAGTTTTTAGCTTTTTAGGTTTAGGGTTTAAGTTTAGTTTAGGGTATAGGATATAGGGTTTAGGGCTTAGGGTTTAGGGTTTGGGGTTTAGGGTTTAAGGTTTAGGGTTTTAGGTTTAGGGTTTAGGTTTTATGGTTTAGGGTTTAGGGTTTAGGGTTTTAGAATTTAAGATTTTGAGTTTAGGGTTAAGGGTTTAGGGATTTTGAGGTTTAGGTTCTAGGGATTAAGGTTTAGGTTTTAGGTTTAGGGTTCAGGGTTTAGTTTAGGGTATAAGATTTTTGGTTTTTTTTAATAGAGAATAAATTTATATTTAACATTTCTTCTGTTTGATTTCATCAACCAAGTAACACATCAAGTTTTCTAGACACAAGCGGCGACATTGATCAAAATGAGCACGAATAAATCAAAATCTTAGATTACTAGAACTATCTATTATAAATACATAGTTCCATATGTACCAAATCAGATCGATTGATCTTGAATTTCTCCAGTTCCCATCAGAACCACCAAGGCCTCTCAAGTAGCGAGATCCACCATCATATCCCGATCTTTCCCTCCATGAATAACCTCCATCTTTCCTCCCACCTCCATAACCACCTAACACCACCTCCATATCACTAGCACCAGATCCCCCCCACCACATGATAACGCCTCGCCTTCTCTACTAGATCTAAACAAGCTTGGTTGATTGATATTCTTATCATCAAGGTTCTAACCATTCTTAGGGTTTAGGTTCAGGTTTTGGTTTATTAGGTTTTAGGGTTTAGGTTCAGGTTTAGGTTTAGTTATGTTAGGTTTAGGTTTAGGGTTTGCGGTTTAGGGTTTAAGATTTAAGGTTAGGGTTTAGGCTTTAAGGTTTAGGGTTTAAGGTTTTAGGGTTTATGCTTTTAGGGTTTAGGGTTTAGGGTTAGGATTTAGGGTTTAGGGTTGTAGGTTGTAGGTTTAGGGTTGTAGGTTTAGGGTTTAGGATTTAGGGTTTATGGTTTTTTTATGTTAAGTAAACTGGTAGGTCTAGGTTTTGTTAATTTATTTAATTTATTTTTAATTTATTTTAGTTTTATTTTTTGGTTTAATTTTAGGTTTTAGTTTAGGTTTTTATCTTATTTTCTTTTTAATTTTATTTAGGTTTAGGTTTTTTTATTTATTTTAATTTTAGTTTTTATACAGTTTAGGTTTTATTTAGCTTAGGTTTTTTGGTTTAGGTTTAGGTTTTAGTTTATGTTTTTGTTTTATTTTTATCTTATTTTATTTTGGTTTAGATTTTTTATTTATTTTACTTTTAGGTTTTATTTAGTTTAGGTTTAGGTTTTTAGGTTTTTAGGGTTTAGGGCTAAGGGTTCAAGGATTAGGGTTTATAGTTTTAACATTTAGGGTTTATGAGTTTAGGGTTCAGGGTAAAGGTTTAGGGTTTAGTGTTTTATCTTTAAGGTGTAGAGTTTTTAGGGTTTAGGATTTAAGGTTTAGGGTTTAGGGCTAGCTTAGTGTTTAGGGTTAGTTTAGGGTTTAGGCTTTTTAAGGTTTAGGGTTTAGGGTTTAGAGTTTTGGGTTTATGGTTTTGAGTTAGTCTAGGGTTATGGTTTAGGGTTGTATGTTTGGGGTTTACGATTTAGAGTTAGTTTTAGGGTTTAGGGTTTATGGTTTAGGGTTTAGGATTTAGGGTTTAGGGTTTGTTATTTTAAATTAAGTAAACTGATATGTTTAAGTTTATTTAATTTATTTACTTTATTTTTTATTTATTATGTTTATTTTATTTTTTATTTTTATTTAGGTTTATCTTTTATTTATTTTTTGTTTTCTTAATTTATTTTAGGTTTATTTATTTTAGTTTAGGTTTTTTACTTTAGTTTAGTTTTTTATGTTTAGGATTAGGTTTATATTTATTTTTTAGTTTAGTTTTTTTTAGTTTTATTTTTTAGGTTTAGGTTCTATTATTTATTTTAAGTTTAGGTTTAGGTTTTATTTTATTTTTTTAGGTTTATGTTTTAGGTTTTTTTTGGTTTATTTATAGGTTTTATTTTTTAGTTTAGGTTTAGGTTTATTTTTAATTTATTTCATTTATTTAGTTTAGGGTTTAGGTTTAGTTTATTTTGTTTAGGTTTAGGTTTTATTTACTTTCATTTTGGTTTAGACTTATTTTATTTTATTTATTTTAGGTTTAGGTTTTCTTTAGTTGAGGGTTTAGGTTTACTTTTATTTATTTTAATTTTATTTTTTTAGGTTTAGGTTTTATTTAGTTTTATTTTATTTTATTTTAGGTTCATTTTATTTTATTTTCATTTAGTTTTATTTTATTTGGGTTTGTTATTTTTAGGTTTATTTTCTTTTTTTAGTTTAGTTTGGGTTTTTATTTATTTTATTTTAGTTTAGTTTTTATTTTTTATTTTATTTTATTTTCAGGTTTAGGCCTAGGTTAAGGTTTTAGTTTAGGTTTTTACTTTTATTTTATTTTTTTATTTTATTTGGGCTTAGTTTTTTTAATTTTTTTTTTTTAGGTTTTATTTAGTTTAAGTTTAGGTTTTTAAGTTTTTAGGTTTTTAGGGTTTTACATTTAGGGTTTAGGGTATAGGGTATATGGTATAGGGTTTGTGGTTTACGTTTTAGGGTTTCAGGTTATCAGTTTTAGGGTTATGGGTTTAGGGTTTAGGGTTGTTGGTTTAGGGTTTAGAGTTGTTGGTTTAGGGTTTATGGTTTTAGGGGTTAGGGTACAGGGTTTAGGGTTTAAGGTTTAGGATTGTAGGTTTAGGGTTTAAAGTTTAGGGTTTAGGGTTAGTTTTAGGGTTTAGAGTTTACAGTTAGGGTTTATCTTTTTTATTTTTTTATTTTTTAAATTAAGTAAACTAATAGTTTAAGTTTATTTAGTTTATTTATTATTTATTTTAGTTTAATTTATTTTTTATTTAGGGTTATTTTTATTTTTATTTAGTTTAGTGTTTTTTATTTTAAGTTTATTTATTTTAGTTTAGGTTTTTTATTTTAGTTTTTTTAAGGTTTAGTTTTTAGGTTTAGGTTTATTTTTTTAGTTTAGTTTTATTTTAATTTTATTTTTTAGGTTTAGGTTTTATTTTTTTTAGGTTTAAGTTTAGTTTTTAATTTTATTATTGATTTATTTTTAGGTTTTATTTTTTAGTTAAGATTTAAGTTTATTTTTAGTTTATTTTAATTTATTTAGTTTTGTTTTAGGTTTATGTTTAGTTTATTTTAAGTTTGGGTTTAGGTTTTACTTATTTTAGTTTAGTTTATTATTGTTCAGGTTTAGGTTTTATTTATTGTTTAGATTATTTTAGCTTTAGGTTTAGGTTTTATCTTCTTATTTCTGCTTTTTTTATTTTTATTTTAGGTTTAGGGTTTTTTTTTATTTAGGGTTTAGGTTTTATTTTTATTTTTTAGGTTTTATTTTTAGGTTTATTATTTAGTTTTAGGTTTTTATTTAGTTTTTATTTTATTTTATTTTATTTTAGGTTTAGTTTATTTTTTTTAGTTTTGTTTAGGTTTCTATTTATTTTATTTTAGTTTATATTTTTATTTTATTTTTGTTCTTAGGTTTATGTTTTTGTTCAAGTTTAGGTTTAGATTTTAGTTTATGTTTTTATTTGATTTTATTTTTTTAATTTATTTTGGATTAGGTTTTTTTATTTTTTTTATTTTTAGGTTTTGTTTAGTTTAGGTTTATGTTTTTAGTTTAATAGGGTTAGGGTTTAGGGTTTAGGTTTGAGGCTTTTAGAGTTTAGGGTTTTAAGGTTTAGGGTTTAAGATTTAGGGTTTATTTTTATTTTAATTTATTTTAGTTTATTTATCTTAAGTTTATTTATTTTAGTTTAGGTTTTTTATTTTAGTTTAGCTTTGAGGTTTATGTTTAGGTTTAGTTTTATTATTTAGTCTACTTTTATTTTTTTTTATTTTTCAGGTTTAGGTTTTATTTTTTATTTTTAGGTTTAGGTTTAGGCTTTCATTTTATTTTTGGTTTATTTTTTGGTTTTATTTTTTTAGATTTATGTTTATTTTAGTTTATTTTATTTTATTTAGTTTAGGTTTAGTCTATTTTAGGTTCACGTATAGTTTATATTAGATTTAGGTTTAGGTTTTATTTATTTTAGTTTAGTTTATCTTAGTTTAGGTTTAAATTTTTTTTATTTTTATTTTATGTTTAGGTTTTTTTTTAGTTTGGGGTTTAGGTTTAATTTATTTTTATTTATTTTTAGGTTTATTGTTTAGGTTTAGGCTTTTATTTAATTTTTATTGTATTTTATTTTCATTTTAGGTTTAGTTTTTTTATTTAGGTTTTTTAATTTTCTCATTTAGTTGAAGTTTTTTAATTTTCTCATTTAGTTTAGGTTTTTATTTATTTTATTTTATTTTAGTTTTTATTTTTTATTTTATTTTCTTTTTAGTTTCAGGTTTAAGTCTAGGTTTTAATTTTATGTTTTCATTTTATTTTGGTCTAGTTTTTATTTATTTATTTTATTTTTAGATTTTATTTAGTTTAGGTTTAGGTTTTTAGGGTTTAGGATTTTATGGCTTAGGGTTTTAGGTTTTATGCATTTAGGGTTTAGGGTTAGGGTTTAGGGTTTTGTGTTTTGGCTTTAGGGTTTTAGGTTTAGGGTTTAGATTTTTAGGGTTTAGGGTTTAGGGTTTAAGGTTTAGGGTTTGGGGTTTAGGGTTTAGGGTTTAGGGTTTAGAGTTGTAGGTTTTAGGGTTTAGGGTTTAAAGTTTTTTTTTTTTTTTGGAAGCCCCATATAGGGGGAATTTTATTGCCACAAAAAAGAGTTACAAGGTCCTTAAAGGGGATAAACTCTACAACTATTGCTAGCTACAATCAACCTAGAGAGTAATCCCATCTAAATACAACCAAAAGAAAAATAAAAGAGTAAGGAAAGCAAAGATTCAAATTGATTAAGATAAGCCAATGGAAGATTAGGGCCAAAGCTCTTTAGGATGAGAGAATGCATGAAACTATGGAGCAAACCTGCAAGAGAACAAGAGAATTGCACCTACAAAATTGTAGAAGAAAAAACAAATTAGAGCAGTTAAGGTAATACAGATAGAGTGAGAAATGAAAGCGATAAATAAAAAAGATAATAAGGAAGTGTGATAGAGAAGGCTCAGCTCAGTCCACACCAAGTTGGGGTAAAGCAAATATGAGCATCCATACTTAGAAGGGTTACATCACAAGAAGCCACAAAAAAAGGAGTGAAATCATCACATCATCATAGCCAACAAACACTATAGCAACCATTTGTTGAAAGTCTTTTGAGCCTTAGTACGCAAACCAAAGCAAAGCCCTATCGAATAGAAAGAAAGCAAAGAGCAGAATGGGTAAGGGGATCCCATGCAGAGTAAATGTTGTCATATTAGGCACCATGTCATGAGAATCCCAACACAAATGAAAGTGAACTATCATTTCACTCTACCATATTTTAATGAGGTCCAAGGTTTAATTAGATCACATGAAGACCCACCATAAGAAAATAGCGAAAAAGGCCAAGAGGTAAGAAGCATAAAAGACCAATAGAAAAGACACAAATCCAAAGGCAAATAAAATAGCATGGAATTAATCCCATCCTAAACATATGGGACAAATATTAAACAATAAGTCTTGGTAAACAGCCCAGGGATATACCCCAGAAAAAGAAGTGCAATGAAAGAAAGGAATGCAGTTAACCTCTCTGTTACGGTTAGTAACTAGCAAGTGTAAGGCAAGAGATATCCCAAGCCCAAATTACCACGAATTGCAGTCTATCGAGAGAGGAGATGGGAATGCAATAGATTAGATGAACCATAAGGCAGTAATAAGCTGCTCCCCACCACAAACAACTCAAGTAAAGACAATCGAGAGGCTCCCGAATGGAAACTCAAGAATTATTCAACCTATAACCAAGGCGTAATAGCATAGCCATAAATCCACCCATTCAAAGTAAACAATGCATAGGTTAAAATCAAATTAGGCAAAAGCATAATCTCAGTGATCTGCACAAATCTAACAGAGCCAAGAGAAAGAAAACAATAGCAAGTTAAGTAGATTAGGCTGCAATCAACAAAAATATTCAGAAAAGTAACACAACCAACAACCACAAAGACAGCCTGCTGGACATAGGACCCAAAAATCCAAGAACCAACAATGAAAACAATAATACAATTATTATACCCACCATATGATAATCCAATGAAAAGTAGAGATGCAAATAAGAAACAAAATGGGTTCAAAAGATAGTCAACATTGAAATCCTTCAAGGTAAAGATGAGCAGGCTTGTAGGTAAACCAAAATCCGCAGGAAGAGAAGACTGGAAAGAAACCATAAAGTAAGACCAATCCTGTAAAGAGATAATAAAAATAATGAGAAACTTGCAGTTTCTCTCCTGGCAGGTTGGGAAGATGGGGTTAGCAAAATCAATCAACAAAATAACTCCAAAGCACCCTGCTGAGCATGATAGATAGCCCCAGTAGCAACTTGTTGGGCATAAAACCCAATGATCCAGTTCAACAACAACCAAGATAGGAAAAAAAAGTTGGCCATAAAACCACCCATTCAAAATAAATAATGCATAAGATAAATTCGTAGATAATGAAAAGTCGCCAAGTCTAGAACCAAGATGGAAAAATAGCGGTTTAGATAGCCCTCAAACATGTGATGATCAGCTGCAGCCCTATTGGAAACAACAATAATAAGCAGAAAAGCAAAAGCTACTATGCAGCCAAAAACCTCAAAAGAGGCTTGCTAGTGATAAGATTCCAAAAACCCAGAAGCAGCTTGTTGAGCATTAATCCAGTTTAGCCAACAACCAAGACAGTAACTACCAACAAGCTGGCCAAAAATCCACCCATTCAGAGTTAATAGTGCATAGGTTAATATCTATTTAGGCAATAACATAATCACAGTGATCTGCACAATTCTAACAGAACCAATATGGAAAAAATAGCAGTAGATTAAGTAGACTTCAAACATCAGGTGATTAGCTGCAGCCTGGTTGCAAATAGCAAAAATAGTGGGGCAACAAATAGGAAGTAATTCCAAACCTGCAGAATAATCAAAAAAACAACAGGCAACAAACAACCACCAGCTACAAAGGCAGCCTGCTAGATAATGGACCCGATAATCCAACAACCAACAAATAAAACATCACTACAATTATTGCACCAACCATAAGATAAGCGAAAAGACATTGGGCAACATAGCCACAAGGGTTCAAAAGTAAACCATCAATGAGATCCTTCAAGACAAAGGAGAGGAGGTTAGCTGAACTAGCATCCTAAATAAAGACCGAAGGAGATCATTAGTAAGTCCAATCACCAAAGAGACAATAATAATAACAAGGGTATTTCAGTTTCTCTCCTTATAGGTTGGGGAGATGAGGTTAGCAAATAGAATCAGCAAACCAACCCTACAGAAAAGAGATGAGGTTATAAATTAAAACATCAAAATAGATATTACATCCACCATAAGAAAAGCCAGTAAAAAACAATAGTACAACATCGATTATAAAGTGGTCCAATGGAAAGCCATCTTTCAGATCCATCAAGACACATAATATCAGTCCAACAGCTAATCCCATAGCATCAATAATAACAGACTGGATGGAAATCAAGAAATAATTCCAATCCTACAGAAAAGAAGTTATAATAGCAAAGATATTGCAATTTCTCTCCTTACAGGTTGTGGAGGTAAGGTTATGGAACATAGGAGGGGCCAAAACCATAATAAGGAGAAGAATAATAGATAAATTAGGGCCAACCATAAGGTTATACAGAAGTATAACATTTAAACATTGAGACAAGTGCCCCAGAATGTAATTCTAGAAAAAGGAAAGGAGGAAGAACACAGCTTTAATCATAAAATGAGAAACAAAAATAGTAGGATCCATAATCAAAATATTGATGGCAAGAGGTCTATCCCTGTTGATCAAAAAATAAAGCAAAAAACAAAGCATAAAAGAATACATCTCCCTCCAGCAAATAAGAAACACCTTACCATTAAAAGTGAAAGCAGCAGAAGCAGTAAGGCCCCATTTAAGGTTGGGAGAGTTAAACCAACAGTAGATGACACAGAGATCAGCAAATAACCAGCAAGGGGTATCAGGATGCATCAGCAAATTCCAAATGAACATCAACACATTAACCGTAGAAATAGCAGAAGCAGTAAGCCCCAATTAAAGCTAGGGTAATTAAACCAACAGCAAGGGATATCAGGATGATGCAGCAGCAAATTCCTAAGAAACAACAACACTAAATAAAAGATGATCATGCAGTTGATCAGGTAATATAGCAGATCAATCCAATATGTTGGATTATTTTTTGAGATAAGGGAGTCCAGTATTGTCCAGATTCACCAATCCACGTAAATGTTTAGGAAGAGTAAGTTGATCAAAGAATTTTATACCATCCAATCTAGCACCCAAATTGGCAAGGTAATCAAGACATGCATTACCCTCGCCATACATGAGAGATTTTAAAATAGAGTTGAGAAAGGAGAGCTCTAGTCTGCTTGAGAAGATAGTACAATTCTGCATTGCCCATTTTGGTGGAAGTCAAAAGATCAATCAGTGGCAGCACGGCATCCACCTCAATCCAAATATTGAGCCAACCTTTTTGAAGGCAAATCTTAGAGCTTTGTACACTGCCATTAGCTCAACAAAAGAACATAGCAAGTATTAAGGGGTAATCAAAAGCACATAGGACTTTACCATTAGGGTTTCTAAAAAATGCCACCAGAAGCATTTTGAAAGAGCCATTAGTGTTAATTTTAATAGTATTAACATGATTTTACCCAATAAACAATCTTGTCATCTTTAATTGGGTTGATCCAAGTTAAAACCAAATTTATTGGCCACAAATTTACAACCTTTGACAGTTAATTAAATTGGCATTGAATAGGTCATGGAATTTGTTTTAATTCTAGAATTATCCTCATGTGGTTCATAAGAATCCCATGATGTTTTGCATCATTTGTCCATCCATATGAACCAAATAAGAGTGATAGCTTATGAATTTAATGTGACCTTTAGTAGTGTTATCGAAATAAACTTCAAGAAGTATAAAGTTAAGGAGCCATTGAATTTGACAATGTTAAAGATATCATCACCAAATCCGTTTTAAAACAAAAGCATTACATTTCTCAATGAAAATTTTGAAAGTGAAAAATTCCCCACATTCATTGAGTTTGGTTTAAAATGCATGATTAAGAAGTAATATTTTCCAAAAGTTTCACTTTAATACTTGTGATGAATGTAGAAATAAATATAAGGAATGTTCCATAATTGCTAAAAAAAAGGATGTGAGTTAATAAAATTAATGATTACTCCCATTTGATGGAACAAGTATTTTCCATGAGAGTCTCACTTTATATGGGAAATGAGAGGTGCTTACACTGGCGGTATTTACTTGTCATGAAATTAGACCAAAAGACTATTGTTACTCTAAAATTCCACCAAAGTTTATAGAAAAAAGCTGATAGCTTCCTTGATAGGCTTACATCCAAGACCACCATCATGAAGAGTGCCAGCTTTTATACCAAGGTCTAGTGCATTCTTTTAGAGGAATTATAACCCAAAAAAATTTGTTAAGGAGATGCTCAATTTTGTTAATGGTAGAATTGGTCACAGTGGTTTGAATGAGATATAAAGGCATGGAGTTAAGGGTGCTCTTAATCAAAGTGAGCCTACCACCAATGAGAGTAAATGAAATTCCCAAGCGAAATTTTATTAGAGATTTTTGGATTAACTCATCAAAAGATGAGATCTTTTCGACCTTTAAAAGCGAGCACCAAGATATTTAATAGGAAGTTGTTGTTGCCAGAAATTAGTAATTCTCAATATTTGGTTCATCCTATTACTAGGGATTTTAGAGGAAGGAATGAAATAACTTTTGCCTTCATTAAGAAGAAGACCACTTTCATTGCCAAATTTATTTAAAAGTTTCTTTAAAGTTTTAATGTGAAGTATAGAGGCATTGCAAAGATTATAAAGTCATCAGAAAACTAAGATGAGAGGCGGAAGACCACCTTGAGTTCTAAAAATATGCTAGGGTTATTATAGAAAAGATCATTCTCCTCAAAGATATTCAATATAATAAAAGAGAGGAGAAAGGGGATCACCTTGTCTCAAGCCATGTATCAAGGGGAAAAAACCAAGGGACTCACCATTCATGATAACGGAGAACCAAACATTGGTAATACAATTTTTGATGAGGCAGATAAAATTATCTAAAAACTTAAGAAAATGAAGAATTTGAAAGAGGAAATCCTAAGAGAGGTTGTCAAAAGCTTTAGAGATGTCCATTTTCAAAAGGATGTTGCCACCTCTGATAGGAACGTTAATGTCATGAATCAGCTCTTGGGCAAGAAGTATGTTATCAGATATAGCTCTACCTTTAATGAAGCCAGTTTGGTTAGGGGAAATAATTTTAGGCTGCAGTGGACTAATTCAATTATCAATTAATTTAGCAATGAGTTTATGAAAGAAGGTGCAAATGCTGATAGGTCTGAAATCGCCCTAAGATTCAGGATTATTAATTTTGGGAATGAGAACAATGGAAGTGTTAGAAAAATATTTAGGTAACAGGTTGCCATCAAAAAAAAATCAACAACATCAATAAGGTCAACTTAATAATAGGCCAACTATCTTGAAAGAATTGTAGCTTCAGGGCGACAACAAAATCAGTGTTCATGCTATTGAGAATACTACCAATCTTAGTTTTCGTAGGATGCAAACTGAGCAAGTGGTTGTCATCATTAGTAATCATTGAGGGAATCAGGTGTGTGTTGGAGAGGGCTTCTAAGGAAGGGTTGTTGTTTAATAAGTTTTTAAAATATTGTATGATCTTTAATATCATTATTGTCGATGATCCATAGTTATCATTTTTGATTTTTTAATAGAGTTTAAGGCATTCTTTTTTTGAGGAAATACCTATATTTCTATCACCATCGCAATATTTTGCTAGCGACCTTTTTTGCCTAGGTTTCCTCCATGTTTGATAATTAATCAAGTTATCTTTAGGCGCATTCAACTCCTCAAGCTTAGTAGAATCATCAAACAACATCTTCAAGAGAACAAACTAATTGCTCCATAATTTTGAGATTGGCAAAATGATTTTTAAAATGATGCTTGTTCCACCAATTTAGGTTTTGTTTATGCTTTTTAAGCTTAAGCCAAAGGCGAATCATGCCTTTAATGAATTATCGGATGAATAGCCATCCAATTAATGGAAACAACATTTATGAAATCACTGATGGATCCACATATTTTGGAATCTAAAAGAAGTAGGGGAGGATAGTCTGGAAGGATTTTGGATAAAAGCGGGCATGGTCGAAGAGTTGCTCAAATGTTCAATAAAAGTAAGGGGCATTAATTGATCCAAAGGGAATTAAAGAGGGTCCTATCAAGCTGCTGCCAGAGTCTAGAGTTATGCCACATATAGTCGGAGCCCGAAAAGCCAATATCAATCAGATTTCAATCAAGGATCATATTAGAAAAATCTTTCATGGAATGAA
This sequence comes from Cymbidium sinense, assembly GCA_021442155.1. Taxonomy (NCBI): domain Eukaryota; kingdom Viridiplantae; phylum Streptophyta; class Magnoliopsida; order Asparagales; family Orchidaceae; genus Cymbidium; species Cymbidium sinense. Next base: position 673,368 of record CM038222.1, read on the forward strand.
TATTATGAGAGCAACCTCCCCTTCTTTCCGAAGAAGCGAGAATAGTATTGAAATCAGCCCCAACCAACCAGGGTTTATTGACAGAGGAGGCAAAGGTTCTTAAGTTATCCCAAAGGATGTTCCTACCAGCTCTATTACAAGATGCATAAATAAAGAAACCAAGAGCATAAAATTCACCCAATGAGATTTGAAAATTAACCAATTGTTGAAGATCATCAAGGATAGAGATGTTGACTAAATTATTCCAAAAGCACCAAATTTTATTGCTAATATTATAGAAGAAATTTTGAAAGCCAAGCATTCTAGCAACATGGGTGATCTTAGAAGAGTGTATGAATGGTTCAATAAGAACAAGTAAGGATATGTTATGAGTACGAGCTTCTAATATGGTTTTGGACAATGAGAGTCCCAATACCCGAACATTCCAAATAAGAAGATTGATCATAATAAAATAGAAGAAAAGGAAAAGAGATAACGAAAAATAAAAGCAAGAAGAAGAGATAACATGAAACAATTATTTATGGGAAGTTAAAGAAGATCTAGTGGTTACGTGGAGCTATTAGTGAACATTCTAGCTTTAAGAGATTTTTTAATAATAGTTTGAAAAGGTCTATCTATGTCCAAAGTATCTACATCGAGAGAGAGTGATTTGATATTAGAATAGGACCAGTATCTATCAAAGCATTCCTAATAGTAATTTCCCCTTCTTCAGTGTTAGAATTAAGTTGAGAAATTGGGTTAGCATGAGTATCACTCTGTAGGGTAGGAGAAGGAGAGGTTGTGAAGCCATTAATAGATTTCATGCTCAGTTTTAGAATTACCTTTCAGATTTTGTTCCATGACCAAAGGATTGCCATTTTTTAGAATTTGTTTTTAGATTTGGATCCAACTTGAAGTTTCCATTCAAATCACCACTAGGGTTCATATGAGTCTCCTCAGGTTCACTAGCCAAGAGGGGTAGATTAGACTGAGTCAAGGTATTGTCTTGAGGAGCCAAATTATTACAATTAGAAGCAATGTTAGGTAAGTTATCATTAGCCTCCTCATGAACATCATAAAGCATTATTTTTAACATGTTCGATTGCTCTTCAATAGGCAAATCAGTAGATAATAAAAGAGTAGGGTAGGGGGATGAGTTCCATTTTGATTGACTTTAGGCACATAAGCAAATTTATTGATTTTTTCATTTTCTAGAGAGGAATTAGGATCCGATAATTTATTCTTTTTAAGATGAGGATGCAACACAAAGCATTCAGAATGATCATGACCATGAATCTTACAATGTGTGCAAAAAATAGGAAAATTTTCAAATTCCACTTTTGATTATAACCAAATTTCTCAGAGCGATCCATACTTCTTTAGGATACTTTTGGTAATATCAATCTCAACCAAAATATGAGCAAGGCCGTGATCTCGCATGGTGGCCGATCAATTTGAAAGAGACCAAAAGAGCACCAACAAGAGAACTAGATGTGTAGCATATGGTGTATTCTCATATTAGGAAGAGCTAGCCATAAAGGAACAAATGGAGATTCCTCTTTTACATCAAAAGAGGATACCATTTCAAAAGTCATTTGACAATTATACACAAAGTAAGAGTGACGAGCAAAAACTCTTGAGTAATTTAAGTCATTAGAGAGCTGAATATGAATATGCCTAGGATCAATCAAACCGACAGTGAAAATGCCAGAGAACTTTAGGGTATGAAAAAATGATCGAAAGTTATCAAGAGTTGGCCGACGTAAAGAAAATTTACCAACTAAAGAGAATACAAAAGGCTTCACCAACTTTTCCACGTCAAGATCCGAGCACATACAGACATCCCATAGAAGAGGTTGAGATCAAATTGACCGTAGCATTAGGGGAAGAATTCTTACCAGATAATGCATCCTTGAAGGACTTAACAGCAGGCAGAGTAATGGATGATGTCGGATCCATAATACCTTGTAATCCAGAAGCCCTAGCCGATGCCTCCAAGTTTAAAAAGCTTCGCTGTGCGGAAAGCGGCTCTTCCGCCATTGAAAGAGCAAAAGGAAACTCACATTAGCGGCCAATCAGAGATAAATTATCAAAAATTATGATCAATAAGATTGAAGGGAAACCAAGGAAAATGAAAGGAACAAGACTGAGAGAATGGCAAAAAGGGTTTAGGGTGGGTTTTTTGGGTTTAGGGTTTTTTGGTTTAGGGTTTAAGGTTTTGGGTTTGGGGTATAGGGTTTAGGGTTTCGGGTTGTAGGTTTTAGGGTTTAGGGTTTAGGGATTTAGGGTTTAGTATTTTAGTGGTTAGGGTTTAAGGTTTAGGGTTTAGGGTTGTAGGTTTAGGGCTTAGATTTTATTTATTTTATTTTATTTTCTTTTTAGGTTTAGGTTTCAGTTTAGCTTTTTTTATTTTTATTTTATTTTTTTGGTTTAGGTTTACTTATTTATTTTTTTTTAGCTTTTATTTAGTTTAGGTTTAGGTCTTAGCTTTTTAGAGTTTAAGGTTAGTTTAGGGATTAGGGTTTAGGTTTTAGGGTTTAAGGTTTGGGGTTTGTGGTTTAGGGTTTAAGGTTTAGGAATTTTAAGGAAACTCATAGAGGGGAGAATTTTATTGCCACAAAGAAAGGAGTACAAGGTCTTTAAAGGGGATAATTCTTCTTACATTTAGCCTAGAGGAAAAAATCCCTTATGTAATGCAACAAAAGCAAGGAAAGTAAATAAAAGCAATAACAGACCAAAAAAATACAAATAAGGAACAATATAGTAAATAGGGCGATTAACCAAAGCCCACTATTTGGTCGAGAGTCTTTTGAGAGTTGCATCCACATCAGGTTTCAAAATTTGCAAAGAACCTCTAAAAGAATCTTACTACTAGAAATGTAATTAGCACAACTAGAAAAATCAAGCTTTAGCATAATAAAGAGCAATATAAAGAAAATTTCTAATAAGCTCACTCAGTCACTTGCATCTTTAGGGGCAACCACAAATGTGAGCATCCAGACTTCAAAAGAAGGGTTATAGTCACATATGATGATACCAGCCAAAAAATAATTGGGAAATCATCCCAGCCATCATAGCCCACTGACCTCGATGGAGGCAATGTTCCAAAGAGTGAAAGCCAATAATTCTCTTGTACATGCAGCCCAAGGAATAGAAAAAGCTGGCCCATAAAACACCTAGTATACTAAAGTCCACCAAGCCCGAAAAGAAGTAGCATAAAAAAAACCACCATAGTAGAAATGAAAGAGCAGCTGCCAAGATATCACCTAAAAAACAAAGCAACCATGAATAAGAACCAAACCCACTAGAGTCAGTAGACAACCACAAGCAACTTTCCAAAACCAAAATAATAACCTACAACTAGCACCAAGAAACTAGCAATTCCAAACCAGATTAGTGGTCAAGGCCCACAATAACACCACAAATCCAACACATATACGAGGCAAGAAATAAAAAGGCAATCCCAATACCTCCATCAGAAATAGAAAGATAGCCACATGAATATAGCACACCGTACTATAAGGCCAAAACCAATAAAGAAAAGCCACCAAAGGTCAACCCTACCATCTAATAATAGATCTGAAATAAACCAAAAAGGAAAACCAACCAAACCAACCAGCATAACCAACCAAACCAGCCAGCCCATAAGACCATCCATCCAATTAATAAAGCTATAGAAGAGCCAACTCTGATAAGGAAATAGCCAGTCCAAAAGGGAGGCAATCCAAATACAGAGAAAGACAGGCATAGTGACAACCAGCAAGAAGCCACCCAAAAATACTAAGAAACAAATGGTCATCACCCAAGACAAAATCCACAACTAGGAGGACCACCCAACCATAGCCAACCAAAGTGGCAAGGAAAAAAGGTAGAAAGGCCCCATCCAAACACAAAACCACCAAAAGGCCAAAAAACTCAAGGGTAAAAGATTGACATAATAGATCAAATATAGATAGCCATGTAGAGTAGTAACAAATAGTAGAACCCACCAAAATAGCTGAGAAAAACCTCCTTAAGTAAAGAAATAGCCAAAACCATAGGCAAAAATAGGACCAATTAAAAAAGGGAAAAGCCAAAAGCATAGAGGGAACCGAAGGAGGCCATAAGATCAAGGCACATGAAGAAATTGTTGACATTTAGATCCCTAAATAAAATAGTCAGCCAAAGAGAACACCTCTCCAACAAAAGAGGATGAACTAGGCACCACCTCAAAGAGATGTCCCAAGTATTACGACAAACTAGAAAGAGAGTGAAACAACCAAAAAATGCAACAAAATGAAAATGCACAGAGAGAAAATCATAAAGAACCTAAAATACACAAAGCAAAGTTAATTTGAGATAAGGTAATCGAGTGTTATCTAGATTAACCAAGCCTCTCAATTGTCTAGGTAAATTATGATGTTCATAAAGAGTGAGATCATTTAATTTAGCACCTAGATTAGCTAGATAATCTACACAGACATTTCCTTCATGCCAAATGTGAGAAATTTTAAAGCAAACTTGAGAGAGGAGTGTTCTAGTATGATTAAGAAGGTAGAATAAATCTGCATTCCCCATCTTAGTGTAAGTCGACATGTATATGAGTAAGAGAGCATCAACTTCAATCTAAATATTCAAAAAAAACGTTTTGCAAACAAATGTCAATAGCTTTGTTTACAACCATTAATTCATAGATAACAACAAGCTTTAGGAGGATAAGCAAAAGCACAAATGACATTACCTTTAAAACCCCTAAAAATACCACCACAACCAGATGTATTCTAAGAGATAGAGCCATCTGTATTAATTTTAATAATATTATTATGAGGTTTTATTCAATATATAATTCTATCTTCTTTATAGAAGGTGATCTCAGGCACGTAAAGAACCAATTTTTTGGCCATAAATTTGCAACCTCTATAATGATTGTAAGTAATTAAATTAGCATTAAATAAAGCATGAATTTTTTCATTGGTTCTAGAAATAATCCTTTTATTATTCATAAGAATACCATGATATTTAGCATCATTTCTACCCATCCATATGAACCTAATAAGGGTAATGGCAATTAAAACTTTGATATGACCTTTCATAATT